>LJPJ01000154.1:0-39741 GCA_001430935.1 Amauroascus verrucosus
AAACAAATGAACAAACAAACAAACAAATGAACAAAGAAACAAGCTGACAAAATGAATGACCCCTGAAGCCAAATACCAGGGAGAACTACTGAGACAACCTACCTACCCTAGATGAGAAACATACATCAGGCAACAGCCTAGGATTTAGGGGAATGGATATAGGATGATTTTGACTTCATTATACCTCTACCTAGTAGAGGATTTTGTATTTAATTACTCTTTTTTGGGAGAGAGACCTGGAAGCAGGGCACACTCCTTTGGGGGTGCACTGCATGGGGGGGTGTTGGATGATACCGTGGGAAGTCTGAGGATTGTATTGAGGGAGGCCGTCCAGCCACGTCTATCTAAGCTGCATGACTAAGCAAGGCCGGATTAGAGAAGGTGCCTTGGCGGATGCCAAGGCTAACTGTTACTCCAACAGAAAGGTTCCAATCGTTTCTTCGCATCTGGTGACGTAATCAAACTTTCAAATCCGTCTGAATGCATGCAGGAACTCTTGAGTACACATGTTGTCTACTCCTGAGTATGTAATGATGAGGTGGAAGTCATGTCAAGTTATCTGCCTAATTTTCAACAATGTATTGTCAAAATTGCCATGCCCATTTAAAGTTGGATAAATCGCTGTTGGACCCAGCTTCTTACGATCTCCTCGCAGGTACAAGTTCCCTGGTCCTAATACCTGCGATATTTGCTTATGATATTCACAGGCTCCTCTTATAGAGATTTTCCAACTTTATCGCGCAATGATGCAGGCAGCTTGTCTCCTGAAAAATGTCAGCCGCAATGGATGGCAAGCTTGTTGAAGGCTCCCACTGCTGCTTACATGCGTGAGATTTCTGTATCACCGAGCGGACCTCGCAATGACCAACAATGTCGAATAGCGATCAGAGATGGACCGAACATGTCTTTTGTGATGCTTACTGAATCCCACGTCAGCTCCACTCGGGAAGGCCCCGACATCAATGGTGGGACCCAACCAGTGCAGCCCTCGGAACCTGCGTTTGGAGAAAGACGCCCCGGGGAGTCAACTTGGAGCTCCATTGAAAGGTCTGCACGGTTCTTTGAAACTGTGTCTGCGCGCACAGACATTGACCATCCTATTTGTGTTGAATGCGCTGACCTACTTGTAAATGGACTTCAAAAACGTTTAACTGGCGCTTCAAAGGAACGGGATGCGTACATATCATTCTTGAGAAATGTGAATGCATCTGTTCCTTCTCAGGGGGAAATAAGCACCGTCCAGCGCTCTCTAGAGATGGCGTTGAAGGCAGAAGCGAAGGCGTTTAATGAATTAAGAACGTTAGAAACTGAAAGGTTAGCAATGGAGGAGGAGATCGCCGCCTTGGGAGAACAATCCCAGCAACTACATCGCGACGAAAGGTGGTTCTGGACAGATCGAGCCAACTCTGTGTTAGCTCTCGGAGACTTTTTGAACGAACGGGATGCCTTGAACGTTAAGTATGACCATGACTCTCGTCAGCTCGAACGCTTACAACGCACAAATGTCTACAATGATACCTTTTGTATCGGCCATGATGGGTATTTTGGTACAATCAATGGATTACGGTTGGGACGACTCGGAAGCCCGCCAGTTGAATGGGCCGAGATAAATGCCGCTTGGGGTCAAACCGCTCTGCTCCTTTCTACCATCGCAAACAAATTAAACTTTCAATTTGAAGGATATAAGTTGCGTCCAATGGGTTCGGTCACAAAAATTGAAAAAATTGCACGAAGCCAGGAAAGTCCACATTCGACACCAACTAGTCGCAGTCACGGAACGCTTCCAAGCACAACCTCGCTAGAGCTATTTTCTTCCGGTGATCTCCCGCTCAACCTTCCCTGGCTTCATCGACGTTTTGATGCTGGAATGGTGGCGTTCCTCGAATGTCTGCGGCAATTAGGTGATTACGTGGAAAAGTCGCAATACCATAGTCGTCAGAGCACGACCCAAGTGACGGGTACTGGCTTGAAACTTCCGTATGAGATAAGAAAGGATAAGATTGGTGATGCTAGCATTAGGCTTGGGTTTAACCAAAATGATGAATCTTGGACGCGTGCTTGTAAGTACACACTGACATGTTGCAAGTTTCTTCTAGCACATGCAAGTAATGTAGCTAGTGTAAGATCAAATACTATTACCACAATACCAGATGCATTGTAAAACTACAAAATACTATGACTATGCACCAGAATGGAGAAAAAGGATGCAATCTTGTCGTTCCAGGCGGAAATACGTATATGGACGGATGTGAGTTCCAGGTTAACTAACTTAAATAGGCTTAGTGGCTTCCAGCAATCAAGGTCTTTCAATGTCGACGAGCTTGCTCTAATTAACCATATTCAAAGAGCATACCTTACTTACATAGAAACGCCGCAACTTTGTGTACCCGTTCGAAATTTACTTTGATACAGTGATACGAGATATGCAAACTTGATAGTTTATGGTTCTCCTGTGAAAATTGTTGAATATGCCTCAAGCACAGCCTGAGTTGAAAAAGGTGAGAGTGATACTGCAATTTTGTTCCTAGTTGGATGAATTCTCTAACTTTGCCTTATTATAGTATATGGAAAAGCGGTTGTTTATTCAAATAAACGGCAACCGCAAAGTCATTGGCATCCTTCGTGGCTATGACGTGTGTCATTTTCTTTCCCTTACCTTTTCCTCTATGAATGTCTGTGTCTCACTTTGCTTTAGGTATTTATGAATATAGTGCTAGATGAAGCGGTTGAGGAAAAGCCCGGTGGAGAAAAAGTGCGTCTAGGCATGGTGGTAAGAATTGGGCGTGGCATTGGGTGGATGATATGGCATACTGACTGGATTTAGGTAATTCGTGGTAATTCGGTTGTCATGCTTGAAGTACATCACTATTCCCCGAATATTCAGGCCGATATGCTTACACATATTGCAGGCTCTCGAACGTATTGCCGACCGATGATGCATATTAGTTCACCATAACCTGATGAGAATACATTTTTCACCAGGCGCAACTCCACGACCTGGAACCTTGATTTCTGGCGACCATTAACCCCAGATCGGCTACCCACTACGTTCTATAATAGCCTAGAAGTCCTTTTCATAGCTTTTGAAGTTTCAAGGGGTCATTTAGTGATATTCAGAATGTCCTATCGATTGGTAACTTCATGTCACCAACTAATTCTATTTCTTATCTGTCCCAGTCACACCACATAGCATCACGCGAGATATACTCGAGAAATAGCCGACGAAAGTACGATTATGTTGCGGGAAATCCAGGTCCTTGTGGTGCTTTTATCTTTAGTTTCAATTTTGGCGGCCCTACGAGTGAAGACGTCTCGGTGCTTGGGCGCGAAGACATGAACGCAAGCTTTGGCACTTTCAAGGTTATCTTTCGGCTAGCCGGGGTTGTATTACCCTCATCACGCTTTCGTTTATCGAGGACCTGACTGATCGCGGTAGTGGCATTTACTTTGGACTTTGCAATAGAACTTGTGCGATATTTGTTTGTTCTGGAGAATCGGACCTTACCCTAGGAATAGTCAGCCTCAACAGTTGGAAAAGTATTATTCTTGTTAAATTTTTTTATCACTCACATTTCCCAAATGTTCGACTTTCCAATATCTTGGATATTTCAAAGTGACCATCATCCGGTCAACGGGCTGATAGAGAATTGTACAAATAGAAAGGAAACTGTTAAGCTCATTGATGCTGATATGTGGCGAGTTACATGCTGCCCATAAAGCCTCTTTCAAAGCTACGTTATCGGCAAGATTTTGCTTCAATGCGGCAATTGCTCCTGGAACCGTCTGTTTACGAGCGAGTTTGGCTCTTCGAGCATCGGTCGAAGACTCTTGCTCAACAATGAGATGGTCGCCATTAGGTATTTCGTTAAGATCATCGTCTTCCCCAAATGCGATCGCTGCAAGGCTAATGCCAAAGGCCCCATGAAGTTCTCGACGTATCCATGCCGATGGATCCATAGACATAGCATATACCAACCATGTTAAGATCTCAGGACGCTGGAAAATGTCGAAGTCAAGGAGTATTCGGAACGCGTCCCTTCGAACCAAATCAAAATTACCTATACGAGTGTATGGGAGGAACTGTGCTGAATCGAAGTCAAACACTCTGGCTTCCTTCATTAGCCGTCGCTGACATTCAATGGCCGTTCGTGTATATAGATTTTGAAACGAACTTGTCCATTCGTCCATCCTCTTGTACCGGTCGATTTCCGCTACACAGTCCAGATGGAGTTGATCCTCGGCACGGCGCTCAAGTTCCCTATTTACATCGAGATCAACGTCTTCGTGACTGTTTTCTTTTCCGCCGACCAAAGCCTCGGCAATAGATCGCATTAGCCCGGTGACGTAGTAACAATCAGAAAACTGGATGTATTGTCAACACGTATTCACTTTGATGATATCATTTGGATGTAGATACCTCATTATTTGAATTGTCATTGAACTTTAATTTTTCATATAAGAACTTCTTCACTCTCATGGGGCTCTTCCCATGCCTATTCCTTACTTTCGAGATTGATTGCGGTATCGCTAACTGCAACGCGTAGGAAGCCCGATCCGAGAAGTCGTTCGATCGCGTCATCGGTGAGTTTGGTAGGCAAAACAATTCTTGAAACGCAGTTTCAAGGTGAAATAGACCGATCCAGTCCACTTCCTCTTTTGCATGTTTGACCAAGGCCTGAGACGCAGCCGCTCGAATACCATGAAAGTATCTGTTGTCCATTAACGTGCGAACGAAAATTGTAGATATCAAGGGGTGCTCTCGCTGAGCCGCCATATATTGTATGGACTGAACGTAGTTAGCAGCAGTCACAAGTCAATACAAATATCCCTCACCTCAAGTTGTGCGACAACATCGCGGTCTTGCTGGAGTTGGGAGAGATACATGTACCCTGGCATTGCCAGGGACATTTTGCAGATCCATTCGAAGTCTGCGTCCATACGAATCCATTCATAGGACTCCTGGCCCATTCGGTCCTCATCTTCCTTTGTCCATTCTACCAGTCTCCATTTCTGCATTTCTTCTTCAGACTGGAGAACGTCGCCCAGGCAATAAAGCAAAACATCATCTTGAACCTCAGAATTAGGATCAGCGCTCGAAGATGTAGCAACTCTCTCCCTCTGGCGTTTGTTGCGCTTAAGGCGTTTATATTTCGTATTGTAAGGGATGTCAAACTTAGTGACCGCCTCCTTTATCTCAACAATGTGTTCATACGGAGTTCCATCTGCTTCGTGTATTCGGATTGTCATCGAACCAGTAAAGACATGCTGTAGCGTACCAGCGTATATATTTTGGAGTTCTTCTTTCACGTCTCTAATGAAGCTACCCTTGTCGAGGTCACGAGGGTTCAACTGTTCTGACTGAACCTGCCGAATCATCATTTCTACGACGAGCTTCTTCTTGTTAAACCTTTGTGTGGCCACAAAACGAGGACATCCCGCGCCATAAACCCACTGCTGGAAAAAGGCGTCAAGCTTTACATGTCCAAACCTCTCGCAAAGCTTTTGAAAAAAACTTGTTGTTAGTGCACTGTTAGGGATATCGCCCATTCGAGCATTTAAGAAGATTCGAGAAATAATTCTGGAAATAGTGGATTTTCCGCTTGCTTTTGATAGACGACGTTCCAAAATATAAAGTATCAATGGTGCTTTCAGTGAAAGAAATTCATATTCGGACGGATCCAATCTCAGAAGTGCGCCCATATCCCATATCGAAGGGCGCGCAATATCTAAGTCACAGACTTTATCTGAGGCTTGTTTCAGCCGGAACCTAAATTCGTTATTTCCGCATAACTTCTTCATGAAAGTATCTGTTATGTAGTACGCCACGCCAATAATTATCCAGTTATCTGTTAGTTCTTTGGGGACGATGTTGACTCCTATCCACTGCGAAGCCAACGAGTGAATCAGGCACCGGGTGGAGTCGTATAATGGGTCAATGGTGTCTTCCGGAAATAGCAATCGGTTGCTACAGACAGATAATGAAGCATATGGGGACGAGTTCCAAGTGGCATTGTCAACAAAACAGAGTTTATAGCTTGAAAAGGGATAAGAGCCATAGTTTAAAGATATAAAATCAATGGCTTTTGCCAGAGGAAAGCAGGAATTCCTCACTTCATCGGCCCGCCCCGGCAGGCAAAATGCATGGACAGGAATAGCATTCTGGCCTAGCTGCTCGTCTTCATCGCTTTCACGAAATTGGGTAAGGTTGACGTAGTCAAATGGTCCAATTGCAAATCCAATTTGCTGAGCTGATAACGGTGTCCCGCAAAAGAACGACACTACTTTTTTCGTTGGATCGTTCAAGTCAATAATCTCATCTGTCATATCTCCGGAACATGCAACGACCATGTCCATGCATTCGTCATCGCAGCTTAAATCCCGTCCAGTTAACTGACCATTTTGGCGGAGGGCGTCGCTTAGGGTTCGCGGGCACCGAATGGAGAAGTCCCACGTACAACGTGATGACAAGTCTTGAATGCAAGGGAACAAACAACATCCTTCACCGGTAGCGGTAGATATGGTCGTGAAGGCATGGGGATAGCGCGGGTCACAACTTTCCACTCCAACAAACTGAATCCCTTCCCTAGGGTGGTCTATGAAGAATTCGGCCTTAACGGTTATCGTTGTGAATCTCGGAAGCGAGGTATCTGGTGGTTTTGAGCCAACCTGGTTGTCTGCCGGTTCATCAATGCCACCGTCTGATCGTAATGAAATCTGGGTTTGCGCTTCGAATGAAAACGGGTCAAGCTCCTCAATTCGAACAGCTCTTGGGATGGTAACAATAACCTCAGTCTCTGGCGGTACTGATAACAGCGGATCAACCTTTGATGAAAGTCTGCGGTACTGATGGACGCCGTATAATTGAAGAGAACGATAGGGGTCGGTGTATTTTACGGTTGCTGATTTACCATTGACGTTCAGACGCTTCAGTTCACCCTGACGGAAATTCAATCGTATCACCTTTAAATCCTTGTGGAGTGGGTGGATGGTGATCTCAGTTTTGCCTTTTATTGTTTGATTTGCAAGGTCGAGTTCGAGCTCAACGCTTTGATGAGCCACCGAATAACCCAAACCTGGATTTGGCGGGTTGAGGATATCCACTACACCAGGCATCTTAAGTGATCTGTTCAGCTAGGGTTGCAAGCAATCATAGTTTCAAGCATAAAGGGAACTTCGTGTGAAATTGATGGAAATTAAGAAATCTTAAAAAAAATAGGGTCAAAAAGATATTTGCAATGCAGTAGAGGCATTATTGAGTTACTGGGAGAAACACCATAACTCATGTTTGTAATATTCAATAAGCTGTTTGCCTGAGATATTTCATGGAGATGGCCGTTGAGAGTGAAAGCTCCAAGGTTGGAAGCTCAGCGATCAGGTGATGTCAGGCTACACAAGATATTCTTAGCCAATTACTGGGCCTATATGTCCTGGACTAAGCCTGAAAAGGGGGGCTCACGAAAGACCCTCGCGATAAATCTGAGTCCTCCGACCAGCAACTATCTCAAAAGTTGCCCTTTTACCTGTTCTTCATTGCATTCCGGTGTCTACATAATTCACTCTTTATTTTTTTTCTGCTCCATACATTCTTTTTGAGATGTACTGACCTTTCGCACCATTAATATACTCATTGGAAAGAGGATCCTGGCCCCTGGCTTTACAGGAAGCATGAACTTCTTAAAAAGGATAACCAGTGAGATACTGCTCTATCAAACTGCGATATTGACAAAGTATGCTTACGGCTTTCGATACTAGGACGACCAGACTCTTTGTCAGATGAAACTTTGGCTCCATTGAAAACATACAAATACTCCAGCGTTGATAAATCTTTCATATCTCGATTTATCCTGAAACACTATGTAGTACCTACCTTCCCGTCAGATATAAACTCTCCCTTGCTGATAAAAACTTTGACTAGTGGAATGCATTTGTCGAATTGCTTCCATTATGGCTGGCGCCAAACACGGTTACATTGATTGGGTTTATGTTCATTATCGGGAATTTGGTGATTCTTGAGGTTTTCGTACCAGATTTAGTTGGACCGGTGTGTTTTCCGTACAATCTTGACTCTCCCAACTGGAATAGTACTAAAATTGCTACTCGCTAAACAGGCATCACCATGGGTGTATTATAGTTTTGCCTTCGGGCTCTGGATGTGAGCTTTTTTGCACCTTCTGATCATTCCTTCTAACATAGATTCAGGTATTCGACAATGGACAACGTAGATGGCAAGCAGGCACGGAGGACCGGCACTTCTAGTGGGCTTGGAGAGCTTTTTGAGTATGTTTCTGCATTCTGAATGTTAAGCTTGGAGATCTAACTTGGAGATAATCTAGTCACGGAATTGACTCGTTGAACTGCACGCTTGCTAGCCTTTTACAAGCCGCAGCAATGGGCCAAGGGTCGTCGAAGATTGGCGCATTCACTATGTTGCTTCCTTGTTTGCCTATGTTTTTCTCAACGTGGGAGACGTATCACACTCACACGCTATACTTGGGTTATTTCAATGGCCCTACTGAAGGCCTAATTATTGCAACCCTGATTATGATCGCGGCAGGCTATTATGGCCCAGGGATTTATTCAAGTTCTTTATCTGAGACTTTCGGACATCGAGAAATTTTTTCGGACTATACGTTTTTAGATTTGTGGGTTGTGGTACTTTTGGTATCTTTTTCGGTTGGACACCTTCCCGCCTGTGTCTTGAACGTGATTCGTGCTCGAAGCCGCAACAACCTGCCTATGCTGCCTGTGTTTTTGGAATGGACACCGATCGTTGTCTCATCCGTATCCACCATCGCTTGGCTTTATTCACCATATTCGACCCTTTTAAGGGAAAACCATATTGTGCTCTTTGCAATCACAGTATCCTTTGCCTTCGGCCGTATGACAACAAAAATAATCCTAGCTCACTTAACCCGCCAGCCATTTCCATTCTGGACAATGCTAATGACACCTCTGATAGGAGGTGCTATACTTGGAAATCTACCAAGGTTCGGCTTGCCTATGGTGACCGAACCTTTTGAGCTTTGGTACCTTCGTGCTTATTTGGTGTTCGCATTTGTGACATATATGCGTTGGGCCTTTTTCGTCATTGATCGGATCACCACTTTCCTGGGCATTAATTGTTTCACGATTAGAAAAGATGCAACAACAACGCAGGGAAATTACCAGCGCATCAACGAAGGATCTCATGATATCCCGGATGATCGATTTGACCTAGAAAGCGGCCGGTTAAAGAATCACTAAGGTGTATTATTCTAATGTATGTTATTCTGAAGTTATAGCATGTAATAGTTTCTCGGTATATTCATGTATTATAGATGCTTTCTCTAAAATTGGCCTGTTTTTGTCACCGACCTACCCTTTGAGGCTAAGAAAAACAGGGCGATGCACCCCTCATGAAACCGACAAGGGAATCTCCAGAATTTGGTTCCCAACCTTAAACTTAACGGCTACAAAATGGATGTTGACATCGTGCAGCTGGCTCGAGGCCATCTCCGTTAAAATATTCAGGACGTGGACCGGTGGCTCAACAAGACTCCATGCAATGGAAATATGAAAACATCCTTGGTACTGCCTTGTTACACGGGTAAGGTCTAAATCGCACTTTTGATTTCTGTCCTGCACCTGTGTCACAGTTTCATAGAGCGGAGGTTGATGAAAAAGTGAAAGGGTCTCATTCGAGATTTGTAGTAAGCGAGTCAAGGTGCTCGCTGGCGAGGAGCTAACACGCAATACAAGAAACCACCTCGTCTTTTCAAAATTTGACTCCCAGTTTAATCCATTAATATGGCAGTGGAAGCTAGGCAAAGGATCAGCATAAGGTGAAATTTGGACAAAAGTGACTTTGTAGATTGCACACTTACGGATCAATTGCGGAACTACGGACTCTATCCGTCAATATGCGAATGAAAGCCTGGCGCTCATCTGTTCGCAATACCACGGGATGAGATAGACTGACATGAAGCGGTAGCTTCACGCCGAGGTCACTTTCTAGTAGATTGCGGACTATTACTTGACCGAATTGAGCTTGAAATTGAGAAACCAGGGTTGAAAGATGGATAAACTCCGCATCCGTTGGATGCCCTGTCAAGCTGGTTGATAAAATGATTTGCAATCGAAGATGATACAACTTACATTCCAGATAAACATGGGTCGGCCAGTAGCCGACAATGTGTGGAGTTGAACGTAGTCTTCCGTCGTGGATGTCGGGGTCATCTCGAATGCTTGCTCGAGTGGAAGTCGAGTACAGGTTATGCAATGCCGCGGGCAATGGCGGTAAGGGTGAAGGAGTGCTGATTGCTATTTTCTCGCATGATTTTGATTGCCCTTGAGATTTTAAGTGGCTGTTCGCTGCACGAGAGTCTGTGGAAGCATTGTCAGACTCAGACTCAGAATCTGAATACTCAATAGGGACTGCCATCGGCTTAAATGCTGTAATAGAGAATCAATCCAGCCACCGGCATCCGTCCTCAAATTCGTAGATTCGGGATAATTTTCATTTGTCCTGAGAGATACGTCGGAATGATGGATTTTTGGATTGATTCGTAGTCACATGACGCTTCACGTAGTTAACTATGTTGATTTTTGCTCCTGTGCCTTCACTGGAAGAATGCGGTACATAGGCGTTGCCTTTGTCTATTTATACATATTACGTTGCCAGATAATAGGGCACATCTTGGGATCAAAGGCCACATCTACATATGGATCCATCTACATGTAGTCTAACGAATCGACCATAATCAAGCAAAATGTTCAATCCTAATGAAGCGTATGGGATGGAAAGGATTGCTGCTATATCGCAGTAAAACAATATGCACTAGGAGGCCCAGAGGGGGGCGACTCATGATTACTGCGTGGAATGTCCAAATAGCAATTCAAACATAATAGCAAAAAAATTCACGTCAAGTTTATACAAGACCCCTCACAGCTCATCCCTGCTTGGGAAAGCAATTTTCCATGACCGAAATGGAACGGGTTTCCCAAGCCAGTAATTCCATAAGCGGGTAAACTCTGTGCTCAAAATATGATGTCTGCAGTAATTAAAGATGTTAGTCAAATCATGTATCCATAATGTCGAAATTGCCAGCAATTGCGAAGGAATTCGAATAGCCTCTCGGCAACTTACGCTAATTTTGGGACACGCGCCCAACTTCGAAGAATGTAGATATACGCCTGCCATACAGCGCGCCATTCATCACGAAATGCATCAGTAACGCGATCCCCACCATGCTCTTCCCTTCTGGGTACCTGGGCATTGTTTCCATCCTCATCTGAGTGAAGTGAATCGCCTTTCTTCCGACCTTTAGCCACCGTAACCTTACTTTGATGATTCCTCGCTGGCGGGCGAGGTGCAGACGGGGCCGTTGAATGTGACGTCAAGTGGTCCGTCCCCGATTCTAGAGCTTCTTCGAAATTCTGAATTGCTAACACACTGTGCGAGACCCTTCCCAACGTGTTAATTAAAGCAACCAATTCAGTTCTCCGGAGTAAATCGCTTTTGTTCTCAGACCCATCAAATTCGAACAAAACCTTCAATGCCGCCCCGTATCCCGCAGTCTGAAGCTTTCCCCATAGCCGACATTTGTCACATCCGATACAATCCATGAGGCGACTGACATTTCGAAAACGGTTACGAAAATCCTCCTTTAGGTCAATACCACCATGGGCCTGAAACATGACGCTTTCGTCGAAAATTTTCGGTCCAGAACTGAGCGTACCAGTCAACTGAGACACCCACAGCCTCGTCTCCTGATCCTGTTCAGGGTCATCGGCACAGAATGAAAAGTTTTGCAAATGATTTTGCAGTTTCGCGACAGCGCGCGAGAGGAGGGCGAAATTGAAATAAAGATTGGATATCCGATCTGGATGCGCGTGGAGCCGCTTCTTATAGCATTGCAAGTTGGGGAGCCATTCTCCCGTGGTCTGGTTGAAATAATCCCAACATAGATGAGTTGATATCGATGCATGCATTCCACTTATCAATCGATAGAAAACCCGTTTCTCTAAACATTCATCATCCACTGGATATCCTTCATTACGAAGCGCAGCGCTAACCACTTGTTCCCGTTCATGTTGTTCAAGAACATTTCGAAAGTCCCGAGCAGCTTCTGACCCTGCTAGCTTTAGTGCATTTGGCGGAACAAACGACTGCTGTGGTGGCTTGAGGAAGCAGTTTTCCCTATAGATTGCGTCCCAGACTTGCCAGGCACCAGGTCCAGAATAGCCAGTGAACCGCTCGGGGTTATCAACTAAACTCACATAATCCCCTTTTGCGGCAGCTCCCTCATCTTCAGGGACACAATAATCCCTCTCGTCACATTCGTCGTCATATTCCACCACGCACGATTCGCCCACACCTTCGCCGAGCATTCCTTGAAGTGGTTTCTTCTTAGGCCTTTCCCGTTGCTGCTGTTTGCCCGGGTGTCCGGCTTTCGGCCCTTCTAACTTACTCAGTGCCGCTGCTCTCCAAATGGGTGGGATGTCATCTTCAGACTCTAAGGTGCTGACGGCACAGGCGATGTTTCCACACGCGCCTGAGTCATCGGACCAAAACGGACACTGTTTGTTAAAGAGATTGAGGCGATAATACGAGAAAAAATCAGTCTCTTGTGTGATGGATGTTAAAAATGGACTAATCTCGTCGTTGACAGCATTCACTGTCGCAAACGAGGCGCATGTGTCAGATACGGTGGATTTGGAGTTGATCTGAGACTAGCTTAGCTAAATTAGGCTATACGACGGGGAATAGACATACTGCACAATCA
This sequence comes from Amauroascus verrucosus, assembly GCA_001430935.1. NCBI lineage: Eukaryota > Fungi > Ascomycota > Eurotiomycetes > Onygenales > Onygenaceae > Amauroascus > Amauroascus verrucosus. The sequence continues at coordinate 12,765 of LJPJ01000154.1, forward strand.
TGAGGAGAATGGGACCGAGATCCGGCATTGTGGCGTTCTCCGTAGATTGGTTCAAGGAGGGAAAATGCGGCCAGGAAAAATAGTTTAGCAGCTAGTCCCATTGTTGAATTCGTTAGCAACACCAAGTTGCTTTAAGAGATCTCATTAAAAGATGTAGCAGTGCAAACGGTTCAGATTAACGCAGAAGAAAACTGTTCATGCAAACTAGGTGTAACCACTCTGTAGTTCGTCAGTCGCCGAAGAGAGGCGGGAGCAATTAAAAAAAGTTTTAGAATGCCATCACTTCAGAGTTCATCCGATGCCACAAGAATACCAAAAAAGAACGGTAGGTGGAAACTTGCGGGTTCTAAATATTTGAAGTCTTGCCATTATCAAACAGCTTTGGAAAAATGAGACGTGTCCTCACTTCTGGACTGGATGTTTTCTACCAGCCGCCATGACGCCACCGCCCGCTCCCTGATCGGCGGCATTCCCTAGCCTAAGAGGGCCTATAAGGTTACCTTAATCTCCGTTTCCTTGGGACCCCTATAGTTAACGGTTAACTTAAGTCTGACAGCTGGCGATGACTAAGGTAGACCAAGCAGGTTAGTTAAAAACTTCCATCTCAAAACAGCTCCAATCGCACCCGGCGGGCAGATGATCAACTGTCATCCACATTAAATGGATTCTCTAGCTAAGGTGGAGGCCTTGCGCACTCTACTCAGACACCAATGCTCATCCTTCAGGTTCAGTTCTCCTAGATTTTCTAGCAGAACAAGGCTCTGCGCCGTCGGACAGTCGCAATGCCGACTGTTCTCGAAGAAACCAGTCAGCACACGGAAATTAGATCACGGAACCCTATGGCGACATAGAACGGACCATTTCCCTCAGGATATATCGCACACTATCGTGGAGTACCCTATGGTCTCGGCCGCAGATCTACGTTCGAGGCGGGAACGGCCGCGAGGGGTAAGAATGCTGACGCGGGACTTCATCGAAGGTATGACCAGCTATACACCAACTCCCTTGTGATTTTCCTATTTAGACGACATATGCAGATAGTCTCTACAACCCCCATTATGGCTACTTCTCAAAACACGCGACAATTTTCACACCCGGGGAGCCTTTTGATTTCAATAACATCGAAGACGGCCCCGCCTTCAACCGGCTACTAGACCAAAGATACACTGAATTCGAGGACAAATTGGATGCGATTACACCAGATGAAACTCGGCAATTATGGCATACACCGACAGAGCTCTTTCGTCCGTATTACGGAGAGGCTATTGCCCGTTACCTCGTTACCAATTATAAGCTGACCTTGTTTCCTTACCATGATCTAATAATATACGAAATGGGAGCGGGCAACGGGACATTGATGCTTAACATTCTTGATTATATTCGGGAGATAGATCCTGAGGTCTATCAGCGAACCAAGTTCAAGATAATCGAAATCTCGTCTCACCTCGCGGATACACAACAAAAGACTCTCAATAAGTCTATCTATGAAGACGGCCACCATGGCCATGTGGAAATTATAAACCGTTCCATATTTGAGTGGAACACGTATGTGCATTCGCCGTGCTTTTTCCTAGCCCTTGAAGTTTTTGATAATTTCGGGCATGATGCTATTCGATATGACATGCAAACAGGCCAACCTCGACAAGGATGTGTTCTAATTGATACTGATGGCGAATTCTATGAATACTATGTTGCCGATTTAGACCGTTCTGCATCTCGTTTTCTTCGCATTCGACAAGCGGCGGCACGTCGACCATTTGTAACTCCATTGCGTTCCCGTCTATGGCGGAATATCCAGTCTTCGCTGCCATTTGCAGCAAATATGACACTGCCAGAATACATACCCACGAAGCTAATGGAGTTTTTCTACATACTACACAATTACTTTCCCGCCCATCGCCTTATTTCCAGTGATTTTGACAGCCTTCCAGATGCGACAACTGGTTATAACTCCCCTGTTGTCCAAACACGATATCAGCGAAGGACAGTCCAAGTCAGAACGCCTTATGTAAGTGGGTCTTCTTCGCGGATAATTCTCTCAAAACAAGTCCGTTTTAAGATGGCCTAAATTTCTTGCTGAGCGTTTAATTAGGTTCACCAAGGCTACTTTGACATTTTTTTTCCGACAAACTTTAACGTAATTGAGGATGTGTACCGCGCTATCACTGGGAAACTGACCCGGCTATCCACCCATGAAGATTTTATGAAGCGATGGGCATTCGTGGAAGATACACAAACAAAAAGCGGTGAGAATCTACTTTTATCATGGTACAAGAATGCCAGTGTTCTAGTTACAGTATGAAGTACTTGAGATGAACCATCTAAATATCTCGCGTCCTGGTTTTCCTCTTGGACAGTTTTGAACTATGAGCAAGCTCAAGTATAAATAGCCTTGAACTGGAATTATGTGTCTGAGCCAATCCTCGTCTTTGCTAGACGAAATCGTAGCCTAGTGCGCTTGTTCTATGTATTTTGAATGTTATGTCGTTTAGGTCTGTGGTTAGAAACAAACTCCATCATCAGATCAAACATCCTCGGCTCAATTTGACATTTCCGAGAATTTGCCCCCGCTGTTTTGTTAACTACCCAGAAGTTAGTTAATAGTGCCACTGAAAATTAAAACGCCTACCTTGTAACATAGCCGTGCTCTTCAAAATTCACTTCGTTGACACATGAAAGCCGAGTTGATAGTTTCGTGAACAGAGTATTCCCACCTAACAGCATGCCAATAACATCAACCTCCTCACTCAACTAGTTAAGCTTCTTGGACGCCCTCTTTTCTATCAACGAACCTGTGACATTATATCATTTAGTCAATACCTGCGAATTGTTCCTTGACAATTCTGTTCTAGGAGACATCTGATTTCTCCATGGCCTCTGTGTCACCTCCTAAGCCGTGGGAACGGCCCAATACTGTTGCCACACCAGGTTAGTATTTCTGTTCTATTGCTCAGGTCCCATATTCTCGAAACGTTGTATGCTTATCGCGCTATGTTAGGAACGCCGTTAGCGACAAGTTCTCCGACAAATTCATCTCCTCTACCTACATCAACTCAGTTGCCGCAAACAACAACTACAGCTACATCATCTTTGGCATCCCAACCTCCAACGCTCCCCTCACGACCTAATACCTTGAATTCCGTGGTTAGCCAAACAGCATCCAATTATTCCCCTTATGGAGCATCGAGATTAGGAACAACTCCCTACGGTGGATATGGGTATAACTCCTATTCTTCTCCATACTCGCGATTTGGGAGCATGTACGGTGGCGGTTATGGAGGGATGTATGGAGGCTATGGGGGGATGTACGGTGGAATGCAAAATGGAGACCCAAATAGTTTAACAAATTCCTTCAACCAGAACACTCAGGCAACTTTCCAGATGATCGAGAGCATCGTGGGAGCCTTTGGGGGTTTTGCGCAAATGTTGGAAAGCACGTACATGGCGACACATAGTTCATTCTTTGGTGCGCAATTATTCTCCTCACTTTTTCCTTTGGCCTTCTGTGATTAAATATTAACTGGTCCTCCTATAGCCATGGTATCTGTTGCAGAACAGTTCGGCAACCTTCGCAATACTCTGGGTTCAGTGTTGGGTATTTTCACAATTATTCGGTGGATCAGAACGCTATTCGCGAAGGTTACAGGCCGTCCACTGCCCGCTAACACGACGTCCCTCACTCCTTCTGCATTTTCTGCCTTTTTAAACAAGCACGGATCTTCCGCAGCGCCCGACAACCCTGGCCAAAACCCACGCCCTTCGAAGAAGCCATTTTTCTTCTTTCTTGCAGCCGTCTTCGGTTTACCGTATCTTATGGGTAAGCTAATCAAGGCCCTTGCGCGCTCGCAAGAAGCAGAAATGAAACGACAGCAAGAAATGATGATTGGTGGAGCTCAATCAAGTCCTATCGACCCTTCGAGGCTTGACTTCTGCCGTGTCTTGTATGACTATACGCCAGATGCGCAGGCCGCCACCGGCATTGACCTATCTGTCAGGAAAGGAGATATTGTCGCTGTTCTCTCTAAAACCGATCCGATGGGCAATCAGTCTGAGTGGTGGAGATGTAGAGCTAGAGATGGCTCAGTGGGATATTTACCGGGGCCATATTTACAAACAATCCAACGGAAGCCGCAACGGGCTATAACTGATGCCGGTACTTCTCTGCCCCAGACAGCCCAACCTGACATGCTCGGAGCTGCTTCAGAGCCTCAAAAAAGTGGTCTTCTAGTTAAAGGAGGTGATAATCACTTAGCCTCGGGGAAAGCGACACCGGAAATCAAGAATAAAATTGGTGATGTTTCCTAGGCTAGTCTCAAAAGGAGACACTTCACGCGGAGTCTAGATGAGTCAGTGGGCGGGAGTTATCAGGTTTACTTTGGATATCTGTATGCCTTACCGTAAAGTTTAATGTTTCTTATTTCCGTTTCGGTTTAGCCACTTTATTGACCTTTTTTTCTGACGGTGTTCGGTGGTGCGTTATTATGGCTTGGTTTACTCTCATGTAGCTATTACCAGACGCGCAAATTCTATATCGGCAGAATTGCCTGTTATGTGTCTCCTTTGCGTTCAGGAAAGATGACCAAGCTGTTCACTATCCTAGGCTTGAATATATTTCAAATCAGAAAGACTTAAATCTACCCAATTCCCCAGGCGTAGGTTAGTAACAAAAATCTGAATATATCGATAACGCCCAGGGTAGGATGCTCTCACACACGTGGGATGACAGCCGGCATAGAGATGACCTACATGCCAATCTACCTAGCACTTTTTCCCGAATATTTCTGATACTTGCCGGAATCTCCATCCCACGAATTGGCGCCTATACTGTTGATGATAAGAGGTTTTAGCCTTAAATAATAGCCCTCTTTCTTTGGAAATGAGCAAATCCCTGTAGACATCCCTAGGCATATGACATGTTCTTCCGTAGACACATATGACCGACATCTTGACTCTTCATAACAACCGACTACGCCATCAACCAAATGCCATCAAAGGCATATTTGACGGGATCCATCCGTGCCAACTTCACCAGGCCGTGCCATAGTTAAACTATTAACATCCTTTTCCCATGCATGCACATGATGAACTTGGTCCTACCCAACGGGCTATTTCATCGTCGTTCTTATGTCGGATAGTCAGGCACCCATATCCCCAAAGCTTCGGTGCAGGGACAATTTTGATGTTTACAGTAGTTAACTAATTTAAGTGGTTCATACAATGCCACACGAAGATACTGACCAGTTGGATAATTACTATTCGCCTGATGAATGCCTCACAAACAGAGCCGAACCCCAATTCGATTATTCCGTTGTTGGAGGATGTCTATTATTGGAAAAGCTAACTTACCTTCCACGGGAAGATTAGCGAGTCATATAGTAAACCTTCGAACTGTGCTTCTTGTCCAACATTAGACCCTAAATGCTTCCATGAATAGATGGGAGAATTGTTATGGCAAGAGGGGTGTATGTACTGTACCTTATATATAAATCATGATGAAAAGTCCAGGGTACAACTGGTAGCTACACTCCAACGTTCTTTTAAGCCTCCCTGATTTCCATTTGAGCTTGGCATCCTCAGTGAAATTTTTAGTCAAGTGATGTTTAGGGAAAAACTGGGGATTACACGCATCACTAGTTACCAGATTGAGTTGAAAATACATGTCTTAAACCGCAATTCAAATCAGCTGCTGAGCGTGAATAGGACCCTGAGAAAATATCGTCTAATTTCAGGTCTGAAGTTTTGGAACATATAAGTACAGATGTCCGAGAAGACATTAAATAAAGTGCTATATACAAATGAAGTGTGTATATATTGTGAGCGCGGGCATAAAGAGTAAATAAGAACCAGAGATATTTCGTGGAAATTGGACCAAAAAGGAAAACCCAGCTCCATTCTGTGAGATCTTTTCCCTTTTTATTCTTTTTTTTTTTAGGACATTAGTTCATCAAGATTTATTTCATCCACTATATCATTGGAATTTCCCAATAGAGGAACTGCAGCTGGGCCGACTAGTCCGCGGCTAGCAGACGCTGGGTCCCAAGGTCCCTTCTCTTCATCCGTCGCGTTTAGGACTCCTTCAGCTCGCTTTAGGGTCTCGACGTCCAGGTCGGTCACATAAGCTTCCCGTCCCATTCCATCGCCTCCTGGCAAGTTCACCCGAACTTCAAATTCGTTGCCCAGCATCATTTCATCTTTCCATAGTTGTCGTGGGCCATCATATAGACAGAGAAGCCGTCGCTTCATTTTCATTTTATTAGTTGGGCATCCCCACGACGGAGGGTAGTTGTTGCGATTATTTCGCCTTCGCGACACCGACGGTCGAGACTTGGAGATTCCTCCAGAGTTTGGTGGTAAAAACCTGTTCACTACATTTGACTTTGCTAGCGCTTTACCTGAATTACTTTCGAGAGAAAACCCATCGTGCGCCTCCTCGTCATTCTCGTTGTCGTCAAATAAGTTGCTAGTGTCGTGCGTTGGGTTAACGAGCATATGTCTTTTCATTGTCTGTTTAACGGCCTCGTCAGATTCCACCTCCGCAAGACGCCGTATGTTGATAGCTTCGCTTGGTTCTTCTTGTTGTACAACACGCAAAACACAGTCGTCCAAGTGCTCATAAAACTCTTGTGCACTAGAAAAGGTTGCTGTGCAAGTTGAGCATTTGCCAGTCGCATTCTGGCAATATCCAGTAGATTTTCCAGCGGAGGTGGGAGGAGTCCTTTTCCGACTATTGGGCGCGGACTGGTCTACCCCATGAACAGACGTAAGATGGCGTTTGAAAACGTCTGCCCTGTTAAAACTCTTCTCTGCTGCTGATCCAGAGCCGGGGCAAAATCCACAGACCATTGTTCCTTTATAATGGGTCAAAGTATGTCTGTTCTTGTCATATTTTCGAGCAAAGCCTTTTAGATGATACTCGCAGGTAGCAATCGGGCATTTCTCGGGCCTTTCTGATTGATGGGTAAGCATATGTGCCTTGAGGTCCTTGAAGGTTTTGCCGCAGTTTGGGTGTGGGCATCGGCCCTTTTCCTTGCCTTCATCCTCCAGTTCGACATTACCTGGCTGAGGACTGTGCACCGAAGGACGAGAGTACACTGAGGAAATTGAAGACCTTCTCGTGAATGATTTAGTAGTCTCCTGAGGGAAATTAAGTTGTGGTATTGAAGGCGAAGGTTCTGTTTTCCTCATTTGCTGCTGCTGCTGCGCTTGTTCGTGAGTTCCAAATTGGAATTGTCGTGACTCTTGATGGTTGAGTATTGGAGAAGCAATAGGAGGTGTGGAGGTGAAGGCGGGGGAGGCGACAAAACAAAATTGCATTTCCTCTGGGTATGACATGACTGGAAGCTGGTAACTATTGGATTCGGTAATGGGTTGAATCAGTGATGGATCTGTTCCAAATATAACGGACATGTTAGCACTCTGGATCGGAACTTGACAGACAGGGGGAGATCCGGGTCAAAATCCACATACCAACAAAGCAGTCGGAGATCTTATCGATTGGGAGCAAGACGTCGGTATTGATGGTAGTGGAAAGGTAGTCGTGAGGATAACCTGTTCCAACTTCCTCAAAGCCAGGTCCTGAATTCATGTCCGGCCAAGGATCTTGATAGGGAGATCCAATGCAAGAGGAAGGGACACTGCTGACTGAACGGGTAGATGTCGAGCTGCGAGAAGATAGTAGTTCGGGTTGAGAAGCTGCAATAGAAGGAGACGTTGAGGGGTTGGAATACTGCTGGCCTTTAGAAATAGGTTGTTGTGGTGAAAGAGATGCAAAAGACGGGTGGATGAAGAAGGGATAGGTCTCGGATAAGAATGTGGTGTAAGGTCCAGCAGGTGTTTGTTCGTCGACCTTTCCTGAGCTCGGGATATGGCTGGTCATAGGATCCATGGAGAACTCCTGGGGGTAGGAATGGCCTTGGTGTACGAATTCTAGTTCAAGCATGGTACTAGCGAGCCTGGAGCCCCTTGACGGTTCGGCCTGATTTTGAATATTGTTGTTTCTTGTGTGCTGTTGTTGATTTTTTTTATTAGAATTATTATTATTTTACCCGCGAAGGTTTGGCGGAATCACGAAAGCGATTCACTAGTAAAGAGCACACTAGTGATTTCCTATTTGGGAAAACAGGTTAGCCTGCCGGATTCAATAGGGAAATAGAGATTGAGATGAATAGATCATTCATCTTCATCCCACTTTGGGAAGCGATGAACGGAAAAAAAAAAATAATAACCAAAAAAACAAACATACCTCCAAAAGGAGACGCAAGGTTTGATTCCTTTTTCAGATCCAGCGGAAGGGAGTGATAGGGAGGACTATGTCTCCATATAACTATCCCAAGCCAAGTCACGATCAACAACGACCAGCTACGAATCACAGGATATCAATCCCGATTGATTCAAACGGGCGAGAATAGAAAAAGGAAAAAAAAAACAAAAATCAAATCGAATAGATAGATACAATGGGTGCAGCAAGGCTTTGAATCAGCCGTTTAACTTTAAAGTCGTTAGGGAAATCCAGGCAAAAGCGTAGACCTCGTCGGCAGGCGAGGCGGGACGTTTTAATGTTGAGGTCAGACCAATCAGGGATCTGAAACACGATTGAGCCTGTTGAGCCAGAGCAGATGGCAATAAAGAGCTTTAACTGGTTGGGGCAGCCCAGATGGTTTGATATGAAAAATATGTTGGGGGGTGCTCTTGGGATAAAAAGGTAAACAGATGGGAAGGGAAGAAGGTCGAAGGGGGAAAAGGGGGGGCACCAGTGGATTTATATTAAGTCTAATGAAGAATTTAAAAAAAAAAAAAAAAAAAGAAGAGAGCCTAGTAGAGAAGAATACAGAGAGGAAAATAAAGGCGTTACGGGGTGAGATGTGTAGTAGTTACAGATCAGGACGCTCCGAGTCTCAAAAAAGGCTGCTAAGGCCATCCCGCATGCTTTTTATAAAAGATTTGAAGATCAACCTTTGGAGCTTGGAGCCCTAACTAAGGAAGAAAATAAGCAAATAAGAAAAAAAAAAAAAAGCATAATGCGCAGCAAGCACAAGTCTCCAGTCAAATAGTTTGAGAGGACCATTTCCTGACGTGGGAATTGATTGGACTCGTGTTCCAAGCCATTTTGCAGGGGACTGGCCTATGAGCGTTGTGACAGTAGTAATGATCGGTTCTTCCCAACTGCAGGGGGGTTGAGTGGGGGGAAGGACAGGGAGACAGGGAGTCAAGAAGGAGGCTTGGACCAGCAAAAGTATTAGTGTCTGCCAAGATTAAGGCTCCGGCTAAACCTTAACCGCCGACCGTGAATAATGGGAGAGAAGCAGGGCAAAAGCAGCAGAAGAGGAGGGCAAAGTTGCGGTGGAGGAATGTGGAAGCGGAGGGATTGGGGATGGGAGTCATACAGGAAGGTTTGATTGCTTGCTTGACTGCTTGGGTGATCCCTTCTAATGCAGGTTTCGGAGACCATGCAGGGAAAGGAAGGAAAGGAAGGGAGAGGAGAGAGGAAGAGGAAAGAGAGTGACAGTGACAGTGACAGGTGACAGTAGCAGTGAGTGACGGGGAGTGACAGTGAGGGAGAGAAGGAAAACGAGAGAAGAGATGAGAGAAGAGACGAGAGAAGAAGAGCCAGAGATCCTCGATCGTTGCAGTTTCCTGGGTTTGGATTCTCTCACCGTCCTGGCGGTCGTGACTTCCCAGCAAAACGGCGCTAAAACGGATCCACACCCCCCTGTCGGCCTTGCGGGCGGCGATGGGATTGGTGGTTCTCAGCCCTATCGCTCCCTTGGACTCTCGAGTGAGTCGGTCAAGCCTGAGATTCCGATCTTTCCCTCTTCGTTCGTTCCACCCGGAGAAACTCCCTCTCTTCTCTCTCTCTGTGCACGGAGTACTCCGACCCTTCAACCCACTCCCCCCTCCAAAAAACAATAGTTGGCTAATAGTTACAGTTGCACTGTGAACAGCCATTTGCAGGAAAATACAAATAAAAAATAAAAACAAAACCCAAACAGAAAAAAACAACATCGAATCATGTAATCCTGCATCTTTTTCCCTGATGTCATTCCTCCTTCTCCTCCCCCCCCCCCCCCCCCCCCCCCCCCCCCCCCGCGGTCGCAATAACTGCAATGACCCGGAATTTATCATACGAAACTTTACCCAAGAGCGCGGTCCACCTGTTCCTCGGGATCTCCGAACCCTTTGTGAGGCAGGAAAAAAAAAAGGAACTTCTTCTTACAAAATGAATCATTTTACTCCAATTCCCTACACAAGTTATCGGAAAACACTGACGATTTTCTCTGGTGGTTTCTGTTTCTTCGCGAATCATGATGAAGAAGATGAAGAAGCCAAATTACCTTCGTGGACAGTAACTTAGCGTTTTGACCAGCCCCCAAGAAAGAAGAAACACGTCTTCAACCTTATCCTTCTTGCAGAGCCAAAGCCAAAGCCACAGCCACAACCAGAACTTCGACTCCCATACTCCGGATTGTGCGAATTAGGGAAAAAAAAGAAGCTCTCATATTTGCTTGCTTGCAGGGCTGCTAGGCACTGGTTTCCTAGAACCTTTGAACCAAGGCTCAAGGTCAATTGCCCTGCGAACGAACGGAGTTAATTGCTTCGCCGGATACTTACGGCCGTTGACTAATTTTGTTTTCTCCCCCATACTCCAAAAGTGGAAAAAGGTCTCCGACTAGTTTTCCAGGGGCAAAAACCACAATAAAAATAAAAATAAATAAATTTGTTTTGAAACACGATCAACCTGTCTCTTCCAGTCGAGTCAAGACCTGCCTTCCATCATTAGTTACTTATCCGGTTACTAGTTACCTGTACGTAGTTAATTCGCAAATGGCATTGACAACAAGCCTGCCATCTTCGTGTCTTTCTCCCATCGCCTGCTTTGCCTAGACCAGAATCTCTTGCCTTGTCGCTTCTACTCGCTTTTCGAAAGGGCGTATAAAACAGTCTATTATTGGCCTGTAATTGTGAATGTCCACATCATATCCCACATTGGCTGATTTGCTTCGGCTATGTCCTTTGGGAGATGATCCGGTGGTTGAGTTACCACAGCCTTACGCCCTCATCCACAGGGCTGGAGCATTCTCGAAATCTAAAACTGCAAGCCTTGTTGGAATTGCCAGAATTGATTAGCGTGAATCCTCCTCCTCCCACCCCTGTGCTCTCAGACCCCAAGTCCTCTCAACTAACTAATGGGCCGTTTCTTTTGCCGGGTGGGAAATGAATCAAATCTTTTGTTTTTCTAGACCACGTCAGACAAGATGACTCTCCACCACCCATCCATCCATCCACCCGTCCATTCCTCCCCCACGCAAGTCATGAATATCCCAACCCAACAGTAAAAGGGAATGAAGGCTTCTCGCCAACAATCCAATCATGTGTATTCCTGCCCGAGATCCGCATTCAAAGATGTTTCTCGATCTCCGGGAATGCCTTGTGTCGCTCGTCACCAAGCAATTCACCGCTGCAAAGCAATCTGGAGCCCTAGTCTTCTCAACCACACACTTGACCACACTTGGCTTTTCTGGTGTCCCAGTAACTAAACCCCCAAACTTTTCAAGCCACAATTTTTTACCCAGGGAGATTCTCATCGTTTCACATATATATAGTTCCAGCTCAGATTCTGTCCTGCGCTGGGCAAAAAGCCATCTCCTCCCCACCCGGCGGTGAATGGGAATAATGGTGAAAAGGCAACATCACCACCACCACCTACTATTGAAACCGACCCGTTCGAGAATCCTGCTCCAGAACTTTTAATCGCCGAAATACCTCCCTCGAACCCCTCGCATATTCTAGTATTGAACAAATTCCCCGTCATCCCAAACCACTTTATCTTGGCGACCAAAGCCTTCCAGCCACAAACCCATTTGCTAGACAAGGAAGACTTGGAAGCCACCCTCGCGTGTTTGGCATCATGGGAGGCCTCCCACGAGGAGCATGGCGTCCAGAGGCGACTGTTTGCCTTCTTTAATTCAGGAGAGCATAGTGGTGCCAGCCAGCCCCACAGGCATATACAGTTTCTGCCTGTCGAGGACATGACACGCCCCGATGACAGCAGTCGTAACTGGGCGCCTTTGATAGACCGGGTTACCTATACGTCTCGACCAGGGCATCAATTTGACCATCATCATGATCATCATCATTATCATCCCATGCTGCTAGATGTGCCATTTATCTGCTACGGCTTATCTATTCCATTAGGCGCCTCCGCCTCCGACCTGCATCGGATGTACCTAGCCCTATATGCAAAGGCGGTTAGTGCCGTCGATGGCTTTCTGAACTCGGCATCTGGAAGCGAGCAAGCAGCCGCCGCTCAAACCGCCGGGCCCAGTGCCATCAGTTACAATATGGCGATGACTACAAATGCAATGGTGATTTGCCCGCGGTTGAGTGAGCATGCGCGTCTTCCTCTTGACCCCAAGTCTGGAACGGGCGTCTCAGATGAGGGCGTAGTGAAGCCAAACGGAACCCTCTTGGCTGGCACGTTGATGGTTAAGGCGGAATCAGAGTGGATGGCCCTGAGAGATGATCCTACTCTCCTAGGACATATTCTCACTACAGTTGCGATCCCTCGGAACGTGGCTTCGACATTATAACATGACGATTATCCTCAAACCATTTTAAAACTACCTGCGCCCTAGAGAAGTAGATTTTAAGCAGCATTTGACTCTTCAATCAAATCCATGTCTAGCAATATTTGTGCAGTCTATGGAGCCAAATCTCGAATTCTTGTTAATTTCCCCAGCTGACACATAAGAAAAGAAACGGAGCGCCCCTGACCGATAGTCCAAAACAAAACATTTGTCAGTACCAAAGGCGCTAGATACCCCTTGCAGCGACAACCCGATACTAACTAATACCTATAAGTAAAAGTTTGAACGGAGCCCTTTTGGCAAACTTCCATCCATTTCTTTTTGCAAGTGGCGTTTCCAAAATGATACGAACCTCCCGTTGTTCCAGATGTATTCGGCAACCCGTTTCCAGGAGATCCTACCAGTTTGCGCTGGGTCTGTTACTGGAGATTCCGTATGTTCTGCGACTGCTTCGAAAAGTAGATGTAGCTAACAACACATTGCTAGTTAGATGGTTTTTCTACCCCTCAAGCTCTTTATACGAGGGGCTACAAGGGAGAGATCTGAAAAATACCCACATCATTCTCTTTCTACCCTGGCTTCCTAACTCGTTGCTCCTTGCGCTTCGTTAACATACGATAACGACCGCGCAGAGTAGATTCGGCCTCCGAAAACTGACTCACGGCTTTTATTTCCTTATAAGACATTCCGGATTGCTTGCATTTAACTAAAAATGCATCTCTCGAACTGCTGCGGCGTGAAGAACCCTGCCGGCTGGAGCGCGTCGGACGACCTTCGTCCTCTTGGCTTAATCTACCTGTCAATTCTGGCTTACTCGGGCCATTGTTCTGGGTCCCCGAGGTAAGGTTTCCTTTCAATCCGTCCATGCTATTTGGCGCCATCAACAGACTACCACTATAGCTAGCATCGTATGAGCATAGTTGATCCGATTCTCGGAGCAGTCTTGGCTGGGGTGCGCTCGGATATTCAACAGAAAGTAACGAACAGTTACTAGGCTCGTAACAATTTGCATTCTCCCATTCACGACCTTCGACGGCAAATGGTGTTAATGGGTCAATGTGGTATTGGATAGTACCATCATGATTGTAGTTCAAGGTCGGCGTATCTGTTGCCGCTAGCAATCCATCATCGAGTCCGGACTGTGGCGGGTTGGTTGTGAAACCATTTGCTTCCGAGAGATTGCATCTCTCCCGTTCAGTGGCATAGTGTATTCGATCTTTATTTGACGTTGGCTCCATCTTGGTTTCTGGAACTGCATAACTATATCCTCGCTGAACGCTGGGATCAGGATATCTCTCTTCCCGATGCTGAGCTGGAGCGTACGCGATATACCCATGCGAGAGAGACAGCTGTTGAATGTATGTCGCAAGAGCTCCACTGGGATATTGCAAACCTCCTTCTGAAAGGATCGTCCCGGAATTGTTGATCGTGGCTGTCCCACTAGCGTTCATCGCCGGCTGCCACATCTGACCCTGAACTCCGTCCAGCCTGGTTTGGCTACTGTGACCACCACCAATAGATCTTGCTGCCGCCGGACTGCACCGATAACCTTTTGTGGCCCAATCGCTGCGTATCGCGAAGGATATCGATCTTCTAGCGTTTCAAGACGAGGCCGGTCGGACTCTTGCTCCTGTGTACCTACTCGTCTGTGGTATAATACGCCGGTGGATTGGAGGAAGAGAATCTGACGAGAAACCAACGTTCAGATGTGTCTGGTCGGATAGCCGAAAGTGCACGAGTTAGCTTGCTCCGTTCGTGTCCTCGGTCTTCTGTGGAAGAGTGCTTCGACGGTGCGGTGTGACTATCAGATTAAAAAGGCTATGCTGAGGTCTGACTATCTTCCTCTACACTAAGTTTAGCATTGATCTCTCCACAGACACTCTTCTCAATTCACATTAGAATGTGTTTTATCCACTATTTCTCTCGCTGGTATTATTCGTCTTCCCATGAATAGAATATGGGCTTCAGAAAAATGATGGCAAGGCGACATGGCCAATAGTTGGCTCCACCAAGGAATATAAACCAACGACCATGATACTCGGCTCGAAGAAATCATTGGTCTCATGTTGCGGGAGCAAAAGTACCGCCCTGTATCGACGCACTGGACTGGCTAGGCCATTTCCCCCAGGAGCCAGACACGTTTTCGATATGTTTTCTTTTTAAACTCGAATCCATTCGCCAGGTATCAACCTTGAGAAATGTCCATTGTCAATGTTCCCCCGCGAAAGCCCTAGGGCTCCGCTTTGCCTATGAAACCAGCCAATTCTGGTAGTTCGCGCCGTCGCCTTGTGAAACCGTGAAACTTCCAAAGGGTACCTGCATGATGAGGTTGGCGTAAGTCTCAGATTTATGTTCAATTGGGCCATGATTTGTAGATCTACCATTTACCGCCAAGGACTACTAAAGGGACATATCTTTGGTTCGAACCTTGAATTGGTCTTGCTACCTGTAGGGCAGCGAATGCGAGTCGCATCGTGGGAGCCAGTACGAGAAACCAAGCTGCAAGATCCCGCTGCATGGTACGCCCACCCTGACGCCTACCAATAATATCTTTTCAGAATAAGCAAGAGCACAAGGGAGCCCTAGTCAGTTTTCTATGAGTTTGTTCTAGAAAACTTCCATTCATGTTTGACCCATGGAGTTGAAGATTGCCAGATATATTTTCATCACCAGTGTGGTTCTTCTGCCCTGAGCTACTGCAGCCGCAACCGGGATTGCCATGTAGCAAACAATGTTTCCTCCAATCCCTTGTCATGGGTAGAGTTGGGATAGCTTGTTGATTTGCGAAGAGAACAAGTTGCCACCAGCATATGTACATACATACATTGAACGGGGTACATGTTCCGGGTGTGGTTGAACTGCTGGTCATAAAGCAAACTATTTTGGTTTCCCGCTATTCTCGGCGTTATGTTTGACATGTAGTTAACTACGCCATCGGGATGAACACAAAGTCGATTCACACTGGGAACAAAGGCAAAATGTCATGAAGGTAGTCTGGTAATATCAACAATTTCTCTCTCGAAGTAGGAGTAGTCATTGGATTTGGATCATTCTTCAAGGTAAAAACGGCACAACTAGTTTTGGGCCACTCGCAACCCTGGTCACCTGGTTTCTTACATAATCACAGATTTGGCTTACATACGCAGATTTCTCCAGAATCGTAGCTTTATCAAAGGTGGCATTATCAGCATGAAACCCAGCAGCTCATCGCCCCTCCAACTTTCCCAATCATACTCTCAAAGCTACCTGTTGGTCACTGAAAATTAAGCATATGTGAGCTCTAGGGAATCGTGGCGGTCGTTCTCGTCGGTCGCCATGATGAGGTTGGCTGTTTACGCGGGGGTAAGGACGGATTGACAACTGAGAGAGCCCCATCACGGGATTATGTTTTACTGAGCTTTCAATAATAGGCTTCTCTCTCCCTTTCGGTGACGGTAATATTAAAAGCATTGCATCAGCGGTCAAATTTCTACGCGGCATGCGTCTATCTCTCACAGAGCAATGCGAACCTCATGGTAACACCTCCCGAACACTATGTGACCCTAGCTATCACACAGGACGTGCGCTAATTGCCAATGCATCTTAGATTCTCACGAACCTATGTCTTCTCATAGTCGGTTTTCTACTTTTTGGTCTCCAAAGATTGCTGTATGGCCGCCTACGGCCGATCGAAACGGAGCAGCTTTACGAAAAGACCTGGTTCGCGGTGACGGAAACATGTCTTGCTATGACCATTTTTCGGGGGGAACTAGGAGGTTGGTTTGTTGTTATGTTTGTTTGCCTCCTTGTTGGCAAGATCTGGGGCTGGATTGGAGAAGGTCGTGTGCAAATCCTCGACCAACAGCCCCCGAATAATCCCCGCCTGTTTCACACGCGGTTGGCAATGTCGCTCCTGTTGGCTGTATCTTTTAACTCTTTTATGCTCGAATATGCAGTCAAGACAGTTTTACGACAAGCCAGGCCTGACATGATGGTAATGTTCGGGTTCGAATTCGCGGTACTGACTATATTGTCGACTTCAACCACTGCCCGATATGCACTCTCCCTCGTCGAAATCTACATTGTCCGTCAGCAAAAGCAGGCAAGACTAGCCGAGCGAAGGGCTGAGATACGTGCTTCAAGGGAGGAGATTTTGCGGACGTGTCAGGACAGCGGCTTGGAACCCCCACGAGACCTGCCAAATGAAGATGATATTGACGAAATGGAGTTGGATGTACCCGGGTGGGAGGAGAAAGGCCGTTGCGTTTTTTATCTTGATCTTGTTACTGGTAAGTTTTGGATATTCCGCCCTTTTGGTTATGACGGCATGGTGCTGACGTTCAAATAAGATTTCTTTAAGCTGGTTGTTTATCTCTCCTTTTTCGCCATCCTATTCACCTTTTACGGCCTACCGATACATATACTGAGAGATGTCGTATTGACCATGAGGTCTTTTGCGAAACGCATACTGGACTTCATTCGTTATCGCAATGCAACCAGAGATATGAACAATCGGTATCCCGACGCAACCGTTGAAGAAATTGCTCGGGAAGACGTTTGCATAATATGCAGAGAGGAAATGCGGCCATGGCAGCCGGCTGAAACTGCAAATGGTGCCCAGGGTCGGACTGCTGGAAGAGTGTCTGAACGTCTACGTCCAAAAAAGCTCCCTTGCGGACATTTGCTCCACTTTGCCTGCCTTCGTAGTTGGCTTGAACGCCAGCAAAACTGCCCTACCTGTAGGCGCCCTGTAATCATGACCGGAAGAGGACAAGGTGCTCACGAGGGTGACGATGCAGCTGGAAGACCAAATCAACGCCCAGTTGGGAACGCACAGGCTCCCCGTGGAAGACCGAGGACTTGGGTTCTTAACCTCGGTCCAGTCCGTGTTGGTTTTGGAGCAGGTCGGGGAGACCAGTTCCAAGAAGTAGCCCAGCAGTTAAATGCCGGCCACGGCCCAGCAAATCAAGCACCAACCCCGAATCCTCAAAATGCACACCAAGAACCCGCGGGTTTTGGCGTCGGTTTCGGGCGCCCTTCTCCCTCAGAATCGCGCGCCAATACGGAGCCTACCAGCGACAACATTCAACTCCAAATCCAGAGTCTAGAGCATCAGATAAATCGGGAGATTAACTCGTTGATGACGACGTCTGATCAATTACAGGTTGTGAGATTACTTCAAAACGAGCTGGTTCGTCTACGGACAATCAATCCAAACCGCTCGTCAAACGGCATATTATCCATTCGCAACCCAAATCCTGTTCCTTTAAACTCAAACCCATCTACTTCCCAGCGTCAATTTGGTTCCAGTGCCACCTCGGTCCCCCTAAGCTCTACAGAGCACCGTTTGCCTGAGGGCGTTACTTTGCCGCCCGGATGGACCCTAGTTCCATTACAAACGGATCAGCTCTCAAACTCCTCATTTAATAATAATAACTTGCCGCCTTCTTCACATCATACGCCTCTCGCGCAAACTTCTCTTGGCTCTCAGCTGCCCTCGGCGTCTTCCCATGCAAGGTTTGTAGCGGGGCCTCCCCCCGTTCCTACGTCGGTCGTTTCTGGGCAAGAGAGCTCAGAACGGAATTTTGTCCATGGTACCACTCGACGGCAACGCCAAGATTCCGGAAGCCGATCAGTGTCACCTCCGCTAGATTGGACTGAAGTTATGCACGAAAAAGGAGTTGATAATTCATCTGCACCAGATATGCAGCACACTGGGCCCCAAGAATTACACGAGGGGTCATCCAGTGAAACCAATCTATCTTCACCTTCCCCCACGGTTGATGCCGTGAAAGGGAAAGCAAGGGCGGCTACTGTGGAAGATTTTGAAGAATGATCTCAAAACATCCCAAGATGTCTTCTTAGACCTTCTTTCCCAATTGTGCTTGGGCTCACAGCGAGGCCTTGTTGAGGCAACCATGTATAGACCTCTTCCTGTATGATCTTGAGTAACGTATTCTGGTGAGCGTTTCGATCTTATTAAGACTTTGATCATGTCATTTTTATCGCGTGTGTTCCGAACCACTTTCCAAACCAATTGCTAGCTTATACCCAAAAGACACCATGGCAAGTACTTGTCTAGCCATTCTTTTTCATTCGCTGGACTGATACTTTTGCGGTGTTGTCTTCTGTACTTTTATGCGTAAATTCAAGGCCCAAGTGACCCCTCAGGTAAATGGGATATCTGTTGTGACATATTGGAATGACCGTCAAACGAACACACCGCTTAAACTCTTGACAAGGGGCTCATTATGGCGGGCGAGAATAGTGATGGCCCATGTGGAGCTGGTTCTCTGCTAAGGGGGTGAACCTGTTTATCAAGTTGCTGGTTCCATTCACCATACGAACATCCCATCGAGCCACTCCTTTTCGCTTCGCAGTGGAGCCCGTTGTGGGTATGAAGATTGATGGATCTTGGTTTGCAACATGGCATCGATCTCGCGGGGTTTCTGTGAGATCGCAAGGGCTTCCCAAGCATCTTGAATTTTTTTTTGACCCTGTCTCTCCATTTATCAGCTACATTAAACCTGTATACATCCCCTCCCCTCTTCCTGGATTCTAGGTAGATTCAAGCAACAGCCATCAATTTAACTCAACTGAGCCAAGGATCCTCAGTGGCGTCGATGGTGTTTCAACAATTCACCGTAACAAGCATTTTGGTGGCTTGGCTTTGAGACCATTCCCCTGCAAAATATGCTTATTCTCCGCTCGATAATCATCGTCGGCCAACGTCCTAGACTCAAACACATGCCATTTTCTCACACTATGGCTCCTTCAGCCCCCCGCAATATACGCAACTGGTAGCTAATCCCGATGTTGCTTGCCGGAGGATCCTGTAGACCTGTTTGCAAGTCCTGACTACGGGGTGTGGACGATTTATTAGACCGGTAGTGCTCTTAAGAGTGGCGAGCACCACGGCAATGGGAGCCCAGACTATTAGCCGAGCAAAAGATATTTTCATAATACCTGGCTGGACTTTCGGTCGAAGGGGCCGCCCTCCGCCTGAAGTGGGATATGTTGGGTCATGTTTGCCCACTTCCTGAATCCCCATGGGGAATTGATGCTCCACCATGACTTTGACTCCAGGGAAACATGTGCTCTGGGGTACGGATAGGGGCTGCCAGAATCTCAACGTACTGTCGTTTTTTCTTTTCTTTTGGCCTTCACAAACAATATAAATTGGGCATGTAGCCTAATCCCGTGAAGATTTTATATTCGCCATCACACATCCCTTTCATCCCCAAGGAAGCAGAGACGTTTCGTTGTTCTACATTTTACTACTATGTCTAGCACTGAATTGTCCACTGAAATGGCCACGGAGAAAGATAACTCAAATGCGGCCCATTACGAGGCTCTCCGAAGGGCTCAAACTGCAGAGAGCGTCATGCTTCCCCGGGACGTCTTTGAGAAGCTCTACTTGAACCCTCATCAGCAGCCGCGTGCAGACGCGTTGCGTAAGACGTTTGGCAACCCGACTCCCATTTCCCTAATTGGCTTCCTAATAGCCGCCACGCCAAATGCCTGTGCAGCGATGGGCTGGAGAGGAGCTGGTGGACACGGCGGTGCCCTCTTGTAAGCACTATTTTTCTGCCCAACTCAACTGGATGTGAAGCGAAATCCTAACTGCCCTGGACCCGAAGAACCGTATTTATCTTCTTTGGCGGTCTTGTCCAGCTTTTGGGTGGAATCGGTGAATGGATTCTCGGAAACACATTTTCATGTGCTATATTTTTCACTTATGGTAAGTAGTGCTAGCGCTACTGGGTAAGCGCAATCCAAGCGAAGCGTATTAACGTATTTCCTTTAGGTACATTTTGGATTGTCCAGGGAACAATTTTACATCCCGGCTTTGCTGTCGGCGCCGCGTATTCACCCACTGGAAACTCCCTGGAAGGCGAAAAGACTCCAAGTTACCATGCCACAATAGGTGCTCGCTCCTATTCTTTAATATTGTGCTACTAGAAACTAATTTATGTCCCACTTTTACCTAGGCTTCTACTACGTTTCCCTCGCTATTTTGACGTCCTTCTACGTTATCTGCTCTCTCCGCACCAATATCTGCTTATTCGCGACTCTTGTGTTACTCGTTGTCGCATTGGGCTGCTTTTCAGGCGCTTATTTTCAACTTGCTCTGAATCAAGTTGCTCAGGCGGGGCATCTACAGGTGGTAAGTGGGCATTGATAGGCGTCGCCTTCGGTAGTCTTTATAAAACATAGGCTCATTTAACTAAATGAATTACTTTTTAGATCGGAGGCGCGTTCACATTTGCACTATGTATATTTATCTGGTATCTGCTGCTGGCAGAATTGTTGGAGGTGGTTGACTTTCCCCTCTCTTTGCCTGTGGGTGATTTGAGCAACCTGATTCCGGGGAAAAGCCAGAAGAGGATCGCACAAAAGGACGAAGAGGAAGTAGCAGGCGATATGCTGGGCTAATGTGATGTGCATAATGTATCTTGGTCTTGCTAAACGTTCAAGATTAAAATGTATCAAATGTCCATTCCCCAAGTTTGCAAGATATTGATTCCTTGACTTCCCCTCCAGTACTCCATGCTGCAACTTTCCAGCCATTGAGCTTTTGCAATATCTTCAAGTGTTGGTGCCCAGTCTTGTGGGCAGCTGGCGAATAAAACCGTCGATTGCAACGTCGATATGATAAGTAAAAAAGATAAGTGGGAACCGCTGGTACCACTAAGATTACAAATGGTATCCCTCCTCATATCCCAGAAATTTTACAAGCTCCAAAATTCAATTATGAATTTGCTCCGCCTCCATCGACGATGACCCGAAGTTCTCCATCCATCCAATCAACCATATGCACTGCCATCAGCGCCGCCATCCACTCTTCCTCATTTCTGACAGGAACTAGACCGTCTTTAAGCCAAACCCTTACGCGAAAATTGAGAGGTGACTGATAGCTTTGTAATTGTTGCTGATGTTGGTAATACTGTTGCACACTTTTTAGGAGCGATGAGAGGCCAGCGTTACGATCGAATGGAAGCTCAAGACGGGGAAGTAAGCGTTTGTCATCCTCACTTTGGACAATGCTGACCAAAAGCTTCACCGAGCTTAACGATTTATCTTCTCCTTGCTTTGGCGAGCTTTGGCCCGAATGTGCTGCGGGTACTATGCTGGCTAAGCCTGAAGGCTGAGGTTGGGCGAAAGTTTCGGACCCGGGTCTCTCCGGGAATGTTGTGGAATGGGCAAACTTCGGGTCATGTTGACTTTCAGCGCGACTAATGAGGTTTTCTTTAATGATGTCCGACACATCTCGAGTTATTCCGGATGCACTGTGAGTTGAGGGAAGAGTGTTAGCAATGGGGGTTTAAGAATAGAAACACGCGATAGAGCCAAGACTCACAAGTATGTTCGTGCTGCAAGGCTGTCGGCCTGGCCCCCGATTCTCCAATTTGCATGCGCAACACTGTCCGACGATACAATGTGATTGATCATACAATCCTGACAAGGTTGATCACAATCCGCGCCATTCCCATGATGATCAACTTGATAATGGCAATCCACAGCCGCCACTAGTCCCAGCCAGTCTGGTTGAGGGAGACCGGAAATAGCACCAAGGTTATCCAGCCGATAATCTTGATTGTATGAGTCGTACGATTGCGTGATCGAATCCCAATCTGATGGGTATTCACCAGCAAGAAGATCAAGCATTCCAACTCCAGCGCTTGGTGACGGTTGAAATGAGATTGCGTGTGCCGGAGCCGACACGTTTGACATACCCGTTTCCGTCTGTTTCCGTTTCTTTTCCTCCGAATTCCCACCTTTTCTGGTCTCAATGGCATATTGCCGTTGGCGTTCATTCGTAACCATACGTCTAAGAAGAGGCATCATCAGAGATATTACCTTTTGATCGTCCCTTGGCCAAATCATTTGCCGTGGGCCCATTCCTTCATTGACGACGTTCTCTCCAAAGAACCGAGAGCCATTTCCTTCCTTATCCAAGAAGTCACTAACACAATTCCAAAGCCGCAGCCTTACCATCTCTGTGTCTCCCTTCCCACGCTGGCCAACGCAATCGCGCCTCTCGGGATGATCAGGGTCCAGCATGTAACCTTTAGCAGCGGCTTGCAAGTGAAGGAAATTTTCAGGCGACAGCTCTAAGGATGCGAAGAGCTTCGACATCGGAGGGCGCGTGTATTTTTTACTCGTTGCTGAAGGTTGTCGAAAAAGAGCCACAGCAGAATGTACACCGGCTGCTCGAGCATTAGAAATAGCCTGCTGCGGCGGGAGATCTGTAATACTTAATCCACCGACGTTCGTGGGTGCATGTTCACTACCATTAGAGCCATTGGCCCCAAGCGGGTGGCTACCTGTGATTGCAGGATCCACATTCGCGTTACCTCGTTTGCGCTTACGACCAGACGGGTTCCCTTCTCCTGGAGGAACCGCATCAGGAGCGGGAGCTAGTTGTCTTCCACCATTTATGGGCGCCTGCCCACTGGGACCAGGAACAAGGAAATGATGACCCGAAGCGTTTCCAGGGTTTCCAAACCCATCTTCCAGCTGCATTCCCACCGCATAGCCGTCAAGCTGGTTTTGCAATGTACGAGTTTCGCCGGCCATGGTAGGGTCGCCGTCGCCGTCCTCTGGTTGCGCCCATCCCACGTTTTGTCCAGCAGCAGCAGTCGCGGCTTCGACTAACCCTGCCAGGTGGTTCTCTGTTGTATACTGGGCCGGGCCCGTAGTTGCCGCTAAACCATGTGCTGGATTTCCAGGGTGTGGCGCGCTCCCTGTGAGTTGATGCTGGTGGGCCGTACGGTGGCTAGTAATATCGTTTGAATGGGATTGAGCCGTGGATGTCATCTGGCTGATTACAAGATATTGAATTTATCGCGCGCAATTCCCAAGTATTTCATCTCAGTGCAGTAAACATCCGCTTGAACGTGTTATCTGAGCGACAAAGTTAGGATGCTTGGTGGCAATTTTGGCCTATTTGGAGGATAGATAGCATACTGACGATGTTATGTTGCTTTGACCCTATATCCTTCGAATTGCGAGCTAGGGGAGCTACTGAATACCTCCTCCGGTTTGCTTCAGCTGCTTGTCTGGATTGCTCGGAGACGTGCTGTTTGTCAGGTTTGCTGTGTTTGATTTGAGATGTTCGTTTTCTTGATGTTTGAGTAGGTTTTTGTTGGCCAAACCGCTTTAGGTTTAGTGTTTGGAGGCTCAGCTCACGTGGTTTCCGAGAGGTTGCTTACCTCGTCATGATCATCGACTGTATCTATATGATCATTGAATGTATACTGAGTATCTCTACTCTATGATATCTTATAAACGTTCTTAATTACACCTTCATATCTTGAGCTTTTCCAAATCTTTTATCTGCTCTTCAAATCGTGCTGCTTCACTCTGAGCATCTTTAAGTTTCTTTTCCTCCATTTCTCTAGCCTCGGGTTTGGCCTTCTCTTGCCAGGCTGGAGAATTCATAATTGCTAGCTGTCGATCAATAGTTTCAAGGGCCTTGGCTAAATTGATTTTGGCCTTTTCTTCCTGCTCCAACCGTACCTCGTTCGACACTTGCAAATATACTGCCGCCTGAGCTCCGACTGTAGAAACCACGCATCCGGCGGGAGGGACGATATTTTCAGGTCCCAAGACGACGATCTCGCCAATGTATTTCCCACTTAAAGACTTAATACTCACGACCTCGTCATTGATGGTCTTATGGCTTGACGCATCGTAAGTTTGGATTTTGATATCTCCCTTTGTTTTGATCTCATACTCAGACATAAGACTGCGGATAGCTTTCGAAGTAGCTAAAATCAAGTCATACGCGGCTTCTGCGTCCGAATCGTCAAATGCAGAGTTATACTCTGGGTAAGCTGCCTTCATGATAGAAATGGTCGTGTCACCAGGACGGCGCGGCAAGCGTTGCCACAATTCTTCAGACACGAACGGCATGATTGGATGAATTAGAGTCAGTGCGCCTTCCAGGGCGGTGTAAAGCGTCTGTTTCGCAGATTGTTGGACTTCGACAGGCGTGTCCTGCTGAAGTAGGTATTTCGAATTTTCAATGAAGACGTCACACAGTTGACTGTACCAGTACTGATATAGCGTAGATGCAACATCGGAAAACTCACGTTCTGCTAGCTTCTCGTTTGCGATCTTTGCTGCAATATTGAACTTGTGGAGAATCCAACGTTCAGCGAGCGACTCAGCACCGGTCTTTGCAGGCATTGCTTGGGGTTGGAAATCACTCCCTAATTTACCAAGGACAAATTTGGTAGCCTGGTAGATCTTATTGCAGAACCTTCTATAACCGTGGATAACCTGAATATCGAAACTGATATCGCCTCCTGAAAGCTAAGGTTAGAACATTACTCTTCTCCCAGACCGGGCATATCGACCTACCTCCAGTTGTGTAGGACACTAAGGAGAACCGTAGCGCATCGGCACCACATTCTGGAATTCCTTTAGGGAACGCCTTCTTTTGGTACTTTGTAGCAGTAGCAACTTCTTTCTGGGCGAGGTTTCCTTCTAGCAACTTCTGATGCAGAGCATCTAAAGTAATACCTCGCATAACATCTAGGGGATCGATGACATTGCCCAACGATTTCGACATCTTTCTTCCCTCAGAATCTCTAATAAGAGAATGGCAATACACCTCGCGGAATGGGATTTCGCCAGTCAACTTTATGCCGAGAATAATCATGCGAGCAACCCAGAAGAACAGAATGTCCCACCCGGTTTCCAAGACAGAAGTGGGATAGAGATGTTCGAAATCATGAGCCTTTTTGGGCCAGCCGAGAGTGGAAAATGGCCATAGGCCTGAAGAGAACCAGGTGTCCAACACATCAGGATCTCGTGTAAGCGTAAATTTTTTTCCCGGAAATTTCGCCCTGGCCTTCTCGGTTGCTTCTTCTTCTGTGCGGCCACTAACCCACATATCTCCGTCACTATCGTCGCCCTTCTCACCATCAAACTGGACAAAATAAGCGGGAGCTTGGTGTCCCCACCAAAGCTGCCGGGAAAGACACCAATCGGTAATGTTGTTCATCCATCGGTAATAACTCTTTTCAGCGGTTTCAGGGCGAATGATGATTTCACCATTTTCAACAGCTTTGATAGCAGGCTCGCAAAGTTCTTTCATCTTCATCCACCATTGTGGCTTCAATATTGGTTCAATTACATCATTCGATTTAACGCAGAGAGGAACCTTCATGGGGTTGTTTTCCCATTTCACATATAACCCTTTCTCTTTCAGCGCTTCAATAACTTTATAGCGCGCATCAAAGCGCTTGACACCGGCAAAGGAACCAGCATTGGCATTGAAGGTCCCATCATCGTTCATAATTGAGATAAACTCTAAATCGTGTTCTTTACCTCGGATAAAGTCATTAAAATCATGCGCAGGCGTAATTTTGACAGCTCCGGTACCAAATTCTGGGTCAACTTCATCGTCTGGAACAATCCGGAGTAGGCGATCCACAAACGGGTGCCTGGCATACTTTCCAATGTACTTTTGATAGCGCTTGTCATCTGGGTGAACAGCAATACCCGTGTCACCAAGCATAGTTTCTGGACGGGTTGTAGCAACCTGTATCTTCTCATCGGTGCCATCAATCTCATAAAGAAAATGAGTCAGAACACCAAATTCGATCTTTTTGTCGTAACCAGGAACATCCAAGAGGGTCCTCCCTTCCAACTCTTTGTTTTCCACCTCAAGGTTGGAGAGGGATGTATTTAGGGCAACACACCAGTTTACAAGCCTGTTGGCTCGATAAATGGTGCCCTCTTCATGTAGCCTAACGAAGGTTTCTGTAACAGCAGCAGAGAGATTCTCGTCCATTGTAAATGCTTCTCTTGTCCAATCAAACGACCCGCCCATATTTTTCATGGAAGTTGTGATGCTATTATGATACTTATGTGTCCATTCCCATATCATATCCGTCAAAGCAGGCCTACCGATGTCATGGCGAGTCTTCTTTTCATTCTTCCACAGGAGTTTCTCCACAACGCTTTGTGTAGAGATACCAGCATGGTCGTAACCTGGAAGCCATAAAACTGTTTTTCCTTTCATACGTTGCCATCGAATCATAGTATCTTGAAGTGCATTGGTCAATGCATGGCCCATATGAAGTGCCCCTGTAACATTGGGTGGAGGGAATGTCATTACGAATGAGCCTTGAGGTTTAACTTTCCCATCTGGCCCAAATTCGGGTTTGAAAAGACCATTCTTCTCCCACCAGTCGTACCTCCCGGACTCAATTTTCACAGGGTCATATGCGTCGGCTGTTTTCTCCTTCTCAATTTTGGCCTTCTTCTCTGCATTTTTGGGCGGGGCAACTTTTTTTTTGGCGTTCTTCTCCGCAAATTTCTTCAATTTCTCGGCTTTCTTCCGTTCTTTCTCCACTAGATCACAAACGATTAGATAGGTATTTCAAATGGCTTGGGGG
>LJPJ01001971.1:1566-156324 GCA_001430935.1 Amauroascus verrucosus
ATGGTGCAGCAATTGCAATACTATCAGACATATAAGAACTAGGTGTCCTAATCCTAGTATAATTTAATGTAATTTAATTAGTGGTTGTTGAGCATAGATATTTTGGATTAAAGTCTAGTCAGTTGAAATATTTGAATTCGGTGGCCGACTCGCTTGGGAATTACGTTAGTTCTTGCGGCAGCTAGTTACTTGGCTCTCCGGGCCTTGTTGATGGTTCTGGCCCGTTGAGTACAGTCTTTCTCCCCCACAGAGGTCGCCAGAGCACCAAAAACACAACATTGTCAAGCCTACAACCCTGATGGATAGAGAGAGGTAGTTCACATTGCGCAATCTGGTAGACTGGTACGAAGCTATGCTGCACTGATGTTATCAAGTGCTCTTTTAAGCCGATCAACCTGTGATGAGCCACCTCTAAACGCTCGTTTAAGGCCAGTGTTGCTCCACGCCCATTGGTCAACATTCCTCAAAATCTTTTCCCTATTGAACCTGAAATGTGCTTTGACAGCATCTCCCCATACTCCGTTGAGTTTCTGTGGCTGTTCTAGCCATGCCAACATGCCCAACTCAATTGTCAAAGGCTGGATTCGGTGAATAGTCTCTTCCGCCTCCCTTTCCACTCGCCATCCAACCAAACCGCCGTGTCCTGGTTCGTTCCTGAAGGGGTCTTCCGTGAAGATCATTGCTTGGATACTGATGAGCACTGAGAGAATGGTGGACTTTCCAGGCTGCCATTGTGCTGCAGCGTCACCTTCCCTCCATGTACCAAGCAATGAGAGGCAGACTGAACAATGTTAGTTTCGAATTTAACCTTAAGCAGTGAACAATCATCATCCTCCTACAACATACCTTTTCCATCTGGATGCAGGTTTGGGTTAAGCATTCCTCTACACTCCCTGGCAGTGCGGCATGCCATAAGGGGTGGCTGCTGTGGGTATGTCTCTTTACAAAGCAAATCAAAACTAACATAAAAGGTTAGGATAGTTAAAAGAATAGCCTGTTAAGATGGGTCACTAGGACTACTTACTCAAAAAGCCCATATCCATATGGACTGTCTGGCGGACCCATGATGAGGCATCTCATCATGTCTGGCCGACTCTCGCCTACTTTCACAAATATACCAACAGGGAGAGAAGTTGCCATGTTGGCGAGTTCTGCCAGCAAACTTCATTCGACCTTGAGGAGAGTGTATCATGCGTGATGCGAGGGCATTAAATGTATGGCCTTGCAATATAATGTCCTCATCTCGCGTGAGACAATTTCTTTGATGGTATTTATCGTACCCGTTTTCTGATGATTGAGGAGCCGTTGTTTGTTGGATTTTTGGAGGTGCAATAGTTGCATACACCTCAATTATCTCTTCGCATATATCAAGCATCTCCTGCCCTGCTCTGGACGTTAAATTCCCACTTTCCCTGGTGCCTAAGACAATATCGCTCTGGATGACTAGTTTTTGCAATCTTTCAGCCACTGAAGGAATGGGTTCCCCCAGATCCATCCCCCGACTCCCATTATTCCCACTTGAAGTTGATTTTAGTGTGAGCGGCTCTAGTCCTGGGGTCTGTCGCTTATGGTGACGAGGTGTTTGAACAAGTGAGACCAACTCGGGGTGAGCACCTAGCTTCTTTACAAACTGGAATGCAGTCATATAAACTTCTGTGCGCGAAGTGATATCTTCAAGCGAATCATTGCGCAAAAGTTCTGCCAGTTTGTCAATCAAAATACTAAGCTGGAGCATACCTCGAAACTCAGGTGGCAAGTTTTTATTAGAAGGGCTCGGTATCATTTCCTTAACCATATATAGAGTCGCAGTTAAGAACCTATCGGTTTCGGAATCTGAACTGTGGAACTCGAGTGGGCGCGATAGCGCTGGCGGAGGGCCACGTGGCCTATCATAAAATAGATTAACCCAGGGGTTATAATGGCCACGATCAGCATAGCCGATACCCCTCGACTCTTGCGTTTCCGATCTCCCTTTTCTGGATCGGCGTCTCTTCAGGCGTGGATCCTCCGGATTCGAACTGGATGCTTGAATCTCCAACTCAGTTTGGTCATATCTAGCCAGAAAAACCCACATTCCGAACATTCTCCCATTCCGACAGCACCAATCTAGATAGTACCCGTTAACCTCTAGGGGCACTCTGTTTCTCTTTGGCTCGTTCCCACATCCAAGGCAGGTGAGAGCTCGACAATTGGGACAAGTTGCAGAATACAATGTGACCGTGTATTCGGGGCTGCTATTTGCTCCCTGCGACCAGTAGCGAATCCACCGTTTTGTCGAAAATCCTTGTGTCAAGCTTGATCCACACTGATGGCACTTTTTCTCCATCCGCGCCGTCATGAAGGCTTGAACGGCCTTGAGACTTTGTTCGATATCCGATGGGTACGCATTGAATTGCCGGGTCTGGGAGCTTGAAGATTCCGCTGGTTCTTGTGCATGATGCTGAGGTATGGAGGCACGCCGGCGACTATGTTCGTTTTGGCCCCGGCCACTTCCACTCTTCCTATGCGTGGAAGACATGGTAGAAACGCGATGTATGATATTGATATAAGCCTTTACAAGTCCAACAAATTTTTGTATCGACACAACCTTTGGCGATCTAATGGACTAGCTCTGCTGTGCGTAATTAGGATATAGAGTAGAGTTAGGGAGAGGGATCTTTGGAATGAGCAGAGGTTTAAATTCTCGAGGGACCACAGCTGCTTAGTACTGACATGCTCCATGTGTGTTGTGTGAATGGAAATTGACGGTTGAAATTCGAATGTAGTAGCTTTTCCGTGATAACTATACTGGTAAACCTGGGTTGTTATACTTGGTGTATACGCATATTTGAACGTCGTGCGTATTGTAACTTGGCAGCTTAACTATGGTGATAGTTCTGATTCAACATGTCACATGAAGTAGTTAGGCAATCATACATAACAGCAATAAAAATGCCCCAGCGTTGAATTCTAGTTCTGGTACGGAGTAGTGAACGTGATACATATACATCTCGTTGGGTGTCACTAGTAATCATCTACGCATCCACGTCAGCATCCAACGCTGATAAAGTGATCGTTAAGTCTACTTTGAATTACCGAAGACTAATTCCTTCATGGTGCAAACACCATTGAACTTGGAGGCATCTCAGAGATGATTGCTTTTCCTTTCCCTATCTCAAAGCTACCTATGAAAAGGAAAAGACAAAAGAGAAAAATATCAAGTGTCGGGAGTGTTACAATTCCCTCCACCGTGCCTTTAAGAAACAGGCGCTTATTTTCCCACCATAAACTTTCTCTATCGCCTCCTCTCTCGAAACATGGTCTAAAGGAAGAGCGACACCAAAAGAAGAACGGTTAAGAAAAAAGCAGTAAAATAAACATCCAAGAGTCCCAACGCAAATAGGATAATATGCTCGTTTAGATTGGAAAAAAAAAGGAAGGATACAAAGTCATAAAAATGGGGCTTTTAGCTTTCATAGGGGAATCTCAACATGTGTCATCACAAAAATGGCTTAAAAGCAGATGACGATGTGAGGGCAGTGGGAGATTAAGGAGCGAAGATGGACGAACAGGATTAGAGCACTAGCAAAACACCACCCAATATATGTAAAAACAGTTAATACAGGGAAAGCAATGGCCTTACGCATGCAGGGCACGCTAACTCATAGGCTCTTTAGGCGACAGGTATGTACTAGCCTGAAGTGAGAACGAGTCGTGCATAATTCATAGCCCTACTCCTCTAGGTGCAAGCGTAACTCCAACACGGGGCAATGTCCAACTCATGTTGCATGTCTCCGAAATATTTGTTGTAATGGTATATACTAGCTTCGCTAACATAGTTAGTTGACGCTCTTCTCTTGGAAGTTTGCAATGCGCCACCCATATTTATCGCCAGTAAGCATGATAGGTAACTGTAGGCCTTTGTATTAAAAAAGAGAACGCTTTTTAGAAATTCTGTCATCGAATCGTCGTGAATGTTTTTAGTCATTAACAAAGTCGTCACGTGAATTAATGTATCCGATAAAGCTAGCGGTTATGAAGGCATAGGACGCTGGAATTTCTATCGTGCCATGTACTAGTGTGACCGCAAGGCAATCGTAAAACAAAATAAGCAAAAGTCGTCGTGCCACTAGAATGGGAAGGATTTTTGAGGGAGCCGTGGGAAGTGTTATAAGGCCGTCGTGTAGCCGCGATTCCGTCGAATGTGGTTGAACACATCTGGGAATCAAATTGCTTAGGTGATAGCACCTCGCACAAAAATAAAAGCGGTAGAAGGCAACCTATGGGCTAGGATCGGGATACATTTCATCGGGGCCATCAAAACCAAAGCCGGCCATGTCCATCGAATGCAGAGAACCTGGTCCTCGCTCGAAGTCCATATCAGATGACGGGTAATCATGTCCAGCAGGCGGCAGATGAGGACCAAAAAAAGGACGAGGTTCATCGTTATTGGACTGAGTATC
Source organism: Amauroascus verrucosus (assembly GCA_001430935.1). Taxonomy (NCBI): domain Eukaryota; kingdom Fungi; phylum Ascomycota; class Eurotiomycetes; order Onygenales; family Onygenaceae; genus Amauroascus; species Amauroascus verrucosus. The sequence goes on from LJPJ01001971.1 coordinate 6,009, forward strand.
CACATCGTTCCAAGGGACGCTTCGCTGCCAAAACCGTTGGTTTGTCTGTTGGTCACCGAAAAGGTCGTGATGGTCTTGTAAGTGTCGGGGAAGTAACGACGATTCGTGCTCTACATGGGCGGAGAAATCTTGAGGAGATTGATATTGTTGTATTGCTGTCCTGCTAAAGTTCGACGCGGGTGAATCAGCATGTAACGTCATGTCGAAGACCGATAAATGATGAGGGTCAAGGTTCATAACGTCCAACGATGCTGTAGTAGCTGGGTTATCAAGTCCTGATACCTGGCTCATTTCTAAACCTGGAGCAATAGATATATTCGCAGCTTCTTTTTTGGAGGAATTGATGCTGCCACAAGCTTGTATGATTTTCTCTTTATCCTCCTGAGACAATCTTGCAAAGAAATCGGCAGCGGAGTGTTCCTTTTGGGCGAGGCGTGGAGGGCCCAACCCGTATTCTTTAATCGCATATTCGGAGAAACCAAATCGAGGGGCGTACGGTGAGTGGTAGACAGTATGTGGCTGGCGTCGTGTTCCGTCAAAATTTGCCCACATTGCCATATTCGACGGTGGAAGACGAGTTTCTTTCATGGGTGCTCGTTCAGGCTGCTTGCCAGCCTTGACATTATTTTCACTAATCTTTTGGGTCAGATCCATAACCGCGAAACGAAGCATCCGTAGAAGATGATCGACCTCATCTGCTTCCATATTCAAAGGTTGCAATGGGAGCAAACCATTGCTGGACTTTGGACGGATCATGGATTCAGACATAGCCTTTCTCAGTTTCTCCATTCCATTCTTTGGCACAGCCAGACTGTTGTCACCCAGGAGAACTTGGGCAACAAAATCAGAATCAACGATGGTGTATCCGGCACCCGCATTGGCATGCTCAGTAATGGAAACAATAAGACGACGGGCTGTTAAGAATTGCATCCCTTTGTTATCCCGGACGGCTGGGGCTGGTATATCGGGAGTGGTCGGTGGTTGAGGTTTCTGGGTCATGACGGGCCGCGTCGTCGCGACTGGCGCAGGAAGACGTATGGCAGTTGGGATTCTAACTTGGTTCGATGAATAAGGGAAAGGGTGAGATGTGACCCCGGGCGCTCTTAATGACTTCACGCTTTCAAGGAAATTGGATCGAGGATTATGAACAAGGTTCGCCGGGTTGTCGGTATACTGGGCACGACATTCCGTGGACGTTTTACCAAGATAATACCAAATCTGCTCAGGTTTGGAAATATCGACTTTCGTAGCGTTTGGATTAAAAGGAGGCTTGACGCAAGAGAACTCAGCCCATTGGTAGGGTAACCACGGGTCTCCAAAAGGTGTCCCATGGGAAGGCATGGTTGAAGCTAAATCCTTCCGAGCCTCTGGCTTACGTGCCAAATGTGCTGGAAGCGGCTTGATACCAGCGGGAAGCGGAAGAAAGTTAGATTTCTTTACAATCAATATCCAGCGATAAGGTAATTCAATCACATCACTGGGAAGTCATCAGTATCAAACTTGCAATTTCTACCTCGCAAGGAAAATTAACTCACCCCCGAGGAAGCACCTTTAGCAACAAAGCGCGCTCCTCCGGTCGATTCTCAAGGACAACCGCGCCGTTGATTTCTTTGTCAGCCTGGAATTGTACCAAGTCTCCAGCACGTAATCTCTTGGCGGTCTCCGTGATCTTGAAATGCATATCCATGTTTTCTGGCGACTGGGATCCGAGTCTTTTCGGCCGGTGGTACTTGCATTTGAGATCAACACCCGGAACCGTATATTCGCAGCCATCGTCCGCGGTAACAGATATTTTGCCGAACTCAACCTGGACTCCAGCCAATAACGCACATGTTGGGTGATACGCTCTCGCGCATTTGCCATACATACACTGAAAACAAGCCCCTTTCACTTCACGGCAGAACAAACACTTTAGGCCCATTCTAGCCTTTGGTATCTTATCAATATCGCACACAACTTCCTTACCAGATCCGTCTTTAAGGATGGAAGTTTCGTCGATGTAGAGTGCGCATCGTCTATGGGCATGGTATAAACCGTCTTCAGTAGGCAATAGCTCCTCGTAATCTAGATTATTAGGACATAGAATGCAAGGAGCCTTTCTGGGGCCTTCCAAGTGCAATTTGACACGCTTCGTTTTAGATTCATTGCTATCATGCTTGCGCTTCTTGCGAGCGCCAGACTTCTCGGGGACACTACGAGGGGGAGTGAGTAGATCAGATGCACCTTCAAACTGATCATCCATCTCGTCATAGTACTCGGGGGTCGCTTCTCCACGGAGCTTGCGTTCGATTTCTCGGATGTCGATCCAGACGCTATCAGCTTCGCAATTGCATTTTTTAGCAACTCGCGCATAGTCGAGCCACTTCTCTGTCGCAAAATTCACAGATTCGGCACAATTGTATCCTAGATTGAATCCGGAGTGGTATCCATAAGGGTAGGTGATGACAAACTCGCGTTCATAGTGTACCATCTTATTGACAGTGATACCATACTGGGATTTAAGGAGGGAGGGAGAAATCAAGTAAGTTTTGTGGCGCAAGAATTGGCCACAATTCTTTGAATCAGTTGGCCAAATGCCTATAACCGTTAGTAGCTATTGCATTGTCCATAAAGCATGCACTCACTCTTCATAGCAGCTTCGAACCTAGGGAGATCCTCCTGGGAGATGCTGTACCACTGCTTCGGAGCGCCAAAGTGAATATAGTTGATACTATACAAATCCACGTCCTCCAGATGCCAGGCAAATGTAGCTTTCCACATCCCTAGGTAGAGATATGCAGTGTTTACTCCAGGAACCTTCTGGCCAAGGATGTCCAACAGGTTAGGTAGCTTGGCAACGTTCCAGGATGTCACAGAGTCATCAAAAAGGGAACCCGGCATATCCGCGCCATACATGGGGTTATTATACATGAGGGACTTCCAGTAAGCTGTCTCGAGTTCCTCACATCGCTCCGTTGTGTATTCCTCACTGCCGGAGAGGTGATAGTCAAAATCCTTAAAGGCTTCTTCATCAATGGAATCGGCTGCGTCGCCACGGTTATATTTACGCCGCGCAGTAACAGATTTGGGCTGCCTTCCTTTGGGTTTTGGGGCCGGCAAGGATTCTCCCTCACTTAATTCCTCGGATTTTGGTTCCACAGGATTGGATTGTGGGGATACAGGCGTTGGAGGTCCCTCTAGTTTCTTTTCACCATCCGCTACTTTTTCCGGCTCATTGGACTTGGAACTGGGAGGAGCGGGTTTGCGCTTCTGCGAGTCAGACCTGGAAGACTGGCCTCTTGCAACGCTACGTGCAGGCTTTTCCTGAACTCGCCGTCGCTCCCCGCGGCGAGCTGGCGGCTGGTGGCTTGTTTCTTCGCACAACGCCTTCCATTGTGGCAAGTTATAGGACCGCTGTTTCTCAATATTCGCCTGTGTATAAGTTCCATGGGAGCCATGGAATTCTTGCATAATAGGATTTTTGACACGGATGGTTCTCACAGCTTCATCTAGTGATGGAAGGGCATCCAACCTGTTCAGGCATTAGCGAAAACATATTCGCCAAGCAACGAGATAACAGGAAGAGAAGTGCATAGCGCGACAGCGGGTTGGCATATATAAATGGTAGTGATACGAGCAACCTGGTGTCCTTTAAGCGATATTGCAAAAGCAACGCGCATAAGTACCGGGCTGCTGGGACTGGTCATATTGTGACTCTGGAAGGAAAAATATCCACCAGTCACGACTCCCAAATAAAATATCAGAATATGTGAATCGCGGGGACGAGGCAATGAGACTCGAGTCCGTTCAGCGGTGGAGGGAATGGGCGCCGGCGTCAAACGACGAGATAGGACGGCCCGGCTTCAAGATTGAACTAAGGCATCCAAATTTACTTACCATTCCTGTGGTGGAATGACCTTTACCACACCAGATTTCATGCCGTATTTATCGATCTTGTGAATGAACTCTTGGAAATCCCGGAATTGATCCATTGTCTGTGTAAAGGTAGCAAAGCGTCAGAATCAGCATTTGTAAAACAAATCTCAAGTAACCATCCGAGATCATTGAGAAAATTAACAAATAAACCAGAAAGAAAATTGAAACAAGACAAAAGGAAGGCAAGACTGCATTGCATTAATTATACGAAAAATTGGGAAAACTCACCGGCTTGAAAATGGGGATGTTCCCGTCACCATAGTAGTGATCGGGGCGGATCTCTTCCTCGTCGATGGAAGCGCCAGAGTCAATATCCATGTCGGATCCTGGGGGCGAATCGCAACGCGTCGATGGCTTCTCTCCGTCAGCACTGGCAGGAGGAGTCATGGACGCCGTATTGCCGACGACGGCGGGATGCTGCGTATCCATATCCATCATTCAGGTTAATCCTTTTATTTGCTGCCGTCGGCTCCCAAACGACCGCTGACCAACGGCAAAATTCGCGGGTCCCAGCGGCCGTGGGAATAAAGAAGAGGAGGTGGGGAGAGGAGGTGGTGGTGGAGTTAGACGAAGGAGCGAGAGGGAGGGAGGGAGGGAGAAGAGAAAGAGAGAGCGAGGAAGGGGTGGGTTAAACGCGGATCTAGGCAAAGAAGGGGGAGTCACAACGAGGACTGACAAACGGGATTCCCCCTTCTTGAAGGTTTGGGGAATCAAGAAGGAAAAAAAAAGGGACGACGACGACGACGGAGAAATCAGTCGGTCGACGAGGTATTAGGACTCCCAAGCAAGTCGAGGCGGAAGGGGAGGTTTCGCTGGAGGGGAATATGGGAGTGGATAATGCCGTTCGCTCCTAACCGCAGGCCCTGACTGGGCGAAGATGAGGTACCAAAAGCGGATCGAGCTCAAGACTAAACCCAATACGGTAAGCCCGATTGCTCGAGACGAAAGGCTGCAGGATCAGATATTCACAGGGATTGGAGAGGATTAGGCATGAATGAAGTCGCTGGGGGAGACCAATTGATTGTGCCCTCGCAGGAGGAGCAAAATTCATGTAGTGGAACAGTTCTGATGGAGAGTGGGAAGATGAGGCCTGTGATTTCACAGGTGTTGTAGTGCCTCAGAAAAGTCATTGCTTGGGGAGGTTGAAGAGGGAATTTTGTATGGTCAAACCACTTGTTTTGGGGTTGTTTGGCCGCAGGACAGTCACGTGGGCAGCTCCCTAGCCTCCGCTTCCCTTGTTCTTCTTCCGATGGACTGACAAGGGGAAAAAGTGACCTGATTCTAAACCATGCCAGGTAAAGCCGAAGGTGAGGAAAATAAATTAAAAAATTCAAAGCCAGCGGAAATTCTTGCTATAACTACCATATCCTGAGTAATAATATTTTAACATCATTTGAGGTACTTGAAAAGAAACTCTAGCCTGGCGTGATACTGACAAATGGTCGAAATAGCTGTTTCCGAAAATTGAAACTTACAGAACGCTAAGTGATAAACATATATATATATATATCGCTTTCTTCATTTACCGCTTGAGCAATAGCATTTAGAATCAATGGGTTTGCTATCTAATTTTTGTCTCAAAAGTTCATGTCATTGTTCTCTCCCACCGGATAATCCCCTTTGAGAAAACTCGTTGCTGTCAGTGTTGTAACATGACATCATCGTAAAATTGCTGACTAACTAATTATCCCGTTAACCTGCCTGGTTAGTGACAGTCAAAAAAATCACCATACTAAAGTTGCAGATCCGATGCCTAAATTTCGCGCTTGCAAAAAGATATAAAAATATTCGTCAGAAGACAGCACTCTAAACTCAATACTCATTTATCTTTAACATCTTCCCTACTAGTCTCTTCCTTGAGGGCTTGTCTCTGCCTCGCTCACGAACCTCCTGGAGCTCCTGTAACGCGTGCAGAAGCATTCCAGCATCGAAGAAGCCATCTACGTCAAATAACAGTTAGCGATCAACCACTTATAAAATAGCAAAAATGAAAATATAATTGAAGCAGCATCACGATAATTGAGAAACATACAGCCGCCCATCCCATCATCAAAATACCCGCTCTCAGTCATCGGAGTATCGATATCCCGCGCCACAGAATCCGTTCGGATGAGGCGTCCTCTACGAGGGGTGCGGGTGCCTTGGCCGGGCCGTTCTTGTTCTCCAGGTTTTGACACAGTTCTATGTCCGTCCATGGGAGGAGAAGCAACAGCCCTCAGAAGCTTGCGGATTTCCAGCATGTATGACTCCAATGTTTGCATGAACCGACTCGTTTGTCGATGTTTCGAGGACGCACAGATCGAAATTGAATCGTCCTTGATAATATACCCAATACCGAAACCATCGCCAGATGTTGGACCAAAACCAAAGTGCCGGAGAGATGGATTCCCGCAATTCGACGTGGAGAGGATTGTATTGTTTATCTTGTCCCATCCAGGATCGTTAAAGATTGCCGGAATGCGAATTACTTGCCCACGGCTACTCCTGGAGCTAGCCGAGGAGAGGCCGTCTTCCGAAATGCTTGAGCCTCGAATAGGAGAACCAAGATTCGAGCCACATTCGATAGGACTAACATACCCGCTAGGACTGGAAGATCCGCTGCCAATGCCAGCCGGCCTGTCGTCAAAGGTGCGCTGCCAAAGAGAGTAAAGTGCATAAAGGTGACGGTCATGTCCTTGTCCTTGCGAACAATCTCTTGTAATCGCTGTGTGGTTCTGCGTAGCTTTTCTTAGAGCGTTCACTTTCTCCACAGCAGGGTTATCCCCCCAAAATGTTTGAACAAAGTCAACTGATTCCGGCGAGACAGTCCGAATGGCCTCGGTGCGACCATGCAAAAATGTTTTGGTCATGGCAGGCTCATAGGTGTTTTCAACTCGTCCATACAGCCCATAGTAAGCAGCTTGGAATGCCATTTGCACAAATGCATCCGGAGAGAAACCCATCGAGGTGATAAAATTCTTTCCATACGCTCGGAAATCCAAGGCTTCAAACTCGTGCTGGTGAAGGAGATCAGCAAGATGGGACTCCGCAAACCTTACAGCTGTACTCAGCTCTGGACCCATATCCCATTCCAGCTTGCGTGGCGTGGTGCTCGCGTTTACGTAGGCATTTGGTTTGCGTTTCGCAGGAGTTGGACCAGTGGTTTTCCACATACTGGGTGCTTGACCATTGATCGTCTTCGCAAAGCGAAGGATGGTGTCAGTAAAGATGTCACTCGCAAACCGAAGGACCGTATGGCCGTCAACACCAGTATGTTCAAAATTTATGCCTGCACTGCCGTTCTGGCAAACAATGATTTGAAGCTTATCGTACCATCGATTGGTGCACGTACCAATCTGAACCCCTTTGACGACGTCGCTGGTTCCACAAAGCATATTACCGCATACTTCGGCAATATTTGAAGGCTCCGTGTCATCTAGGCATAAGACGAAAAGAGCTGTGTCGACAATATTCAAACAATCGGCATTGTTGGATCCTGATTGCCGGTTCAGAATATCCCTTAGTCCGGACCAAACCTTTCTATTCTCTGTGCTTAGGACACCAATCGCTCCCTTCGCTGCTTCTTGGATTGGCGTCTGCTCGGCATCTTCAATAATAGCGCAGAGATTAAGAGAAATATCTTTTTCGGACATTACAAGATCATCATTTTCATCGAGGACATCAAACCAATAGAATTGACCTCGACACATGATAACCAAATGTTTCGATGCAGAATCCTGCCCGATAACACATCCGTTGTCGGTCGGCACCCTAGCCGTGCCAAACATCCTGGAATACTGAAACATACAAAGCGGCTTTCCACGGACAGTATCTGGAGTCAGCTCTTCTCTTCTGACTGCCCGTACAAATGACAAGGCAGACACGACCAACGAAGCTGCTCTGGTGACTTGATGGTTTCGAGCAGGAGTTGGGTCATCCTCAAGAAGGAAAAATGGATTTAGATTGAGCACAACAGCTGTGATACTGTCAGAATACGATCAGAGGGGAAGATATAGTATTCTTTTTCGTTTTGTTTTTGTTTTTACTCACGATTATCGTAATTCAAGTAAGAATCGTACCCTTTTTTCAACACAAAATATTAATCAGCATTTTCATCCCAAAAAGTCAAAGGATTTTTTTTGGGGGAAAAATTAACATACAAAATTCTTCGATATAGCTCGTCTTTGACGATGCGTACAACTTCAACTTCTCTTGGAGGTCAGGCCCCTCAGACTTAAGGAAATCCTGGACAGCGGCTTTTGTCTCTTCATGTTCTGCGGGGGACTGCAGCGGAGCTAGGCTGTCGAGATACTTTTTGCAAGTAGATTCTAGGTCCGGTATAGGGAGCTTAGGTAACGAATCTTGCTTTGAGAATGTAAGGCCTGACCGGTTCATTGGTAGCTGGGTATTCTCCTTTCCTGAGGGTTTAGCGGGAGGCGGAGCCCTGGAGTCTGTAACGCCCATCGCACTCCCCGGGGTAGTAGTCTGGGGATGGCTAGGCTCTTCTAGCGTGTCACTTAATGGTTTGGGCATGGTGAAAAATCGAACTGACGGCGATGAGTGAGACATTGCTTCGTCCAAAGTATGCTAGTTTTATAAAGCAAACAACGAAATAGTGCACAAATATAACCATCAAGCGTACTGCGCAGCAATGAAAGTAGGTATCGAGAGAAGTCGCAGTGCGCTGCGGTAGAAGTAGTGGCAATCTTGAGAGCAATAAGGTGGCATTTGCAAAAAAAAAAAAAAAAAAGAAGGAAAAAGGTGTCCAGGCTCTGTTTAAAGGCGAAGGAAGACAAGAGTCATTCAACAAGAACAATCAACCATTTGGAAAGTGAGATATTCTTTGTGCTGTAAGTATGGGTTTAGAAGGAGGACTAGGTTTAGGAAAAGCATTGTTGAGAGAGGGGTGCTGTACAAGGTAGCTATATAAATAAGCCTAGCTGACAGGGCTGACAGATGACAGATGACTTCATGTCGCGCATGTGAAGAAAAGGGATGTGCTTTGTGCTGCACATAACAGCGAAAAGATAAGTGAAGAGCTTCTTCCACTTACACAAAGCTGTCTTTTTCTAAGGCCGAATAGTTGGATGGAAAAAAATCACAGTTTGTTCAAGTTATATTTGAGCGAAACTGTCGCAAGAAAGGGAACAACCTGCTGTGTAGTAATTTAATTCGGCTTTAGTTTTTGCGAGACGATGTCGGCATCACGACGAGACGAGAGAAGCTGGGGTACCATTGTAGGATGGCGAAAGTAGTAATTAGTTTGGTGTTGGAAACAAGTACTGTTCGCGGCTCTTCGCCCTATTTCTCTTGCCCTGGGTTTAGTTAAATACGCAAGTCCGGCTGGAGTGACCGAATCGTACTTGGAGGGAGGCCATATCTCCGCGATGTCACCCGTGGGGAAGATGCATCATCACGCAAGTACTCCGGGGGAGGGGGGGCTTGCCACCCGCAGCAACCAGCAACCAGGTAACTAAACAACAACCTTCCATTCCTCCTGTCGTACGGCGGTAGAAAGCAACATGCAACTTACTAAGCAGGTTCCGTTTGCCCGCAACGACTCTGGCCTGCTTCTCTAGGTCGCCCTGCCTCTTCAGTCGGTGGCCAGGCCGCCAGTTATCTAATCACTAGACAGCCCTCTTCACCATGGTCTCATGACATTCAAAAAAGAATACACAACTTGGCGAAAATTCAAGCACACTCGTCCAAGCATAACCCCATAGTTAAACTCATTACCTCCATCGAAGTCAAAAGCGGGAAACCTTCCGTCATCCCGCTCTCCGCCAAACAGCAGACGATGACGTCCACCTCTAACGGTCGCATTCCGATACCTCGGGGACCCAATAACCACAACGAGAGATAGGGTAAAACTAAAATAATAATGTTATCATCTCTCCAAAGCATTTCCTTCGTTCGATTTTTATTTAAAAAAAAAAATTTGCTTTTTTCGCCTTCGGCAATGGAGGTGCGGCAATGCGCGCTCCTTTTAGCCGAAAGCAACTCATACGAGTCCGGGAGCTATCGAGACCCGAATTTTCGCTCATGGGGGGGCCAGAAATTGCTGAGAAGGAACTTGATATGATGCTGATTCCTGGTCTGAAGTCTACCAGTGTCGGTTCGGACGGTACCAATGGAATAATATGTGACCTCAATCACTGCCTTGATTTTCCCCCTTGATTGCAGAGACTATCGTATTTTACCCCAGCAAGTGGAGACGTCCTAGCGTATCTGAACACTTCGGCCATCGGGCCGACCCCTTACCTCCAAGGAGTTAACACCCGATCGGGGGTAATCGTTGGAGCCAGTGTGCGCCGGAGCCCGGAGGAATATCTTAAAAAGCAACCAGGCGACACGAGTATATCTCGCATAATATGTATGGCCTGAAATAGAATAACTTTTTCGCTTTTCATATATTTAATCTTTCTGGTTGCCCTTTTAATAGCGGTCTGTTTATGTTCCTAAAAACAAACGGAAAACTGGCTGGGAGCAAAAAATAGGTACAATGAAGTTATTGAATGAGAAGTCATATATTTCCTGTGAAATTTAAAAAGGAAACAAAAAAGGGCCTGCAAACCAGCAAGATATCATCTGAGATAATCGAGCAAGTCCCGGAGAGAAAGGTAAAAAAAAGAATCGCAAATAAGCAAGATGTCTGAACCCGACATTCCTAGCAAGCCTACACCTGTCTTAAAGGGCTGGTACCTTCCTGGTTGCATGATTGGTGAGGAGGGACGTCACAGGGAGAAACAACTGCACACACGATTCGAAGAGAAATCAAGAAGAATCCAGGAAGTCCAGTGAGAGGCAAAGCCAAAACAAGGGTGAGAAACAATTCCAATAAATTCTGGGTGATTGATGTAGCCAAAATCTGAACCAAACCTCGGCAGATTAGGCTATTCAAAGCTAACAGTATCGAAGATTCCTGCCAAGTACATTCAAGAAGAGACAGAAAGAATTTTTCTATGATACGGATCATAAGAGTCATGTTTGCTTGGAGTACCGAGTGATGCCGAGAGTTGAAGCGACTCTTTTAGGCCTTGACCATGGGATGACCCAGAGGTCTACCAACATTCTTGTCATATTCACCAGCATAGTTACCTATAAAGAAAATTAGTTTATCGAATAAAATGATATGACACAAACAACAAAAGAACAACTCACCTGGAGGACCATAATTGCAAACAATGAAATCGGCATTGTTCACAGTGGAGCCAGAGCTTCCAACTCTCAAGCTTGGGCAGCGTTTAGTATAGCAGGCAACTTGCTTGGTACCCTTCCAGACGATCTGGGTGAAATGACCCCATTCGTGGAAGTTGCCGCCAGGATTGGCTTGACCATACAATCCTTGGAATTTGGGAGCTTCGCCGTTATACATGGCATTACTAAGCATGGAACCGATGTTGCTAAATCCAGCTTGGTAACCAATGTTCTGTCCGTAGCCGCCACCACCATATTCGCTATAGGAGGTGCTATCAGTCTTGCTGGTTTAGAAAAACAAAAACAGGATCTGGAAACACTTACGTGTTATGTCCATAGACACAGGTTTCTGCAAGCTGCCTGGCACTATCTTCCAGCTTACTGTCCCAGGTTAATGCCGAAGCAGAGTGGTTAGAGCGATGGACATTGTGGTGATAGAGAACGGTCTCCTTGTAGTCATTGCTGGGTGGTGGTGGTGGTGGTGGTGCTTCAGGGGTTGGAGTGTTCTGTGGTGGCGGAGGAGCTTGGGTGGTGGTCTCTGGCGGTGGCGGTGGTGGAGCCTCAGTTGTCGGCGGAGGCGGGGGAGGAGCTACAGTTGTTGTTGTTGTTGTTGCTGGTGGCGGTGGTGGAGGGGGAGGTGGCGGCGGAGCTTGGGAGGTTTCAGCAGGCGGAGATGGTGGTGGATATGGCTTGACTGGAGGAAAGATGATCTTTGGCTTTCCTGGCCATTGCCACCACGGAAAACGGTTAGCTCCAGCGGCAGGAGTAGGAGCAGCGGTCACATAGACAGTTCTGGTGACGATGGTAAGATCGGTCACGTAGGCACGTTTCTCAATGGGGGATGCAAAAGCACCACCGACGCACAGTGCCGCGACAAAGGATGAATAGCGCATGGCTGGATATTCACAGGATGTTTATTCTTTTTCTTTTTCTTTTGTTTTGTGGCTTAAAGCAAGCGGATATATATTGCTATCACAGATCAACTGCGTTTATCAACCAGACTTCCACAGGAAGCAGAAGTAAGAAAAAAGGAGGATGAGTTGAACAAAGGTTCTTCCTTGGAGCTTGTTCAAACGATGATAGCAGCCCAACCCGGTTGGATACGGCGCTTCTGTCCAAGGCAGAGGCGCGGGAGAGAAGATGGGGGTGTATGTAAGTAAAAAGGAGTGACTTGCGACTTGGACACTTTGAAGGAGTGAAAAGTGTACACAAGAAGCAGAAAGATGTGCAACGATGAAGAGAAAGAGAAAGAGAAGGCGAGGGTGAAGCGAGAACGTGAGGGTATAATATTATAAAGTGAAGTTCCTCGAGGGTAAATTAAGGGAGAAACGGGGGGGAGAAACCCAACGAACGGGGAGAAAACAAGATGAGCTCAAAGGGGATTAGTGAGAGGAACCCCTGCCAGCGGAGTTGGTGCTGGGTGGAGAAGCCAGAGTGGAGATCATTAGACCTGAAACACGCTAATCAGGAAGGCTGGACCCAGGGAAACCCTCGAGGCAGCTTGAAAACGTGAATGTCATTTCCTCTCTCGGCGCCTTCCAACCTGCCCGGAGAAGCTGTCCGGCCAGATCGGATCTTGAAACAGGGGTGGTTGCCTTTCCAAGAGAATCCCATCGAAACGTGGGCCTCTGAGAGCATCGTTTGGGTGTGAATTCACGCACTTCTGGACCGTGGAAGGAAACAAAACGAGGAGAACCAAAACATTTGCAGCTTACATATAACCTGAATGCAGTTGGGACACGGAGCATAATACATTCTGAACTAGCGAATACTCAAAATGAAATAGAGCACAATGATCATTCTGGGCTAATGTTAGTTATACTCTCTATAATGTCCTCGCACGGAACATTTCTCCTCGTCAGAACTTGCTGTCTTTCCATGCCTGATTGGCTTGCTTCCTGCAAATAAGAAAAGCACCAAGCGCCAACATCAAGATAGTGTTCATATTAACCAACTAACTAATCTCTTGAATGTCGCGCGTCTCTTTTTGCTCTAGCTCTTGGTAGTTAATAGGATAGGTTAGAGCCTTTATTATCCACTTCCCAAACTATGATCCTCCTCACCAAATTTGTGGCTAGACCCAGTCCAGTCCCAAGCAAATTTCGATGTCTTTTCTTCCTTCCGAAATGACGAGTGGAAGGGTCTCTTTTGCTGGCTGGCTGTGCCTCTCCCTCTCTCTCTTTTTTGTCTCTCTTCTCTCCTCCCCTTGCAACTAGCTAAACCCCCACGCGGGACCGGGTGAGCTCGTCCTTGCTTCCAGAAAATTAGTGAATCAACAAGGATACCAGGATACCAGGATACCAGGATACCAGTACGCTTTCGACTCACGTACTGCCAGTCGAATGCGAAATGATAGGGCCACACACGGGTCAAGCTGTGTCACATCTTAAGAAAGTCTCCTCTCATGCTGCAATTATATCCATCCAATCTCCACCAATTTTTGCGATCGGAGACTGAGTATTGATCGCACTCGCGCCGAGCTGTCAGCTAAGACACGCGGGCGACTTGGGTACCTTGCTGACCGAATCGCCAATTCATGCACGGTCATCCCGATGGAGGTGGCTCTTTTGCACACAGTCGACAGAGGAAGAGAACTCGGAAGCTCCGTCTTTCCATCACACTGGAGCCTTGCTAGCTCATTGTCCACTCGGACGCTGCCGGTGGAGCCGTGACAACGATCCTACAGTTGACAAAAGGGATATCGTATCTGAATTGTCTCATATGTAGGGCTTCCTCCTTTTTGTCCGTATGCCTGATTTATCCAAATAATCGAATGGCCTTGGGGTTCTAGAAGTTATAAACCATTCCCCCTATTCTCAGTCTAACAGTACAGTTAGTTATCCTGTTCAATGGATCGGGGTACAGTAAGTGGTCGAAAGCTAAGTGAAATCAACTTACCAGCTGTCTGGTAGCTAGCTCCCTGAATTCCCAGTCCTTAAGGACCACGTCACCTGTATTAGTTAGCTAGATGGCATATAATCACGAAGGCAGGGACAAAAGAGGAAAGATGAATGTACTCTAGGATAAGCTACCAACTCATCTCGGTCCGTAAACCCATCGGAACCACGGATATAATTGTCTCGACCCGCGCCCTGCCACGCCCTGGTTTCCCTGAAAAAGGAGGATTTGTAGGATGAGCTCGTCCATCGTAACTACTGGACATCCCATAGTGTTACCGATGCCTTTTAAGTTCACAAATCTGCCTCAGACACAAATTAAGCTGACCCGTTTCCCCCCTCTCCCCTCCTTCATCATCCTCACGCAACGTAGTTACCTGTAGGTCTTGGAAACTTTTATTATTACTGTTTTCTGACTCCTCCATCTCCCCACCTACTGCCCATCTCCTTACATCAATTCAATCAAGTTTACACGATGATTTAATTCTCTGTCTTGCTCCACCTATACTTCTATTCTGATAATTCAAATTCATTCATTCAGACTATCTTCCTTGATTTCCTATTTCCTATCCGAATAGAAGAATCCTCCCAAACATTGTCCACTAGAACATTCAAGTGTCAAAATGGCACCCCAGTCCAAAGCCAAATCAGCTGGGAGGCGGCGATATTCCGAATGCTAATAGAAATATGTGCTCATGAGCTCAACCCAGTTACATATTTCCCTCGCCGACCAGTATCGGTTAGTTGCGAGTGACATCTGCAATAAAAATCAGCACCAAGGGTCCTTGCAAAAAGGTAAAAGACAAAAAAAATTGAGTAAATAAATAAATACTCACCGGCAGCAAAAAGAGCAAAGCTGTCAGCATTGCTAAGAGACTGCTGGGCATTAAGTCTTAGGCATGCCGCATAACCATAAGCATGGTCCTGAGTGCCAGGGCTGAAAACGCCGGGAGCGTGAGTGAGCTCGTGAACAGTAACAAAGCCCTGATCAGGACCATGTCCACTATTGAGTACAATAGGAAGTTGCCAAAAAGGTGGGCAGTTGACAACATGGTTGCGGGCTGGGAGCGTGTACGCTGTGGCACCGCTACCGCAGAAATTGTAGACATCAGCGCAGTAGTAGATAGTTCGGCCTTGGTTACTAGTGGAGCATTCTTGGGCAATAGCCTGGAAACGTTGGGTGACAAGCTGACGACTCCGCTGGTCAGTAGTCTTGAAGTACTCCTGGAACTTCCGGGCATCTCCACTGTAGGCAGCTGAAGCAGCGCGCTGGGCATAGTTGGCGCAATAGCGGAGAGCACTTTGCATAAGTTGGGCATAGCGGCCGGTGCAGGTTCGACCATCAACTTGCGTGCGCTTGTCGAGCTCAGGGATCGCGTTAGCCACCTGGGCAGCCATCTCGCCGTCAACGTCCATGGTCAGAACGTTGGTCTTGAATTTGATCGCACCCGTTGGTTTGGTGCCTTTATCTTCAACAATGGAGATGGCGCCCTCGGCGGAGATTTTGAACGAGCCACCAGCCTTTAGGTCAGAGGTCTCCGCCAGATCAAATTCGGCTTCAAACTGCGCACCCGGGGCAAGGGTTTGAAGAGCCTCCTTGGGAAGATTGTTAATGTCGTAGTACA
Organism: Amauroascus verrucosus; assembly: GCA_001430935.1. Classification (NCBI taxonomy): domain Eukaryota; kingdom Fungi; phylum Ascomycota; class Eurotiomycetes; order Onygenales; family Onygenaceae; genus Amauroascus; species Amauroascus verrucosus. Next base: position 21,622 of record LJPJ01001971.1, read on the forward strand.
TGCGAATTCCGTCAAAAGGAACGGCGACCCCTGACAGCGTTAGACCAGCGTACATAATATGGGATAGAGCCACATACCGTCTTTGGATATCTGGACCTTGCGGACTGGGGAGGAGTCGAACAAAGTATTGTACTTCACAAACGACATTTCATGGCCAGCATTGTTGGTGACGACAGCTTTGACGCGGGTGTTTCCAATCGGGATGAGCTGGATATCAAGACCAGTATCACGTTCAGCCAACTCATTAACTGGAAAGGCTAGAGACTGGCCAGTCAATGCCGCCAGGGTAGCCAAAGCAAAGTAAAAGCGCATGTTGACGAGAACGTTATGAGGGCAGGCTAGTATCCGAAAAAAGAGCAGAATACGCGAACTGGCTAAAGGAAAAGAACTTCCTGTCGACAAGGAGGTCGCCAGGACTTTATATCACTGCCCGGCTCCAGGTTCTTATTTTCCTTCCTCTATCCTTCATGCCATTCTATGAATAGGACTCCGGCCATGGAAATGAGCGGGAACCACTCATCGCGGACAGTTAGTTGAGCCGTAGCTAGAGGGGCTAAAGAAACAGGGAAAGAAACTGTTTCGAACAACTTCCTTCAATGCAACATTGGCTCTTCCCCTCAGCCAAGGTCGGCCAAGTAAAATGGGATATGGAAAATGTATCCTGAAATCTTTGTAGATGAAGGTACTTCAACAGCTGGAGTTGCCGAGGGCCCAGGGGAGATGAAGCAACGCAAACACGTGTTCAAAGTGCGCTCAAGTACGCCAGTATACTACCTCAACCCTCGATAGTACAATTGTATCGTTGCATCTTTGAAGTTTGTCTGAGAACTCATAAATACCATCCAAATCCGTTGATAACCAAATGCTGAAGCCTATGCCATGCAGAATATGTGCATGATCATCCGGTTATTGCGGGGTTCCAGGTCCGTGGGGGAGAAAAATCGAGACAGTTTCTTCATGAGGTCGCTCTGAAGCTTGGGAGTGATTCTTGAGGAAGACCTAACTGGGGTTTGAACAGTAGTTAACTAGTAATCCAAGGAATACGAGTGAATGCTAATTTAGCTCATGGTCCAATCGTTCTAGCACCAAAACCAGGGCGACAAGAGCCCAGAGAAAAATGGCATAACATCCAATAGAGGCGAGACCATCCCTGGTAGCTTCACGATCAAATTCTGAGGCTCGCTCGTCGCCCAGGCTCAACTGTCCAGGATCTGTGGTGGCTTGACAACTGAAGACGCCCGCTTGGCTGGAACCGTTTATCCGATCTAACTGGTGCAACCTGATGGTGAAGAAAGCTGGGATTTGCCAAATCCCGACTTTAAGAGTTGCAGGCCACTGGTATCCTCATGGTCGCTCCCGGCCGCATTCTCCAATCTTCCAGCTTTGCAAAGCCGAATTGAAATTCCGCGGGACTCGGAAGGCAGGAACTGCCTTGGCGCATTGGCGATCATCGGCAGATGGTCTCGAATCCTAGCCAGACTGATGGGTAAGCATAGCGAGTGTGATTAGTCTACCAACTGCTTTCACTTGACCTCCTGAAATGTCCTAAACAGTTAGCTATTTAAAAAGGCTCAAAAACCATTCGCGCTTCTGAGCGTCGCTAATAAACGAAAGACACCTCAAGATAATACACACTCAGCAAAAGTAGGGACCTTCCTCCGAGGGCAGGTCTACTGTGAACAAACACTGAGCTACTGCTCATTTCACTCTCCAAAATACGCTCGTAGCTAGAGTACGTATTGATGGTAGGTTCCGCGGATGTGAACGAAGCACATCACTATACACTTGTTACGCATGGAGACGCATCTACTAGCGGCTGTGGGAGAGCAGAAGTTTGAGAGAATGTACAACTTAATGGGCGCGGCCCGAACAGCTGCAACATCTTGTCCCTTTGCAATCGGGGGGTGCAGATCCACCCACTCCACGGATCTAAAACCTTCATCTCCAATGCCGCCATGCCTTTATGAAACAAGATATCCCGCCTCAGCACCTGGCCCGGTGCATCACAAGTCATTGCACAACGGGGTGCTTCCCGTTACGTTCTAATGCATGAGGTGTTACATAACAGACTGGCCCAATTGTATGGTCAGCCTTTGAAATGCTCCTCTGCACAAAAGGACGTGTAGGTCGAATGGCAAGCAAATATCAAAGTTATAGGGCTTGATCCTCTTGACTTTTCATAGCTAGGCGGTTTCTACCTAGTTTCCCAAGGTGCCCTTTGTTGTTGTTGTTGCAATAAAATGTGGCTAACAATTTATAACCGAGGAAACTTTACGCAAACTTTCTTTCCATGGTTTGATGAGGCGGGATTCTTCGGCGCCGGTAAAACCGCATATAATAGATGCGGACGCGCTTATTCAAGAGAAAATTGTGGCTTCCGCTAGGATGATTGTCCTTCCGGCGGGTGGTCGCGGAATGTCATTAGGAACCAATTCGGGACTGCGGGCCCTAGCAAGGAGAACATAACCCCTGAGATATCCCGGTTGAGGTTCTAGAGTCTATTTTTTTGTATGCGCGGGCTTAGGCGTGTTTGTGAAACTGTTGTATGTTGTACTTGTTCTAAACCAGCCCACTAAAGTATAGATATAACGCGAGCGTGTTTCTTTTCAGGAGACGTATTCACAGGACCTTTAGCCTTTGGAGACACGGCTAAAAGGGCGCCAAACATCGACCCTCAACCTTTGTTGAAACAAGACAAACTAAACAGCTGTTTTGCTAATCAGTAGACGATAAAAACCTGTAGGGGAACGCTGCACTCAAAACTTAGAAGACTCGGAAGTCTAAGGGAAGGTTCAAATTAGGACACCACGGTATATAGTATATGTGTCTGTTGATCCAGATGTAAATTGCTACCTCATTCTCCTTGGAAATCCTAAGGTTTCTCTTAGCCGATCTTGTACGGAGTGTGGCAGAGTAATGCTGAAAGGCATTCTCCGAGGTTTGCTGATATAGACAAAAATTCCAGTAGTCAACCAACTGTTGCTAGTCAACTATGTCCAACAATATGCTGAATCAGGACTGACCAACCCACGATTGGAGAGTCACAAGCTTCTGAACTTCCTCCTCTTGACTTTGCAGGAACTCAACGAAGATTATCCCCCTTTTGTGGCGTATTGCGAGTCCACTCTCATGTTCTGTTCCTTGCGCCTGCGAGAGGGCAATGAGACATGTGAATCAGCATCTGTCAGACAGCCTCTTGGGAAGAGAAAGCTCTCGCAGTAGTTAATTCATCGTCCTCGGCTGATGCTACCATTACAGTGGCAAGAATGACCGTTGGGGACCTTGAGATTTCTACTTCGAGTGTGGGGTTCCACCGTCACGTGTTTGGACTTAAGGCTCTTCCACTCTTCCACTTCTTCGTACAGACCAGCATTCACCGCGGAGGAAATGTTTTCCCTATTTCATAGGCTGGGTGGTTTGCGGGGCCTGTCTTGAACAAATTAGATATGTGATACATAGGTGTTTCAGGGGTGAACACGGTCCATGTAGCATAGTAGGACTCTATAAGTAATAAAATACGCGAAATTCTACGAGCGGATAACTATCCGTTGAACCCTCTATTGCTTTCGAGGATGTATCCGACATGACAACGGTTATACAAGGGCGCTTTTGTCAAGAATGGATACGATTGAATTGTCTGATCTCATTCAATTCCAGGATACATCGTACCGCCCAAAGGACGAACACTAGGTAGTCAGCAAAGCAATCAAGTATACTTGTTGCAACCTCTTGACTGTATTGGTGAAGTATAAGTTCTTTTCCCAAGACGAACAAGCTTTTCCTGAAATACAATATACTCTTTTAAAACTCACGAGACCGTTCACATATCGATTGTACGACACGCTCCCGTCTCACATACCAACAGAAAATTCTTCCCCGGCCGAACATCCTTAAGCAAAGCGTTACGTTTTTCAAGCCAAGTAGACTTTGCTCCAGCCCCAATCATCGCAAGGACGGCCGTGCTCGTAGAAATAGCGGGGCCAGCTTCATCGCGCATCCTTTGAACCACAGCAGTTGCCGATGAACTATCGGAGATATTTACTTCCGTCTTTTCTTTTCCCTCCACGCCCATACTGGCACCTTCGATAGATGGGCTTGTTGCCGTGTCACGTCCAAGAACGCCGATCACACTTTTCACTCCAACATCCAGGCCGACTATCACATCGAGAAGCCCAACGAAAAGAAAAGGGTGTTGCAGTATCTCTGCGGAGAAGGCGCTGCACGTTTGTCTGGCAAGCGTCTTGTATGACTCATCTTCTAGTAACGAAGCAAGGCGAAGGAGGTTTTGGGCGATCACTCCATTCGTCGATGGCGTTGCTGCATCAGTGCCGGTTTTAAGTCGGAACAGCGGACGGGGCACGTCTTCTGGCATATTCTCTTGGGTCATATAGTAGCCTGCAGGGGTAGCCCCGTCTGAAGCAGTCGCAAGAAAATGTTTATTCAGGTATTCTATTCAAACGATAAGTGTCTGTCAAAGTTGATAGATCAAAGGAAATCTCATTGCGCTAGGAAACTTACGTTGGAGCTGTTCAGCGAACTGCAAATAACTATCGTCAAAGGTAGCTTCGTATAGACTAATCAATCCCGAAGTCAGATACGCATAATCATCGCCAAAACCGGGAGTTTCTCCCCGTTCTCCATCCCGGTAAATACGCCAGAGTTGACCTGTCTCTGGATTAAAGAGATATTCCTTGATAAATCTGGCTGCATTTTCAGCAACATCCCGGCAATCTTTCGCCTTTTCAGTATCAATCTTATCGAGAAGAATACTGCATTTAGCAAGGGCGCCAATGGCAAGGCCGTTCCAGGAAACAATGACTTTATCATCTAAATCCGGTCGCACTCTATGATTGTCGCGGAATTCCTGGAGCTCCTTTCTGGACGACTTAATGATGCGTACGACTTCATCTTCACTCAAGCCAAGATCCTTTGCAATTTTGCGCGGTGTGTCTCGGATACTCAAGACGTTTTGATTGATGAATTCATCATGAGGGTCGTTTCCACGTGCCACATTGCCATCCGGGAATACACCCCAATGGTGCGCACAAACTTCTGCATCTCGCTGACCTAATATCTGCCGCATTTCTTTGAGTGTCCATACATAAAATGCTCCTTCGCGTTTTTCAATATCATTCGGACTTGGAAGACTATCTGCATCTTCTGAGGAGTAAAAGGCACCTCCAGGGGATAATATCGGCGGGTTGGTTATGTATGCAACAATGTCATAGACTGCTCCTAATAGTTCCGGTTCTTGCGTTATTTCAAAACAATCGACATAGGCATCTAGCAATTGGGCCTGGTCGTAAAGCATTTTCTCAAAATGCGGTAAGCTCCAATCAGGAGTCACACTGTACCGAGCAAAGCCATGGCCGATTTGATCATGTATTCCGCCTCGAACTAACTGAATAAGGGTTTTAGATACCATCTCGGTAGCGCGAGCACATTCTTCCCGGCCCACAATGTCCATGATAACGCTAGGATACCTCGCTAAACGGAGTAAAAAACTCAAGTTCGCAGGTGTTGGGAACTTGGGTGCTCTTGAAAAACCACCATTGACGGAGTCATAACGAGAGACAAAGTGCTGGTACGCTGCTTCCAAGAGTTCCACCTCAAGATCCTCCTCGCTTTCGGTGTCTGGTCGTCTTAAATAAGTGCCCTCTTCTGCAAATTCTCGAAGCTGTCTTGTGATTTCCTTAGAGCTTTCCATGCATCTTAACTGCTGGCTATCCCAAACATCCCTCAGCTTCTCTAGAATATCAATGAACGTTATGGGCTCCTCGCCGCCAACTCTAGGTACTGCACTGCTATAAGGACCTGGCCAGTATGTTCCGCCAAAAACCGGTTCTAGATCTGGAGTAAGAAAAACGTTTAAGGGCCACCCACCAGACCCCGTGGTGGCTTGAACATAGTTCATGTAGACTTCATCGATATCGGGTCGCTCTTCTCTGTCGAGTTTGATGGGAACGAAGGATTTATTCAAAATGACTGCGACTTCCGGGGACATAAAAGATTCTTTTTCCATTACATGGCACCCTAGAGAAACGTATTAGCGTGGGCAATTGATATACCGAAAATACCTAGTGCCACGGACAATGGCAAGCGGAGTAGCCGATGCTCAAGAAGATGAGGCGATTAAGCCTCTTCGCAAGGTCAATGGCCGCTGAGTCCCATAATTGCCAGTGAACCGGATTGTTCATATGTCCACGAACCTAGAACAGAAAAATTGAGCAACTAAACCGAACGTTCTAGCCATGGGAAGGACGCGCAAATCAAGGGGAGATATACATATGGAGATAAGCTTTCGGAAAGCCGATTTACAAGCTGAGACTGCTCGGCGGCCTCACTGGCTATTTCACTCGGTTGCTCGTGTGAGAGACTGGCCATCCTCAACGATTTAATATAATACCAATCGATTTGCGAGTTCAACCCAAACCAACATTGTTTCTTGTATACCTAGCCCCAAGTAGACGGGTACTCTTTATGAGCCATTCAGCGGGGCTGCGATGCAAGAAAAGCGGTAAAACTTGACTTAAAAGTATGGAAGGGCGCGACGGAGGACAAGGACAAGCTCCCGAGATATTATTTATTATGTGATGATGTGCTCTCTAGCGAACGCTTGTTGCCGCGCAATTGCTTATACTTAACAGGGTACAAACGTAGCTGTAGGTCGGTATCTCACCTAACCAACAATGGCAGAGAGGGACGGGCTACCCAGCATGGCATCGGCACCAAGGGAAGGTTGACATCATCCGCGCACGTGATTTCACAATTTCTAATTTAAACGACAAAGGAATCTTCTTTTACTGCTTCAAGAGCTCTAACAGCAAGAACTGGAATAATCTCCCCCGGCAATCCTGTAGTCAAACTTGGGGTTAAGAAGACTCATTTCTTCCACTCATAATTACTTATGATCTGGAAATTTAATCATCGTTCAGCAATTCATCTAGTTCGCGCTCTTCTTCTTCCGTTAACACGCTCTGCTGGGATATTTCTTCGTTTTTACGAGCAGCGCCGCTAGTTTCCTCTTTTGCACGATCTATATCATCTGATCGTAAAGACCATTGCCGTATAGTAGCATCAATGCTGATACTAACTACCTTGGATCCAAGTAATAGCAAGCCCGTCACGTCATCGAAATGTCCACTGTATGTGTGATGGAGTTCACCGGTCTTGGTTTGTCAGCCTCATTTGAGGAATAAAAAGAATATAGGACTCACTGCTTGATTCCATATCCTGACTTCTTCATCTCTGCAAGCAGTGACCACCCACCCACCCGCTTCATGGACTACCACGTCTCTCACGAAGTCAGGGTGCTCTAGGGTAAGGTCTGATTTCCACTCGTTTTCCCTTAAAAGACATTTGACAGTTTTATCAGCAGAAGCTGTCCACAAATCTCCGTCTTCATCGAAATGTAGCCTGTAAACACTTGTCTTGTGTTCAAGGATAGGCTCTGAGAGCTCTATGGTTCCTGAATTTAGTGGTATGCGGAAGTGTATAATTGCACTATAGCTATCCGCACTGAAAACTGTAAAGGAGCTGCCATCTTCGGATGCAACAGGATCCATAACTAGGTCCTGCACCCCGCGCCAATGATTCTGGAGCACATGGAGCATTGTACCACTTTCTATATCCCAAACGATAACATCTGCATCGGCTCCCCCAGATATGACGAGGTTACAGCCAGCAATCGGTGGACATAGCACTGTCTTCACAAAATCGTTATGTCCAAGATACCTGCGTCCAGGCTTGAGGGTCTTTACATCCCAACTCCAAATGCTTTTGTCCCAACATCCGGAGAATACAGTTCTCCCATCAGTAGAAAAGCAGATGCTGGTCAAAGGCGCCGTAGGTCCTTTATAAGTTGCAGTAATTTTGCCTGTCTGAATATTGCGTTTTGTTAGGTTTCTTGAGCAGGGACAATTAACGCGGGGTAGTATCTATCGCTCACCCACTTCGAGGGCAATAGATCTCAAAACACCAGTGCTTTCTGCGATAAACACAGAGTCGGCATTGAATGGATCGGCAGCAATTGCTAGAATCTTTCCTGGAAGCTTGATTGGATTTCCATTTTTATTCCCGGCTTTCTCAGTTCTTCGGCGACTGTCCTCTAAGGAGGCCCTAGAATAGTGTAAACAGTTGACGGTGAAAAGAGGATAGGAGTCCACACAAACGTTGTTTGAAAGAAAGCGTCACGACGTGTTGATTGCATGTTGCTTTCACACTCTTTGTGTGGTTGATGTAGTTGACGATGCGGTTTCCTCGATGCAATCGAGCCTTGTTGCTCGTCGAGTTTTGCGGAGTGGGCGCAAATAGGCTGCCGTAGCTAGCTTCATCTCACCATAAACGGCTTAGGTTCTTCCCAACCTTCTTTCACCTTTCGACCCTCTTCTCCTCAGATCTCTACATTTCTCCATCTCCACCGTCCCGAAGCTGCTCTCCTTCTCCTCTTTCCTTGTGTCTTTGTTCACTTCATATTATCTTTATAGCGTAAATTTTCTCTCTCGCTATACTGCGCGGTTTACGCGCAAATGACTGCAACCATGGATATGAACCATTTCATTGGGTACGTGAAATGGAGATTCAACTCATCAAGTGTGAACACATTGGTCTAAGTATAGCTTATAGTCGTCGATTCAACTTGATTTCGAAGAGTGATATTCGGTATGACCGATGTTCCATACCTTAGTGAAGTGAATCCCGACGTCTGACCCATGTGCAGCTATGTTGGAACTCTACATGAGATCAACCCTGAAGCGTCCACAATCGCCCTAGAAAATGTCATCTCGCACGGCACTGAAGGCCGACGTGGTAACCCAGCAGAAGAGATTGCCCCATCCGCAAGCGTTTACGAGTACATAGTGTTCCGTGGTAGCGATGTGAAGGACATAAGTTTTGCCGATGAGCAAAAAGAAAGCCAGCAGGCAGAGCCACCTCAAATGCCAAACGACCCTGCTATCCTTGGAGTAAGTGCCATTGCTAGTTGTATTTCCTACATATCCTCCTATTCTAAGTCTTCTTACCACTTTCATAACATGATGAAATACTGCGGATGTAAATCACAGACCTGTTCCGAAGCGCAATACGATGTGGATATTTTCCGTTGCCTTCCTTCTGATCCAACCCTTCACAAATGCCCCTACCTGAATGTCCATTGGTGCCATGTTTCTGGCTAATAGTGTTATTGTTACAGAGTTCTTCGCGCCCAGGTCCACCACAAGGAGCAGGCCGTGGCCAACCAAATAACCTCCCCCAGCCGCCACGTCAAGCTCCTCCCGGGTTTCCTCAACAACCACCCTTCCCAGGTTATTACAATCCATACGGTCAGCGGTTCGGACCTTCTGGATTCCCACCGCCTCCTGGATTTCCTAATATGCCTTACAACAACCCACCGGGGTGGTATCCTGCCCCAGGCCAAGGCTTTCAACAACCACCTGGACACTTCCCTCCCCCACAAATGCCAATTGGACCTCCCCAGATTCCGCAAGGCCAGCAACAGCGCGCAAATACCCAGCCGGGTTCCATAACTCCCAATGTTCCCAAACAAACTTCTGAACTCCCTGTTGCTGAGAAGCCAACTACAAACACCTCGAGTAAGCCAGCAACGCCAACTCCAGCTCCTGGACCTGCGTTTGGAACTGCAACCACAACTGTACCGCCGAGTGGTACAGCTGACAAGCCTGATGCAAAGCAATCTGAGCCTCAATCGAGTGTGCCCACTACCGCACCTATCAGTGCTCAATCCGCACCCGTAGCGAATGGCACCATGCCTAGGAGGAAACCCGTCCAAACTCCATCTACTAGCGCACCCAAACCTGAACGGGTGGTACCTGCAATCCCAATTTCTACTTCTATAACAAAATCTCCCGCTCCCGTTACCACAAATGCTCCCGTTACCGGGTCTGCAATTCCACAAACAACCGCGCAAAATGCCCGTACCCCTGTAGCGATGCAGGAGGCGACGAAAGCTGCTACGGCTGCCGTCGCAGCCGCTATGGCCAAGTTACCCCAACCACCGTCCGGACTAGCAAAACAGCAAGTGGCTGAAGCGGCTGTTGACTCGGTAACCAAAAAGGTGGGCGAGTTGAGGCCTTTCGAAGGCGACCGCTCCGCTCGTGGGGGATATCAGATTCGTGGACGAGGCCATCGTGGCGGGTATCATCAAACTCATGTTAAGAAAGTGGAAGTCCCGGCTACTGATTTTGATTTTGAGTCCGCTAATGCGAAATTTAATAAACAAGAAGTTGCTAAAGAAGCTATTGCAACGGGTTCTCCACTTGCAGAGTCTGAGGACAAGTCTAACGGGGGAACTATACCAAATGGTACGAATGGAACCGCAGCGCCAGGCGGAGCTGCTCTTACTACAGGCATTGCATACGATAAATCGTCATCATTTTTTGATAACCTCTCCAGCGAGGCACGTGATCGGGAAGAAGGCGTTCGCCGTGGACGCCGTGGAGAAGAGGAAAAGAAAAACATGGAAACTTTCGGACAGGGAAGCGTGGACGGAGGTTATCGTGGTGGATTCAGGGGACGCGGAAGAGGAAGAGGATATGCTCGCGGTCGAGGATCTTATGGCCGCGGGTATGGTGGTGGGCGTGGTCGCGGAAATTTCCGCGGTGGACGCGACCCTTCTACTGCAAATGGTGTTTCCGCGCAAACATCATAGTTGACGTTGCACCCAATGTTCATCCATCCCCCCTCAAATCCTGGGCCAGATGCTCTACTGAACTCTCCAACGCTAGCCGTAGGGCTGGTGTATCCGCTCTCCGGTATTATCAAATGGCTTAGCTTGGAAGCTTTCTCAAGCTTTTTGGGGGGGACTCAACGGAACTTCAGCTGAAAATTCTATTATTCAAAATTCAACTTCATGTCTACTAGTCCGTGTATTTGAGGTGGCATTCCTGTCTCGGCTTTGTCGCCAACTGAATGGTTACTATATCTCTTCTTTCATTTTTGCGCGAGGTGTTGGGCGGTCGGCTCCGGATTTTACTGGAATGATGAGCAATGCCAACAAAAACGTGCTGATGTTGTTATGCAGGTTGAACCCTATGCCCCCTCTTTGAGCCTTCAGTCCTTGTAGAGGAATGACTTTGTTTCTCCCACTCCTGGTTGCGGCGCATCTCTTACTGGTTTGCTATTTGGAATGGAACTGGCTTTTTGTGGCATTGCATTTTCTTTGTTAAGGTTGTTATCTATCACCTCTTCCGCCCTTTTGCAGCCCAGGTTTTCGTTGATTTCTTGATTCATACATTTGCTAAGGGCCATCCATATATTATGAAGCAAATTGTATGATGGGCGTGGAGATTAGATGGGTGCCAGGACCTGTAACATATGAAATAATCAGTTTCAATTATAAGAGAAGCTATTGCCTCGTTTGAGGTGCTCTTGAATCCGAATTTCCCAGTGTGACCTCTCAAACGGTAGCGTCCGTATGTCGACGAACTATTCGTAGATATACTTCCTCCTAGCAATTTCACGTGAACAGGGCGATTCTGGGCCGACTAAAGGAACCGCGTCCAATGATTGGCTGCTCGCCAACAACCGCGGCTTATGCATCCTGGAATCGAGCAACTTGGAGCATGATGTTCATATCATTCTTCCCTTACGACCAGACTGGATAAATTATGCAAAATAGTCCAATTCCCTTCGACAAGCGCGAAAAACTGTTTAATATATAACTCACAAGACACGTTTAACCTGTGCCTTTATTCTGTCGGGTCCCAATTCGTATTTCCACGAGTCCTCCGGCAGGCTGCCAAGCTACGGAGCGATCCAACAAAGGGGGCCATTTGCCTATTCCCTAATCATGTCGGATTCCGTTGGTAAGAACATATTCAATTAGAATGCAATCTTTCTGATCTACTTTCCCCTTGGAAGGATTATCGACTTTGCAGTCCCCGTTACCGACCGTCTGTTTATTGTGGTTTCACATATAGATCGGGTCTTTGTCCATGCGCTCAATACCGTTAAGAAGATTCCTCGGACGGGGTCGGCGCGACCCCCCCCGGCAGATCGCTTGAAACTATATGGACTATACAAGCAGAGCATGGGTATTTCGCGTCATTCCTAGCTTAGGGCCACGGGGCCTTTCATCTTTCTCCCCCTTTGCCCTTTGTTTGGACCGGAATAGGAAGCTGATAAGAGTTTTTGGCAAAATAATTTAGAGGGTAATGTGGAAGGAGTTATGGATCGACCGAGTGGTGATAGAGCGGATGTTCAGGCTGAAAAGGAGAAGTGGTATGTTATAATTTCGAACCGGGACTTTATTTTCCGAGTAGTAGACCAAACGTGGAGCCAGTCGGGCTGATAGACTACTTATAGGGATGCGTGGTATGCGCAAAGAAACCTTTCGCAAACGGAAGCAAAGCGACGGTATATTATCACGTTGATCGAGACGATGCACCGGTATGCCGCACCAACGCCCGAGGCGCGGGAGCTGATATCGGAATTAGAATTTGTTTGGGACCAGATTAAGTCAAACACGGCATCTTCTTCGTCTTGGAGTCCGGTTCAGATGGACATGTCTCCTCACATTCAGTCGCACCGGAACTACGACTCAATTGGAGGCCGCATGGCCCGAGCTGACGAAAACCAAATGGGCAGATACTCAGGGAGAGATTCGCGACTCAGGGTCTTGAGTCCAGTTAGCCAGCCTGAGGAGCAAATGATGAGAAGACGAAATTACGAACAAATGCTAGGAGAAGAGCAGGGTGACGATGACGACGACGATGATGAGGAGGAAGAGGAGGAGGAGGAAGAGTTTCAGGAAGCGCGAGACAGCTTTTACGGAGACGAAGAACAGAACGAGGATGAGATAGTACCAGCACGACACATTGATTTTGATGTTGACCGTGAAAGGCGAAATCGAAGATGGCGAAAGCGAGTCGAGCAGGCCTTGACGAAAATGACTACGGAGATCGCGGCTATGAGGGAACTCATGGAGACGCGTGCGCAGCATAATGGACGCAGAAAAAACATATGGATGTGGTTGAAATGGCTGGTTTGGGTCGCCATAAGGCAATTGTGTTGGGATATCGCAATCCTGGGGGCACTGTGTGTGTGGATGAAGGTGGGCGGCGACCGGCGGGTAGAAGAACGGATAAAATATCTATGGCTGGAGTTCAGGAAGAAGCTCTCCAGGGTCTGGTTCCTAAGATATTTACCACTGGCCCAGCTAACTCCATGAAGCACAAGTTTCGACAATATTGAATAGTTGTATATATAGGGATATCCTGCATCTTAGAGTCGCCTTGTATTTACTGCACTGTATGCTTGCCTACATACATCATCGAATAGATAGATGGGTGATATCCATATGACGACCTACCATTCAACTCACCATTTGCTTTTTGTTGTCAATCCAACAATTATCTGTTGATAACACAAACATCTGGTGAAGCTAAAATCATAAAACTTGGGCCGACGAGGTGAGGCGCCAAATTTGAGCCGCACTCAAGTCCGAACCGAGGTATCACAAAGGTATGAATAAATGCATCAGTCCTACAGTACGCGGAGAAACCACCAGTTGCAGCCCCTATTTAATTAGTATCAATTGAATGATTTTCGTATAAAATCGTCAATCCTGCTCCTTGTCCCTCGCTATTACAAGATACGTTAATTCCGAGCAGAGGAGTTTATGCACTATATAGATTGAAAATGGAGGATGCTGAAGCAAAAAGAAATGCCGTCAAGTCGGTGCAATCATTTTTGGAGGTGTGAGTTTTTCCTGGTTTCCTTGCGGAAAATCAGACAGTTTTGCTCATTCATCCACACGTATAGATACCGAGGGTTAATGGAGGAGCAGGATTTCAAAGTACGCTTAGGACTTCTCTATAGGTAATACAAGGTACCTGGATGAGAATTAAGGCAACTCAAAGTCCATATGGCATCTAGGGATACGACCGGCGGTTAATGGAAGATATACGGCTAATTGATGCGGAACCCGCTGGCGGCGCGCTATGGGAAATGGATGTGACTGAGTACTGGGTGAACATGAATGGTACTCAAGAGGTTGCTCACGTCCTGAATGAGAAGACAGGATACTAAACTAGCAATGATAGGAGTCATGCACGGTGGCGCTTATGCGGTTATCTTCGGTGGGTGTTAAAAAAGACAAGCACGGATAGGACGTACCGGGCGCGATGCTGATTGTGACATAAAGACATGTGCACTGCGATAGGAATGAATCCGATAGCGAGAGACGGGTATTGGGAGTATCTATCCCGTTTCGCATTGTGCTGTGCGAATGTGCGAGAACATGGTAACTGATTGTGGTTTCTCAGGTTCCTTGCGGGAGTTACCCGTTCGTTGAATATCTCATACCTCAGGGCAGTGCCTATAGGTATGCTATATGTCGTTATGGAAACTAGCCGGTTACATATAGCATCTGACAAGCTTTCTAGGGACAACGGTACGAATTCGCACGAAAGTGGTTCAACATGGAAAGACAATGTCGCTGCTTACTGGCGTCATGGAATCCGTAGACGGCAAGACGATTTATGCCACGGCTGAGCATCATAAGGTCGCAGTAGAGGCAAAACCAGAGTATGCAAACCGGCTAAGAAATTATCGAGCTGAGACCCAATCTGCACCTAGAGGAAAGTTATGATTTCAAGAGACACTTTAGAGCTATTTAGATACAGGAGCATATCCTCAGCGTCAATGCTATTATTAGAGATGGGCCTGTATTGGGCCATTGGTACTGAAATCTATCCTTAAGATTAGTTCTCTTCCCAGCATCTCAATACCATCAACTTAATGCTCTGGTACAAAGGTTTCTTATATCCTAGCCCCCGCGTTGTAGCCTAGCAATTTTCAACAACGCATAAACTGGCAATAAATTTAACTCGTGCGCACGTAGATTAATACAGTAACTCCACACGGACGCGATTTGGATTTAGTCGGGTCCAAAGCCAAAAGCAGGGATAAGATTTCTATTCGAGCAGGAGTAAGTGGGTGAAGATGGATAAAGGCGCGATCATTTCGATATATACATAACGCCATCAATTGCAGATAAAAGATCTACCACTGCGGGGCTTGTGAATTCGCAAATATCTGACTTTTCCTGAGATGTACAGGCGTTTGATTTTCGGGGGTGTCGGGGATGACCTTTTTGAGTCCCTATTATCGTGGAAATCAATCAGTATAGAGTGGACATAAGCAAACCTGGGGAAGTTATTAGTTAGTTTGGAAGGTAGAACGCACAAGCTTGTCAAATACGCAGGCGTTCAGCTTCTGCTCTGGGCCCCGGCAATGCCAAAGCTGCTGGTTATTGTTCTCGAGACACTCCCAATGGCTTCGAAATTCCTTAAGACAGTGTGTGTTGATATCCTTTAACCTAGAACATTGAAATTGAATTAGTATCGGCCTGTCCTCAGTTCTCAATGGCCTAAACTGGACCTACACGCTTGCAGCGCAGCGGGTGACTTTGCGGCCTTCTTTCAAACATTCCAGCTCTCCTTTCCCATTCGCCTCTTCCTTGCACTTCATATAATCGTCATTGAATGCTCTGCATCGATCGCCAATAAAGTACGAGGCGCTCATTAATGGCGCCGAACTGGCCCCGATCTCTTCCACCTTCGGGACATTATCGGGCATAGGCGTTGTGTCGATAAGGACATGTTGATTGAATCTAACAAGCCAAACGATTAGCAACAGACAGAAGTATGAATTGCACAAATGAACTACGCCTTACCTAGGTTGCCGATGACCGGACATTTTGGCGGTGCCTTTGCTATTTTCTTGGAATTGGAAGATCAAGTTGATTCCGTCAGATCTCGAAGTTGAACGTCGAACGAGCCATGTTCTGCGTGTTTCTGATTGGCTGATGTTGGAAGCTCAAAGCGCTGATGTAACTAACTAATCACGTGTTTCTATTTTGGCGACGACGATGTTTCTCTCAGACAAAGCGGAGACTCAAGCATCAAGTTAACAAGTTACTATCTACGTACGGGATACCATCGTCGCCTTGAGTTACCGTCTTGAATAATCGGAATTGATCAGGCCTATTTTTGTTTTTTCTCCTATCCTCTCAGGCATCAACGCCTGCACTAAAAGCTAACACATAGCCCTTTCTTTGCAATCAGATCTCACCAGAGCACATAAGGAGAGAAAAATGAAGATCAAAGACACAAAGAACCTGCCAACAGACAGCTAACCATCAATGAAATGAATAGACTCATTGCAAAGCCAAAACTGTTGAATGATTGATTATTAACCAAGTACATGTGACTTCGTTATGCCCCAATTTGGAAAATGTCAATTGCTTGAGATTCTAGCGTCGTCCTTCTCACAACCTCTTGATTCAGGGAGAGTCTAAACCAGGGCTCGTGGCTATCCTATTGTCCTTTTTTTCAAACCCTTCAGCTATACTCTTAAAATACTTTAACATGATCAAAGGCATGTAGTGCAGAAACCTTGCCTTTTGAGCCATTGAGCCGAGCATTGTTTGCGATATCACTTACTGCCTAATTTGTGTGTACAGACAAGATCTATCCAAATTTCCACTTAGCAACAATGCAAAATTTTCAAGGCATAGAAGAGTAAGGGAGAATATATTTGTGTTCCTTTTCAATTAACTGCGATGACCCTCATTTACTGATAGAGAGCAGGTTTGAGCTTGTTGGCGCTCAAGGTAACTTGAAGAACCCCATATATCCTTATCCTCATTTCATCACCATTGGCATGGCATGCGCCAATTAATAAACTATAGAGTGGCTGTTGGACGGGGACGACCCTTTCCCAAGAGTCGGAGAGCGCCACCATTACGACGGCGAAGTCACAGGCTCAAATGCCCGAAACAATGGTTTTGTGCCAGATGTGGCTTCAAATACCCCTTCACCGTTAAAGGAACGGGAGCCAGTCGCTAGCATCCCAAAGACAATTCAGATGTGTCCTGTCTGGGACAATCGAAAATTTGTCGACGGAAGAACGGGGCCACACGGAAGTAATGCTAATAGAGGCTCTCGGGATACACCCTCTCAGGCGGCTTGGAGAGCAGGCCGTCCATGCACCGGTATTCTACCCTGTTTTACAACTTTGTGGGCTTTCGCTAAGTATTCCAGGTCGGATTAAGCTCCCACTCCCATACGAGCAACTAAAACAAAAGTACGATTTTATCTTTTCAACCTAAACCATCTTAGCTTACGCGATTCAGGATCATGAGCCATAATAAAATTAAGGTACCCGAAGAAGCGGAGTGTATCCTTCTTGAGCAGGTAATGGCAGAGACTTGCGCGTTCATTTTGCCGCCCCAAAACAATGACCAGGTAACTATGATGGCCAGGAGAGCAAGGAAAACTTGCTGAACACTTGCGTATAGTACCTAAAAGCATGGGGTACGCCGGAGCAGGTTAAAAAAGCTCGTCAATTGATTTCCCGAGCCTTGAATACTTTCACGACCCCAGAAGTCATAAACAAGAAAAAGCTGTGCCATTTCGCAAAAATCCAGTCATATTCTGAACAAAAGGAAGAAAGAATCAGTCAAGTGCAAAAACACGAGTCGATTCTTCAACTGCTTAGGCGGAAGTCGGATCCGTCATATAAATTCCCGGAAACGGTATGATGCTATAACAGTCGCTATTACAATGAGATTCACAAAAACTTACATTAGCAGCTATTATTTCTCTGGCCGACCGATGAGTTTCCTATGGAATCTTCTCTTGGACCGCAGCTAGAGGCACTTGATCCGTTACGCGTGGAATTTGGCTGCACGATCTACGTCGACGATGAGTTACCAGATTATATTCGTGTCGATGCTTACGATCACGCCACTGTCATTCAAATTGTAAGCCGGCTCCGAGCCAAATGGGCAGAATTATTGGCTACAATGCACACGAAAATTAAGCTTTACCTCGTCCAGCAACCCAAGGCTTTCACGGACTGTGAGGTTCAGATTAGTATGCTGCGATCTGGGAACGATAATATCGTTTCTACTCCGGTTCTTTACGGCGTACCATTAGGTCCGAATAGTTCTCAGAGCAAGAATGAGAAGCCGGAAATTATTCGCACGAAAAATGAGAATCGACTACGCAACACGGTCGAACGCTCACTCCAAGGACTTCGCTTTTTAAAGGGCCACGTTCGGATGCGCATAAACTTCGGAATTTTTGTGCTTGATGAATACCGCATCCCCCAAGGGAAACCTCGATACTCCTGTGAAGAATTTCAGGACATGCTTTTCCATTCGAAAACGAAAGGACATTTAATTCCTGGGTAAGGCACCGTTCGCACCTTGGATGTAACATAGCTAACAAGCCTTGACCTATAGCCTCGACTTCAAACACGGCGACCAAGATCTGTTAACTCGGATCGCGGCCGCAACAGATCTTCTTTCACCCTATGAGGCGACATCAATGTCTCTTGGGGATGCAAAGCCATTGTATGCGGTAAATTTTGAGTTTTTAGGAGAGGACGGGTCTGTATTACGGCTTGAGGCCGAGTTCGCGAAATCTCCAGCGTCGGGCCTTTTTGAAGTTTCCCAACGACGGTGGATACGCCCACAAGAAGGTAGTGGAGCTGGAGACAGACGGCCACCGTTACGGATCGGCGTCATTGATTTCGAGAGGTATGGAGTATGGTGCAACCCGGCCTTTTAGAAAACTATCTGACCCTTTATCAGCTCTGATTGGCAATTTGAAATACGCGCTTTAAATTTTCAGGAGCCCGCAAGCATTGCGCAAGCTCTTAGAGCATTCTCCTATTCAATACACTTTAAACCCGATGCAACCCTCGGGTTACGTGAGAACACCGTGCGGAGAGTGGCATTTCCAAGCTCTGCCCTGGTCAGCAGACTGGTCGAGAAAACTGCATTGCGTTATCGACTTAAGGATACTAGCTATATCTTGGAAGTTGCGCGTTACGATGAGTATGTCCGCGCAGGACCAGTAGGGAATGAATTAACAGAGCGCCCAGAGACTTCCTGGGGCGCGTCAATTTTTGACCTACAGTGGGATAATTTGCTTGGGCAACATGCAAATTTTAGACTCGGCCATACCGCGGAATGGGTCCCGTCATTGAATACGTTTTTCCCCGACCTTGATATTGTGGGACCCTCACATGTGTGCACGGGCTTTGATCAGTTTATGGAACTGATCAAGAGGGTTTCAGTTGTCCTTAGTCCTGGCCCTAAGAGTCCTACTGTCGTGCCGTTGAGTGTCACGCGGAATCCACCTCTAGCGAGTACATCACACTTGGTCAATAGAATCACTGGAGGAAGGCTTTGAAATTCATTACTGAGTATATTTCAGGGGGTTTGTCTAGAAAACAGCAGGAAGGTCAAAAAGCTTCGCACAACGATTGCTTCTGCATTTTATGTTGATTTTTTCAGGTTACACACTATGCAATCCCTTAGAATAGACCTGCCATGGCTCACGTAAAAAATTGCGTATTTGATGGATTTAGAAAATATCATTGCAGTCAAGGATGAGCTTTGCATTCTTATGTGAACTATGAGCTTATAAACAACATAAAGGTTGCTTATGGTTGTATTGACAATTATCTAACATTGAATATTAAGGCGTACCGAATGGTCGTACCAGCAAACCCAAATACAGGAATAGAGGCGTAAAACCACGACGTAACGCATGGAAACCATACAAGGGTGACTTGTTTGGATGGCTTACTTGGACAGTTCCTACCTTGCTATTTAGCCCCTCTCGCATTATTCTCTATACAACGATAAAGCAGGAATACTAAAAACATATATTTATTCCTCTTCCTTATTTTTGGCGTCTGTTCTTTTTACGTCAAGAGAGAAAGGGTTTTGGGTAACGAGTAAAACGAGAGGGCCATCTTCTGGCACCGGTAGTCAACTACGCCCCTCCCCCACCTTCGGAAGAGCCTGGGTCGGCAACTCCTTCACCGGCAAGGAGCTTTTGTCTCAGCACTACTAGCATGTCAGTATAAACCCAGAGCAATAGAAGCACGCTAGCCCAGATCTAGCAGTGAAAGAGATAATATGCGTACCATCTTCGATAACTCTTAGGTTGGTGCTTTTTGCTTGCAATACTTTCTCCAGATCACGCAGATTCGTCTGTAGATCTTCCACTTTACCATTGTAAAACTCCATGGCTTTTGGCGTTGACTACATTTGAGTACGACATCGAATCCTCGTTAGCAAATTTCAAAACTCTTTTTTTTCCCTTATTTCTCATGATGATTCCACTTCGAGCGAAAGGAATGGCAGGATAGGTATAAATATACTTTCTCAACATAAAATCCAGTGCCCACATCGACAATAACCTTCTCCCTATCCGCCAAATGGCCCTTGACATATAGCGAATTGGTCAGAGGGACTAGAATCTCGCTCGTCTCCGCCTTTCCAGTAGCGCCCTTGACAACGCCATCATTTATTGAGCGGATACATTCCCGAAATTTGGATTGTGCGTTGCGAAGCTTGGCATGTGAGGTTGTAAGGTGCTCGAGCTCACTGCTGAGACGGGTTTGGAGGGCGCGGAGTTGGGGAACGGAGAGGGTGGTGACGTCCACTATCCAATGATGTAAGAGCTTGCGGTTAAAAGTGCATCCCGGTCTCCTTTGCGATGTTTCACGAGAGTAGGATTAGAGAGGGGCATTACCTGCTCCAGCGGGCTCTGAGTGACTAGAAGACTTGGACATTGTAGTTGCAGCTTCGTGATTCTTTCAAAGCCTTTGCGGCGAGTAGTTAAAGAGCCAAAAACATCGAGTTAACTAGATGGCTTAGTAAGCGTTCTTGAAAGGCGAAGACGCAAAATAAATTCCACCCCTAACTTGCCGGCTCCTCAGCACTATTCGTGGGCGATCACAGCGCTAAAATTTCTTTAATGCCATTAAAGATTTGATAAAGCTGGTATTCAAGCTTCGGCCAAAATTACAAGAGGTTCATGCAGCTTTTCGTTACATCACGGCCTCAAAAGCAGTGGTTTCCCATGTATCATTGGTTTGCGGTTCACGTGAATAGGGAAATCTTGCCTTTTCCTTTTGGCGCCGGATTCGCAAAAAATCCCTCGTATCATGGCAAATGTCCATTACGCTATTGATGTCTTATCAAGGGCGGATTCGTAGCGGTTGGCATGCTTACGTTCTGGTATTTTAATTCTTCCAAAATGATATATCGTTGCCCTAGACACGACTGAAGCTAAACTTGTCAGAAAAGCCTCCGTGTTGTAGAGTTCAAGTTAAAGTAGACAACTCAAGTTTACACGAGGGTAGTCTCGCGAAAATAATTATCGGAGAGAATCATGGATTCAAAGCCACATATTGTACACGCACACATAGCACAGTCTGGAGGAATATGATCTCCATAGATATACAAACATCCCTGATCATCGTGTCATGAAACAAACTCCAGGCACACGGGTTGTGGTCGTATAGTGTTGTACCATCAAACACTAATATGCACACTCTTAAAGTTTGTCGAGAAGCGAAGCAATAAATGATGGGAGGTCCTCCAAGGAGACGTCAGTTCGAAGGCCATTCAATCGCCGACACTGCACTTCCACCTTTCTCCCTGATCGCCATGCCCTCCCAAGCACTAAAATAATAGGGAAGCCAATCAAATCGGCATCGCTTAACTTCCAGGTAAAGTCTTTGGCTCTGTCATCCAGAATCGCATCTATCGAACAAGCTTGTTGTGAAATTACAGCATCGTAAACCTGTTCGGCGTCTCTCTCGAAATTTCTCCCAGGAATGATCACCACGGAAAATGGAGCCATTACCCGCGGCCAATTGAGGCCTTTGGAATCGGCCAGCTTATCAGCTACCGCCGCGATCATACGTGAAACACCTATCCCATGGCAGCCCATTTGTAGAGGGACGACGGCGCTGGTGGAATCTTTTGTGTCCTTTGTATTTCCCAGTTTAGCCAGATCGACCGCTACATTAGCTTGCAAGATGCCACTGTATCTAGCACCCAAATGGAACGTATGCCCTATTTCAATGGCCCTGTGAGCTTTCGATATGCCCTCTCCACATTTTGCGCACTGGTCGCCAGATTGAACGCGGATGAAATCGAGGTCATTCGCAGTGCCCGGGAAGCTAGTAAGAGAAGAAAATTGAATTTCCATGCTTCGAACGGATTCGCCATCCAGTAAATCGTGCAGGGGCGGCCTGTCGAACGATCGCACACGAAAGTCATATATATCCAGAACTTCAAAATCTTGACACTTAGCGTCAAAATTGCTTTCAACTTGAGTCTTCCATGCATGTATCGGATTGTTAACTCCAAGGTCGAGATCAATGCCGTGAGCAAGAGTAATTGAGCGAACAGCATGGGAATTGACTTCTCTTTCAACTGGCTCCGACTTCTCTTCATTGAAAAGGTACCTTGGGTAATATGCGCGAATGAGCGTCTTTTTATCCTTTGAAATAGATGTCCATACCCCCGTGGAGATCGCTGGAGCCTGCTGTTCGGCAAACGGCCCATGCAAACAGCCAGATCCTTCTGATTTCGCCTGTGTCTCCAGTGAAGACGCGCGGCCGTCGGCTAGCTCCTCGTTAAACACATGCTTGCATTTAGTACAGCTAATCACTGTATCTTCACCCTTTACACTTTCAAAATGAAATTCGTGACTTAAATTTCCGCCCATATTGCCAGAGTCTGCAGCAGCAACTAGGTACGGAAGTTTCAGTTCATCGAAAAGTTGAACATAGGACTCTTTCACAGAATTGTAAGTTTTCATAGATCCCTCTGTGTCGTAATCAAAGGTGTAGAGATCTTTCATTAAAAATTCCCTTCCACGCAGTAAACCCTGACGAGGCCGGGGTTCGTCTCTGTACTTCCTCGCTGAAATTCTCGCATGTTAGTGCCATACGTACCACTATAAAAGGACAAAAAACGCACAAATTTGGTATACTCGTAATGGCAGATCTTTGTATGATTTAATCAGGCTGCCCACCAGGGCGGTTATCTCTTCTTCATGAGTTGGAGCTAGAAGGAAAGGGGCATCTTTTCGGTCATGGAACCGGAATACCTGGAGAAAAATGTTATTGTCAAGAATGATTTTAATGAAGTGTCAATCATGAGACGGGTACCTCAGAATCATCATGCAGTCTCCCAGACTTTTCCCACAACGATGGTGAAGATAACGAAGATAGGGACAGTTTGGATGCCCCTTATTCCCAAAACGCAATGTAAGCCCACATTCGCAAAGATGGGAGACAGAGAAGCGGTATACCTAGAGATCTCATATGTCTATCGATTAGGCTTTCCAATTTCTCCTGGACTCGAAGCCCCAGTGGAAGAAGGTGAAATACCCCTGAATAGGCCTACCATGAACATGAGCATATGAAGAGTGACAAATGGGACAATAATCTAAGCCTAACCTGGCGAAGATATCCAGCTCTAACTAAAAGCTCGTTGGAGTCTACATAATTTACTGTCAGTCAGTAACCCGGTTGAATAGAAAATATAGTCGGCATGCCTTCTTTTCCTGCCTTCTTGGCAATACCACCAGTTGGCACCCAAAATGCAGAGAGCCTATTTCTCGAGCCATCCTATAAGTTGTACGCTCGATTAGATCCATGACCAAACTGCACAGGGGCGCGTGAGAGGTGCTGACATGAAATTGACGGTGGATTAACCTAGAGCTCCAGGCCTGGGAGGGATTCCGGATGTGGAAATGGCCTACCCTGGGCCGGGAATAGAGAATCATAGAAATTAACACAACCAAGTGTTTTGCAATACGTACAAGAAAGGCAACGGAGGTAATTGATAATGGATACTATATATCCAATCCTCCCTCTATCCCTAAAGCGTCTCGGAGCCTCAGCTTTTCAGCCGGACAATAAATTATCCGATATGGCCGAGTGGTCCATCACGTGGTATAACTAAAGTTCATCTTTGCCAAGAACAACCGCAAATATCGAAATGGAGTTGTCAGGACAAGAACAGAAGAGCTCGAGTTGCCCTCGTTCCTCTAACCCACACCAATTGCAATGGCGAAGGGCAAAGTGAAGGAATCCTCTAGATCTGCAGGCGCAGCCACCATGGGGGAAGACAAGTCCAATGGCCATACAGACCCTGCAGAGCCACTGCCAAATTTCTCAGGCGCGTCCCTTGCAAAACTTACGCAAAGAATCGAGCAGAAATTGCAAAATCAAAACCCGAATCCAGGAACGAAGCAGTCTTCCATTCCGGCAAAGGCTAATAAAAAATTCAACAACTCTAGCTCGAAATCCGAGTTTCCCACAAATAACAAAAAGGGCAAGAAACGGGATCGCAGCGGACAGATTATTTTATACCCATCACCCAGTTCTAAAAAGGCACAGGTGGACGATGTCTTGGAACAGGAAATTTATGCTATTGGCGGTACAAAGGAGGATTACGAATTACTTGCCGGTGTTGAATCGGATTCAGAAATCGAAAATGTGGCCCATGGTTCAATAAACGAGGCTAAGAGCCTTCGCCAGAACATTGAAAAAATAATGAAAGGCGGTGATGCTGCTGAGCTTCCACGGCGCGAGAATTCGAAACCTACCGGATCGAAAGTAGATAGAAGACAACAACCGCCGAGCGTGCCAGAGGGACATTCTAAGAAGCAGGAAAGGCAAGGACCGGCAAAGATCAACAAGCATAAGAAGGATGGCACGGACACACAGGAGAAGGAAAAAGTAGACATCGCCCAAACACCATCGCGGCCCAAAAAATCAACTTCTGCCATCTTGGTATGCAATGCCTTTTTATGCAATTCTTCTCGTGCATATTCTGCTTTCCTGCTAAACGATTGTATAGGTTTTCGAACCCCGGCCTGACTGGTATTCGAATGCTCTGCCCGAAATAGCCGTTGATAAAGAACAAAGTTTTAATATTCCGCGCCACTTGCTTGATTGTATCCGTCAGTACGCTTTGTCTCTGTTGGACGCAGAGAACAAAGCATACGCCGCCTCACGCGAAGCTTCATCGTCGTCGACTTACAAGTTCTATTCCACCATCGTGTCATCTGGCACTCTAAGTGATAAGATATCTGCATTGACTTTAGAGGTTCAGGAATCGCCTTTGCATAATGTCAAAGCACTCGAACAGCTAGTTGGACTAGCAAAAAAAAGGAGCCGAGCGCAGGCTGTTGAAGTTCTGAGGTCATTAAAAGACTTATTCGCCCAGGGTACCCTCCTGCCAAATGAGCGAAGATTGAAATTCTTCATCAATCAACCAGCTCTAGGTTTCGCCCTATTTGGGCTGAGCCATTGGAGCCCCGGGGATTCTTTGCCTCATGGCCTAGAGCGAAGCCACCTTGTTTACTGGGCATTCGAAGACTTTCTAAAGGAGCAATATTTCGAAGTTTTAAAGGTTTTAGAAGTGTGGTGCAACGACGAGATCGAGTTCTCAAGATCAAGGGCTGTCAGCTATGTCTACGAACTACTCAAAGAAAAACCAGAGGAGGAGTCAAACCTCCTACGTTTGCTTGTGAACAAACTTGGCGACCCAAGCAAGAAGATTGCTTCTCGGTCTTCCTATTTGCTTTTACAACTGCAACTTGCTCATCCTTTAATGAAAGGGACCATCATCTCAGCCGTCGAGTCAGAATTGTTGTTCCGCCCCGGTCAAAGTCAACACGCTAAATACTATGCAATCATTACACTCAACCAAACCGTTCTTAGTAGCAATGAGGAGAAAGTTGCTGAAAAGCTTTTGGATATATACTTTAGCTTGTTTGTTTCAATTCTGAAGGCCGGAAAAGAAGGGCAGGATAGCCGAATTACCAAACAAGATAAGAAGGTTGCCAAACTAACGGGGAAGAAACATCGCAGTCTGGCCAAAAACAATAGCCAGGAGGATGACTTGAAAGAAAAGCTTATTTCTGCCGTTCTGACCGGGGTCAATAGAGCCTATCCGTTTACGACTTCTAGCACCGAGAGGTATCACTATCCCTTTACCATTGAAGCTCAAGCTCATAATGCTAATGCTAATGCTAATGCTTTATGCTCTAGGCTCACAAATCATATCAACACGATTTTCCGTATCACCCATTCTTCCAACTTCAACACTAGCATACAATCCTTGATGCTTATCCACCAACTCTCTTCTTCTCACAAGGTATCTGCCAACCGATTCTATCGAACTCTGTACGAATCGTTGCTAGATCCACGTATTGCGGCATCTTCCAAACAAGCTTTGTACTTGAATCTACTCTATAAAGCGCTCAAAGCCGACGTAAATTTGAAGCGAGTCAAGGCTTTCGTTAAACGTCTAGTTCAAATTCTCACCTTACACCAACCGTCCTTTATTTGTGGCGTGTTCTATTTGTTAAGGGAGTTAGAAATAACTTTCCCAGGCTTGAATACCTTGATAAGTCAACCGGAATATCACGAGGATGAAGAAGAGGAGGTTTTTAGAGATGTTCCAGAAGAAGGCGAAGAAATTTTGGAAATGGCTTCGAAGCCCCCCAATGATGCAAACAATACAGTAACCGGCTATGATTCTCGGAAAAGAGACCCTGAACAAAGCAACGCTGATAGGAGCTGTCTTTGGGAACTGGTAGGGATCCCTTATATTTACCCCAAAAAAAGAAGAAGAAGAAGAAGCGTAATGCTAACATATTATTCAACAGCTCCCTTACGTGTCTCATTTCCATCCTTCGGTTTCAGTCGGAGCCACCCAACTTCTGGAACATCAAAAGATGTCCGGAAAACCCGACCTCACTATTCATACGCTCTCCCACTTCCTTGATAGATTTGTGTATCGCAGTCCAAAGACATCGTCCACCTTGCGTGGATCTTCACTTATGCAGCCGCTGGCTGGTGCTGATACTAGCGGCCTCTTGGTTACGTCTGGACATGCTACTAAGTCCCAAGAGTCCGTCAACAACGAAACATTCTGGACGCAGAAAGCAGAAGAGGTTGCTGCAGAAGATGTATTTTTCCATGCTTACTTTAACCGTGTGGCTAAAGACAAGGTGAAAAAGAAGCCGAAGAAATCTGCAAAGGATGAACACGGTTTGGACGATAGCGACGCTGAGTCAGAGATTTGGAAGGCCCTCGTTGATTCACGCCCAGAACTTGAGGGCGATGCGAGAAGTGACGATGATATTGATCTTGAAGATTTGGAGTCGGCCATGGGAGACGAGGAAGATGCCGATCTTGTAGAAGATCTGGCCGGCGATGAGGATGTTATCTTCAATGATGAGAGTTCTGACGAAGAGCAAAAAGATCAAGTCGATGCAGTCGATGAAGACGAGTTCGAAAGCTCTGATAAAGAGGAAGCGTTTGATATGGACGTCTCAGATGAAGATGCATTCCGTGATAGCGATGAGGACGTTCCGTCCGACTTCGATATGGGTGTTGATGAAGAGCAAGATGAGAAGACGGACAAGAAATCATCTTCGCAACGAGAGAAGAGACGGAAACTTAAACATTTGCCCACCTTTGCTTCTGTTGAGGATTACGCTGCGTTATTGGACCAAGAGCCTGACGGAGGCGTTTGAGATTTTGTGTATGCGGCTATATAAGCTTTTATCTCATAACAAAAAATTAATATCATATATTCAGTGTAGGATGAATGTATGCATGTACATCCTGAAGTCAACCATCCACCGACCAAAGCTCTTTTTTCATTCTTGATACAAAGCTGGATGTAATCATCTCAACTATCATAAAAACCCACGGACACCTAAACCGGGCATCCCCAGCTCATCCTGCAAGCAACTATGGAATTCTTGGTCGTTGAACGCCTCACCGCCTTCCTCATCGACCTCAGTTTTTCTCAACCTAGCAGCAATCACCACACAAGCTTCAGCCCACGCACAGATAGTTCCAGCGAGGCCCTCGAATAAGCTGTACGGACTATCTGGCATCCGGTAGCGTAATCCACCGGGCTCTTTGTTGAATGGCTGCGTGTTTCGCGACTCCAGGAGCAAAGGTATCGCACGGGAGAGAAAATAGTCACCGGAAAGTTCCTCTGTGTGTGGTGAGCCAGAGGTAACCTGCTTGAAGGCATCTTTTGCTTCCTGAGTGCCTCGAGGCCCGTATTCAAAAGTATCATGTAGCATGAAGAATGGCCAGGCGTTCCCTGCGATGCCATGACACAATGATCCACCTTTGTAAAGTAGACCTTGATCCCATACCTTTTCGCTGGCAAGGCGGATGGCTTCATCCCATTCCGGTCGCCAATATGATGTTGCGAAAGCGGCATTGTTTCGTACATTTGAGAGGAGGATCAAAAGCCCTGGTGCACCGTGGCATATTTGCACAAGCGGATGAGTGCGTGAAGAGGAGCGATGGGGTACAGAAGATGGCAAATGTCCATGGTTTGCAATGCAGAGATTACAAAGCGCGTTGATGGTGTGAGCGATAACCGGAATATAGCTATGAGGATGTCCCTCGAGAAGTTCTTCAGGCTCGCAGGATAAAAGGACGTCGAGAATTCCGCCTACGATTTCTCAGCCAAGTCAACTTAACCGAAGGAATTTATTTTCTTACATGTGCCATGAATCCTTGGGTCCAATTTCTATGGTCAATAAGTGATGGCGGTGTAGATTGCTTGCGATAAGACTCACGCTCCAGTGTAATATTTATCGTGCCATGGCCACATAAGTGGCATATGTTCCTGTTCTCCATGTAATTCAAGGTAATCCCTTGCGCCGAGCTTACCTGCACTCATAATAAGCTCGACAAGTCGCGGTATATTTTCAAATACGGACGTTGTCAATGGCTCCACCGTTTCATTGTCGAGGTGTAGCTTTCGCACATTCAATATGGCAAGTAGTAGCCCAACGCGGCCATATAGTAGTTCGTCTCCGCCCCTGTGACAACCTTGCTGCAAAGCAACATACATAGCATCCTGTATTTGTACCAGATCTCGTTTATGAATGCGATGGTGTCCATCTCCAGAGGAAGAAGGGAGACCCTGACCAGCAGCTAAGATCCGTACAACTGACGCCCCAAATGATGCAAAATCAAGCGGGGACATCTTGCCAACATGGAAATTAACCTTCATTATATGAGGATTTAGCCGCGTGTTTGCAAGATACTGCACCTCCGATATTAATTCATCCATAGGCATATCCTCAGTCTGAAGATACTTGGCTTGACGCAGCAGGCGGAGCGCCATAGGCACCGTACCTAAGGCAAACGCTTAGCCTCGTTGATTCCTAACGCTCAACAAAATGCAAGATTACCGAGAGAGCCATGATAAATGGTTCCAAACGCGTGGGTATCGCGGGCATCCGGGGTGATGTCAAGGGATGAGAGGATGGCGACTCCCTGTTTTACAGCATCTTGGAGCTTTGATAGGGCGTCAGTAAGCGACCGTCTCTCAATTTCAACTAGCTGCAAGTCGTTATCATAATACTGCGGCCTAGTGGTCATTTTCAACGACGAAGTGAATAGATATAACTGCAAAATGAACCTTTTGTTTCCCACGCTGTCCAGAACAGTATACCAGTACCCGAGAAGGTTTCATTGACGTCGTTCTCGTCTTCGGGACGGTTCAATTATACGCCGAAGAAATATTCCATGAGTTTGTCCATTTACTAACTAACCAAGTCACGTACTTGTTGATATTGAAGCATTAAATAGTTGCCATTGAGAAGATCAGGATACGGAGGACAATCTCTCCTCGGCATTGTTCCCTCCCTACCGCCTCCACCTCTCGGCCCGCTTCTCGGGTGTTTAAGCTTCAACCGTCTTCTTGTCAGGTATTTCGCTACTGGTTGGTTTGCAAATACAGTTCAACCCCAGCTTGTCCAGCCTTGCAGCTAGTCTCGTTTAACAAGCATGAAAATATCTTACGACTCAGCTGGAGCCTTGGCAAGTTCTTCATCCTTCTGGTATCCCGTCAACATCCTGCCTTGGGAACGGAAAAGGGAGCCAAACCGCTGGAGTTTCCTGTTGGACAGGGCAAAACTCGTGCATGGCCCCATCATGCAGGCCATTTATCTTCATGGATTGTCCCGTAGCGCCATTGGAAGGAGGGGCATGAATTTTAAGCCTTCTACGTTCGCGAAGTGCTTAAAATGGGGTCATCCCCATGCTCTTTACTCCTAATAGGATTCCTGACATATCTTGTCAACTATTGCTGCATTTCGGCCCATATATGAGATTGTGTTTTTCTAATCTCAGTTTTCCAGCTCGCAACATTTCAGTATGGGTGCTCCAGAGAAAGCAGACGATGATGACCTAGATCAGATGTGGGAGGAAGCACAGATTGAGTTCCAAAAGATAAGCGGAAGAGACCTAAAATATTCTGCTGTCCTTAGAGTGGATGAAGTCATTGCAAAAATTAGCCAGAAAAAGGAAGCGGATGAAAAGGCCAGTGCTAAATATCAACGAGCAAAGGTCGTCGTGAATAAAACCCTCGTCTGCATTCAAAACCTCGGCTCGCTCGTTGCTGATGCGGCGTCCCAAGTAAGATAGGCCTTTTGCTACCCTTACGTATAATCTTGTTACTGAATGGGGCGAGTTAGGTATTCGGTCCTTCGGCTCTTTGCTTCAGTGCCGTGTCGTACCTCATTACTACCGCGCAAAACTATTCCAAGATCTTCGATGGCGTATCCGAACTCTTTGAGCGCATTTCTGCTTTCCTTGATCGGTTCGAAGTTTATGTTCGATCCAAAACCATGGGTGTGCAGCTCGACTTGCATCTACGGAGAATCATCCACGAGCTGCTACGAAGCTTCATGCGGATCTGTGCCCTTTCAATCAAAATATCTAAACATTCCAAAATACTTATAGCGCTAGAAGTATTTAGCTTTGGAACTGATAAGGGAGTCTCTGAAGAGTTGTCAAAACTAGAAACTTTGGTGCAGCGCGAGACAGGAATGAGCATTGCATTGATTTTGGAGTCGGTTAAGGTCAACGAATCAAATATAGCCTACGGCTTCTCTGAAACTAAAGGATCATTGAAGACAATTGATTCAAAGGTTGATAGTGTCGCCTCCCAGTTGGCAGGAGTCTCAAAGGTTTTGGAAAAGGCCACAAAATTGAAAGAAGCCGATGGGATATCCCAGCAAAATCGCGACAAGATCAAACAGGCGCTCAGAATAGAAAAAGAAACGTGGCGGACAGATCATGAAGAGTTTATGAGGACAAGAGTAGCCGGTTCTGGCGAATGGTTGCTCACAGACCCCCAGTTCACTGCTTGGGCAGATAAAGATGGATACGCAGACCCGATTCTAGCGTTTGAAGCTAAGGAAGGTTTCGGGAAGAGTTATTTGTGTTCAACCGCTATCAGGCACCTCTATCAACTCTATCATTATGAAAACAGTGAAGATCGCGTCGCTGTTGCGTACTACTTCTTCGAAAAGGACAACAAGGACGGAAAATCCGTGAACAGAGCCTTGCGAGCCATAATCTGGCAGTTGACGCAACATAATGCACTTTATCAGAAGTCAGTGGCCGGAGCGTGCGATAAGCCAGAGGAATTCGGAAATACTCTAGAGATTTGGAAACAGCTTATTGTCCAGTTCTCCACCAAAACCGAGACGACTGTTTTTGTTATCCTTGATGGCATTGATAAGGCAGAGACGGAGCCGGGTCATCCTGTGTTGCAAATCCTTCGCGATGTCTCTTCATTTGCTGCTGAAAGACGCCCACTATCAATAAGAGTGCTAATAACCGGGAGACCAAGATCGTTTTTAGAAATCAACAAGACACCAAACATTGCCATGTCACCAATCCAACTCAGAGAACGAAATAAGGAAGATATTCTCAAGTTTATGGAAATGAGGCTGAACAGCATGGAAATCTTTAAGAAGTCGAACCAGCCGGACATTCAAGAACTCAAGGAGCGTATTCGCACCGAGCTCACCGATGGCGTCCAGGGAGATTTCTTCAAATTGAATTACATGCTTACCGAAATCAGCAAGAAAAGAAGAAGAAAGGAGATTGAAGAAGTGTTAGAGCATGCTGACGAGGATCGTGAAGCCACAATTGGCCGCGAAATAGAGCGACTCAGGCAGACCTTAGGAGACGAAGATGTTCAGGATTTGAACGAGCTTTTAACTTGGGTTATTGGTGGGAAGGAATGGCCTTTGATCGCAACCCTTGAAGGTGTTTTATTTCTTAAGAACGGAGAAAGCTCGCTAATGTCGTTGGAAGAACAAGTTCAGGAAAAGTACTCTGCGCTCCTCGAGGTATCGGAATATCAGACCCTAACGATTACATCCCAGTCCATTATTGAGTACCTCCGCACAAAGGCGGAGCAAGAAGCAGAGGGAGAAGCAACGAATACTACACTCCACGAAACAGAGGTTTTAATTGTTAAAAGATTTCTACGAAACGTCTGCGATGAGGAGCTTTTTAACAAGTTTGGTTTCGATGAATTTTTCCGGCAGAAATTAAGTCGTAAAAACATCTCGATCCACGTTGACTTGGAGAATGCGGATTTACAAATTATACTCTCTTGTCTTAAGGCTATTTGTGGCGAACAAAGAGCGGAAATAGCAAGCTTACTTGAGTACTCATTTGACTGGCTCCCGAGTCACTTAGACCAAGTTGATTTAGCACTTACTCCCCCAGGCCCTAAAAGTACCATTGGTTCACAGCTTATCAAACTGTTCCTCGAAGAAGAATATATTGACCGATGGTGGACCGAAAACCGAATGTGGATGCGGAGAGAGTGGATTTACGATGATGATAACTGCCTAATTGTCCTAAAGTGGTTTAAGGATTCCGCTGTTGTCAAAGGGCTTACCAAAGAGCAGCGAGAATGGGTGAATGGGCTTACATCAACATCTCGCCCTGATGATGATCTTCTCAAGCCCACCGCCAGAGTAATGGCCAAGAGGTGGGTTCAAACGCAAGGTATATGGTTTGTGAAAGACTTATATTGGTGGTTACTATCGTATGTCGGGAAGGTAAGCAAGCATGCAATTGCAAATCTTGGAAGGAAATTGTATTCAATCGTACTATTTAGATTAAAATGCGGATTGGTGACTACGAACGAGCCACGACTGACGTTTCGCCTACCCTTGAGCAAATCATGGAAGTGGAAAAATGGGCCATGAAAGAACTTGGCGTGACAGAACAAGATTCAGTATGGGCTCTTCAGATGGCGATCACGCTTCGCCATTTTGGCTTCTATGAGCAAGCAATAGAGAGAAGTCTAATATCTAAGAATCTCGGTACATCGTCAAATTGGAGGGCGCCATATTGTCTAGCCCAGACATACGCTTCGCAAGGGGAGTATAAGTCAGCCCTAGAAGTTCTGAAGGAAGTTATCGGAATATTTAGAAACGATGATAAAGTCATGGAAGAGTCGCGGTCTATTTTCTACTATGAGATTCTCTACTACCTTGGAGAGTGGAATGTTGAACTTTGCGAGTTCGAAACCGCTATAGAGGCATACCGAGAACTCCGGGTCTATGATCTAGATATCTATGAACCTATTCTCCGCATTATTCTGATACTCAATTCTCAAGAAAAGTATTGCGAGGTCATTGAACATCTCAAGGATTTGGCCAGCGAAGTGAACGAGGAAGGACTGACGCGACTCGTCGCCATGGTCCACCATTACGCAGACTCGAGCCTCTACCATCAAACTGTCCTCAGAGCCGGACGAGCTACTGGCCAACTTGATACCGTCAAAGATATGTACCGAGTTGCAATTGAGGCAGCCAAATCCAGTGAGTCGAGGCTGCTCGCAACACTCACAGCACTTCGCTACTGGTACCCTCTATTACTCTACAATGACTGCCCTAACTATGACGCACGTGAGGAAGCTCTCGCTATTTGGGAGCAAAATATTGCATACATTCCTCGCGTTTCGCACCCGCAGGTAGCCAGTGTGCGTTGGTCAACGATTGCAAAATTAGCCTCTGCCTACCTTCAAGAAGCGAAAGAGGCAGGGCTAGACAGTAATGCAGCAGAGGCATACTGCAACAAACTTAGTTTTCTCTCAACAAGCTTCAGTGTGGGAACTGAAGATGACTATCGTCTGCACATTGACGCGAAGCTCCTGCTGGCAAGATTCTATCACCTCATGGGAAACGATCAAAGGGCGATGGAGACGCTAAGAGGCCATATCAAGCTGGCGCTTGATATACTAGGTGACAATGATGAGAACAATGACTGGCAAGGGTTTATGAGACTCTCTATTTGCTTTCAGCACATTGATGATGACACTAATGCGCTGGCGGCATGGTCGTTGCTCGGGCCGATAGTTAATGAGCCCGAGGCCGAGGGCAACACCGAATATGATGGTGATGATGGGGGTGATGAGGTTGCTTTGGAGGCCGGACAAATGGAAAATGAAGTATCTGATATTGCCGATAAAGAACAAGCAGATACGGTGCATCTGGGCGAAAAAGCAGAGGATGAGGAAGACGAACAACCCGAAGCAGATTCTGCTAAAGTATGCTCATGCGATCTTTCTGAGGGTTCTATTGGAAGCGCGAGCATCTCATCGGCTCCCAGTGAGAACGGAGGGAATAATAGTTTGAGTGGCGATCTCAATCTATTCTGTGATGGGTGCTGTGGTCACAGGTGGTTCTATGCAGATGACATTTATGCATGCAAGGACTGTCTCGACATCCAGTTCGAGGGCGAATGCTATCGAAAACTCAAGGAGGGCAGCTTTGAGCAAAAGGTTTGCAACAAGAATCACGACTTTTTGTATGTTCCTAAGTGGGACTTCAAAGCGGCACAAGAAGTCCCTGAGGGGCATGTTCGTGTTGGAGGGGAGGTGATTCCAATATCGGACTGGCTAGATCGGATTCGAAAGAAATATGGATTCAGCTGAAAGCTCGATAGATTAAGTCGCGATACGTAGATAGTGAAACGAATCTCAATTGACCCAGTGCTATTAAGCATGAAATGCCCAATCCGAACTAAAATTCCGATAACAAGCGGTGACCCTCCCTCGGAGTAGAGCCCAATACTCTGCTATCAACTTGTTCCTGTGTGAGTATACAGCATCAAACTCTACTTAGTAGCTAACGTCTTTGTCAGGAAATCTTGTTTGCAAGTTTGAGGTTGAGATAACTAACTCGGATTCACCAAAGTCGTCATGAATTCATAAACAGCGGCTCGGAAGCCAGGGAGAGCTTAAACCGAACAAGCGTTCTCGGCGTCGTGGATCCGGAATGTATCACCAACCACGGTTTACACAACGACATTCAGCATATGCATCGATATCACTGGCTCAATGGTGGGAAGATGGGTATAGACAGGCCAATCTTTAACTCTCATGTACTATGTAACTAACCCTCCCACATGCTTTGTTGAGTGGCACATCTCAGAACGGGCGAGCTGAAGGCAAAAGTCAAATGAGAAAGATTATCTTTTGCTCCTAAATCTGCCAGCTACCCAATGATGTCCCATTATCTCTCGACGCCTTTCCGAGGACGCAAGGATTCTTCCCAATTCTTAATCTTCCATTCTCGCTCCATCGACGTCATTGCTTTGTGGCAAATCGCGAATATGGAGGCACATACATGCTTTCTACATGGCGACATGACCACTTACATGCACCTACGACTATGTCTACAGGATAAACTTCCCCCCTGTTCCCCCCTGTTGATCGACCAAAGATTTACTCCATGAGAGAGAATACACTGGATCCATCAATCCGGACTCTGGTGAATATGTTATCACGCTTGCCAGACTTTTCCGTCGCCATTGATGGAACCGGAATGTTCCTGCCACACTTCCGATCTCTGCTTCCTCCTTTAAATGCGAAACCATCCCCTAGACTTTCTACGGCGTATGCAGCCATTCTCTTGGCCTCCATTGCTCAAGAAGCAGATACAAGCCTTGCCTTCTCTCCCTCATATTCATATTTTTGTAGCTTTTTCTTTCTGAATGTGCTTAATCAGAGTCTCAAAGCGACGCATATCTCTGGTAACCGAAATTTTATATGTCACCGGCCGCCGGTAGAGACGTTGCAACCCGTTTTACCCTTCTGTTGAAGGGCTTAGTGAGGTTCATAAAATGGAGATCCTATCATATTTCCAGCGAAAACGCCCGTATACCCAGCAAGAACTAGAAAGCGAAAAGCCCGGCTCGGAAGCGATCACTATAAACGACGCCGAAAAAGCTGAAGGCTGGAGCATCTTCAAATCCCGCGATGTTGATGCGTCATCTGAATGCAATGTATCAGTAACTTATCAAGTGGAAATGGAAGCTGGCAATTCTATCAAGTATCGGACGTGCAGCTGGCAAAAGGTTCGCTGAAGCTTGCCTGAATTTCAGAAAATCTAAGTTGCTGACGGTGTTTTCCTCCATAGACGGCGGTTCTACTCTTTTCCGAGTACATTTGCCTAGCCATCGTGTCGTTTCCCCATTCATATTCTGTGCTAGGGCTAGTGCCAGGGTTGATTCTAACAGTTGTAATCGCCGCGCTCGTCTTATATACATCTCTGATTATATGGTAAGAACTAAAATTCGCGTTCCAAAGGCGCAAGGATCGAATGCTTACCTGTCATAGGCAGTATTGCCTACGCCACCCAACTGTCCGGGATGTTTGCGACATAGGCCAGCGCCTTTTCTGGAACTCAAAAATTGTGTGGTATGCCACGGCAGCCATGTTTCTCTTAAACAATACCTTTATTCAGGTACTGCACTCTGACATGCAACTCTTTTAAGTGGCCTCAGTTTCTGATTGCAGATTTTCAGGGTTTGCATTGTCTAGTTGGGGCCCAGTATCTGAATACCATATCATATCACGGCGCCTGCACGGTTGCCTTCGCTGCTGTGACAGCAGCGGCCTCTTTTATTTGCTCCCTTCCCAGAACGTTCAACTCGCTCTCGAAAATCGGCGGTCTTTCTGCCTTCTTTACTTTCTTGTCAGTTTTGCTATTAACAATTTTTGCGGCAAAACAAACTCACCCAGCAGGATACAACGACAATCCCAACCACAAAGGGCCCGATGGAATGAAACTGGGCGGTGATCCGCAGTACTCGCTCTTTCCGCCGACAGGAACATCTTTTGTTGCCGGTATGGGCGCGTTCCTGAATATTAGTTATACTTTTATCGGACAAATTACGCTACCAAGTTTTATTGCCGAAATGAAGAACCCAAAAGACTTTCACAAGGCACTGTTAGCAGTCACCTGTGCCGAAGTGATCGTGTTTAGCATCGTCGGCTCAATCGTCTATGTATATAACGGCCAGTACACGACGTCACCAGCTTTTGGAACACTAAGCAGCGAAGGGCAGAAGAAGATTACCTTCTCGTTGATGGTTCCCACCTTGATCTTTCTCGGAGTCTTGTACTCCTCCGTCTCGGCTAGGTTCATCTTCTTCCGGTTGTTCGAAGGTACAAGCCATAAAGGTAACCACACTGTTGTTGGGTGGCTTTCGTGGGCTGGCATACTGGCTTCCACGTGGATTTTCGCCTTTATCATCGCAGAAGTCATCCCGTTCTTCTCTGATTTACTTTCAATCATGAGTTCCCTCTTCGACTCGTTTTTTGGATTTATATTTTGGGGAGTAGCCTATCTTCGAATACAGAAGGCAGAGGAAGAAAAACGGAACAATGCTACCCGGAACATACGAGGCTGGGTCGGCTACTCTTTTAGCTGGATTCTCATTGTGGTTGGATTGTACTTCTTGGGACCTGGCACTTATGTGAGTATACCCTATCTGATGTCAACCTGGAGAGATTGGTTATGCTAACGCTTCCTGGCCAGGCCTCGGTCCGTAGCGTTATCCTTAACTATCAAAATGGAAAAGTTGGCAGTGCATTCAGCTGCACTGACACGGGACTGTAGTTAACCAGGATACAATGTGTCGTTTGTTTTACATGATCGCTGCCTAGTTACTCAAGGGCTTGGCGACATATCTGGCACGAAATATGCAGAATTTATTGATTTTTTGGATGGCAAAACTCCAGATTGTTTTAAGGGAGGATTTTCGTTTCGGCAAACGATATTCGTCTGGCCCGCATTAAATTAGCTAGTACCAGAAAGAAGAAGAATGTTGAATCCTAGAAAATGGATTATAGTCTACTCTTGCTATGCTTCCAAATGATTTCGTTTCTATGATTGATAAGATAAGCCCGGTTATACCCGCTGTTATCATTGCTGACATAAGCAGTCCCGGCTCAGAACGTGTGGGGGAAGCTAACTTCCACTCAGAGTCATTCTTGCTCTGTATCGACGTCGCATCTTCATCCTGCGATCACGTCTGTTCTCCATGAAGCCTGCCATGAGGAATTCTATTTTGAAAAGGGCAAACGCCCTCAATCTGTCATCCCAGACCTGGCGAGCTACAAGTGTTACCGGATTTCATTGCGCTCCGCAACGAGCAATTTGCGACATTCAAACCTGGAATCTAGCTTATCTGAGACCCTCTATTGCCAATAGCTTGCCTCCATTCAGATTGGAGAAGAGATTTGCGTCCTCGAAGTCTCCACTGAGCAAGACGCAACTTTATGACCTTCATGTGGAACATAAGGCTAAGATGGTACCCTTTGCCGGGTATTCTATGCCTCTACAGTATGCGGATCAGAGCCACGTTGAGAGCCATCACTGGACGAGGAATCACGCTAGTTTATTTGATGTCAGCCATATGTGAGCCAGAAATCGTTCGCAATTTTTGAATTGACGGATTGCTAAGTTATTAATTCTGATTGACAGGGTGCAACATCATATCATTGGCCCTGGGGCACAAGACCTATTGATGAAAATTACTCCTTCGTCCGTCGATAAACTGAAAGATAACCACTCGACTTTGTCTTGTCTTCTTGATGAAAAAACTGGTGGCATTGTTGACGACACCGTTATCACTCGTCTTGGCCCGGAGTCTTTCTACTTCGTCACAAACGCTGGGAGACGGAATGAGGATTTGGAATTCTTGTCCAAGGAAATCGAGGCTTTTAGGCAGACGCATGATCCATCGAAACGTGCCTCTGTTATCAACTGGTCTATCCTCCATAATCGAGCGCTTTTGGCTTTACAGGGCCCCTCCAGTGCAGCTGTTCTACAGTCGCTTGTTACACAAGGAGAACCTTCTGTGGAGGCCGATCTCAGCACTCTCCATTTTGGACAATGCCGACAACTACACCTTAACCTACCAGATGGGTCCCATACCCCTTCACGCCTCTTGATATCCAGGACGGGATATACAGGCGAGGATGGATTTGAAATTTCCATACCTACCGACCAGGATCCTGAACTTCCACGCCGCGTTGCCAACTTACTTCTTTCGAACCCTGAAGTTCGTCTTTCTGGCCTTGCCGCTCGAGATTCGCTCCGCCTAGAGGCTGGAATGTGTCTCTACGGCCATGACATCACCGTTGCGCAAACACCTCCTGTTGCTGGATTAGGCTGGGTGGTGGGCAAGGATCGTCGGGACCCATCCTCGCCGTTGTCTTCCTTTAACGGTTCTTCAGTCATTCTCCCTCAACTGTCCTCGCCCGCTAAAACATTAAAAGAACGGCGGATCGGTCTTACCATTGAAGCTGGTGCTCCAGCTCGCGAAGGTAGTCCCATCGTCGACCCAAATAATCCCGAGACCCAAGTCGGTGTTATCACGTCTGGCTTGCCTAGCCCAAGTCTCGACGGCACAAATATTGCAATGGGCTACATCAATCAAGGCCTGCACAAGAAAGGTACAGAAGTCGGAGTGCTAGTTAGAAAAAAGCTGAGAAAGGCGACTGTTACACCAATGCCATGGATTGAGTCCAAGTTTTATAGAGGTTAAACCAGCTAATTCGCCTTCTTTTCAGCCATTTATTTGTCTGTGTATTGTACAATTCCCATGGAAGTTATATCCAGTGTATCGCCTAAACCTGGGGTTATTTAGCAGCTGGAGCATGTCTTTTGTATTTCCCGGATTCAACATCTTTTCTGCTTATCATCCTGTCGCTGGGGGAGGGAAGGGGGGACAAAAAAAGACAATTTGGGCCACATAAAAAATTAGATGATGTATCTGAAGAGCTAATGCAGGTCGAATACTATGCTCTAACTAGCGTGGGCGTTTGAACAGACCATTTTTTTTAGAGCTCTTGATTATATAATGAGTGCTCTCATGACTCGCAAAAAGTTGCAATCCTTGGCGCATTACTTGCATTATGCCAGTTTCTAAGGGAATAAGATAGCCTGTGCGCCTCTAGACGTTGCCGGACGCAGCCTCTGCCTACCGACCAAAATCAAATGTGATTACAGAAGCATAAACAGTTCGAAAGAACGCGCATGGGACCATCAACTCCATTGTAGATACGTCTTTGAGGAAGGGCGTTCAATGTATTGCTTCAAGCATAATCTTAAATGTTGAGGCTAGGTCCACACATGGTCCAATTCGATTAATAGCACAAAAGCCATCTTCAGCACCAACAAGCAGAAGTTAGTGTTTGTGATAAGCGAGATTCGTGAGCGTGTAGTAGAAAAGAGAGAAAAGATGATGAAACGGCATTGCGCCTGTTCAACTATACGCTAGGCAATATAGTCTTATAGCAATTCCAATTTCCACCCAATAGCGAGGTTGATCAGAAACGAGACGAGAAACGAAAACAGAGAGTTGCGATGAAATATAATACCCTCCAATATGCACAGGGTTGAGATTACGGGTTATAGATAAACCATGGGGAAGCATATGAAAGCTATTTGCCAATCTCGTGCATAGAGAAACGGAGACTGAAGCGGCCACTCACGACTATCTTGTGGATTTAGATAGCAATATCCTTGTTTACTGAGAAGACCATAATTTGGCAATTACGGCTCTGTAGATGCGCACTCCCCCGCCAAAGGACTATCAAGAAAGGTTCGCACCGGCCCCTACCAAGGTGGTTGAGAGCAAGGGCAGTTGGATACTACATCCTTTTGACCGCTGAGGCAATTGACTTAATCTGTAGATTCAATTAGATGACTTCCTTGAACCAGGGTCATACCGAAACGTGCAAGCGCGGTGTCCCATGACGCTGTTTGCTGTCCTTTTTACACCCCAGGCTTATCCATGTGGGGGCCAGGGGGTCTTAAAAGCCAGATATCGAGAAGACCCTGAATCTAGACTCGTTTGTTGGTAATCAAGCCAGGCGCCGAAAAGAAGAAAACGTTTCGGCCCGATAAAGGAGGAAGTCAGAGTGACAGCCCCTCATTGTTATGCACCTGTTGGCTGAAGGCGTATCAGAGAGTCCGCCAGGGGTGATCTGCACCGTTCCCCAGATTGTTGTTTAGGATTCGAAATGAGACGTGCATGGATTGCAGGCTTGACGTTGGATTTACGTTTTCTGGATCTGCGGAAAGTCTGTTAATCCGCTCCGGATACCGGAATGGAGAAACGTCGACCGAAAAGCCGGCTCTGGTGGGGTTTTGGCGGGTTCCTGAGTGCAATCACGTCATTTTATCTTGCGCTGTGCTCAGATCGAAAAGATGAGGATGAAGAGGGATATTCGTCCATCGCAATTGATTTTCTTACCTTCTTGAACAAACGTGTGCTGATTCATGCCCCGTATTTTCGGTTGCATTTTTCTGGTCGATCATTGAAACCCCTTGCCAACGCTATGCCATAGAACCCCTGCTCAAACATCTTTAGTAACATCTCCTTGCAGACAAGTCCGTCTAATTATCGCAAGGACTTCCTACCCAAAGAGACGATCTTTCCGGACTCACGGGAACCATTCTTGGGATTAAAAACCAGAGAGATACCCCTCCAAGATTCCTCTGTTCCTTTCGTCCATCAGACAATCGCTTCAACATATCAGACACAATGGCTACGTAAGTCCTTCCGCAGCCTTTCAATCCCTTTAGAAACAAGGAAAAAAATGAACGCCAAAAGGAAGTCGATTTCTTTTTCTATTGCGCAATCACTGACTGTGAACTAGAAACATTACCTTCCACGCAGCTGCCTTTACCCGCGCGGAGCGCACCAAACTCCGAGGCCAACGCGGTCTCACTATCTGGCTTACCGGTCTCTCCGCTTCTGGCAAATCCACCGTTGCCGTCGATCTCGAGCACTATCTCATCGCCGAGCGCGGGGTAGCGGCCTACCGTCTCGACGGTGACAACATCCGCTTCGGTCTCAACAAGGACCTTGGTTTTAGCGAAGCAGACCGCAACGAGAACATCCGACGCATAGCAGAAGTCGCAAAATTGTTCGCCGACAGTAACACAATTGCCATCACATCCTTCATCTCCCCATATAGAAAAGACCGCGATACGGCGCGTGCTTTGCATGAGGCAGATGGTGAGGAAGGAGGCTTGCCATTCGTCGAAGTCTTCATCGACGTTCCCGTTGAGATTGCTGAGCAGAGAGATCCAAAGGGCCTCTACAAGAAGGCCAGGGCTGGTGTGATCAAGGACTTTACCGGTATCAGTGCCCCGTACGAGGAGCCTTTGAAAGCAGAGGTCCATGTCCGAAACGT
This sequence comes from Amauroascus verrucosus, assembly GCA_001430935.1. Lineage (NCBI taxonomy): Eukaryota > Fungi > Ascomycota > Eurotiomycetes > Onygenales > Onygenaceae > Amauroascus > Amauroascus verrucosus. Next base: position 63,836 of record LJPJ01001971.1, read on the forward strand.
CGATATCCCAGTGAGACAAGCTGTCGAGCAGATCGTCGCGTATCTGGATGAAAAGGGCTACCTTCCTCCCAAGCCCGAACCAAAGAACTAAGTTTCCTTTTTGTTTTGCTTGCCTTTGTCCGGTTATGATAGACACGTTTGTATAGAAATGCATGCAAAGTTTGACGACAATCATTCCATTAAAAGGTCCAAGTGTATTCCCTTAATACCGCCATGGTATATTCATCCCTGGGAGTGGGTACCGTAAGTAACGAGTATACAAAGCCCTAACCAGCTCGAGAGACATAAAACCAAAATTGCGCAGATAAATCTTGAGCCCTGCTTCAAGGATTCACTCAATGTCAAACTCATAATACACATAGGCTGTATACTCGGCTCCGCCTTCACTGCCAGCTAGGTGTTGCATGTCGGAATCATCCTTTCGGACACGGCCTTTTTTATCTCGGATGAAAGCGTTCCCGCCTAGGTAGGAATATGAATCGTCTAGTAGAGCCTTCGCTCTACGGGCATGTTTTGGAGTCGTCTGCGATAATTAGTTCCGATAAATTTGGCATTGGTGACAAAGACATGTACATACCTTTATCAAAGCGCAAACGAAATCTAGGGGTAATCCGTATCTCAAGACCGTTTCAACGAAGACCCTAAGGACGAGAACATGAACCCAGACCATCACCGCTTCACTCCAGCCCGTTCTTCCTAGACGCAAGGTTTCTCCCCATAATCTCTTTGAGTCGGCGCCGACTTGCTCAACTTGCTTTCGTTCCTCCTCTTCACCACCTTCAACGTATTTGTACTCCCTTGGTGTCCATCTATGTTCGCGGCATTTATGGATGAATTCAACGCTATGCTTTTTGAATGTGGTGACTCCATACAGCGTAAACTCATTATCTGATGCTATGCGTGTAGCTGACCGTGGTACAATCATGGGAGATAGAGTCTCATAGGAACGAAGGAAATCCTTCGTGTCACGTATAGGAACCGCCACCAGATGTGTTTCTAGGTATTCGGAGTCCTGCACGAGCTGCCGCGGGTCTACTACTCCGGTGAGCGATCTAGTAGCTAAATTTCCCCTGTAAAGCTCGGCGAGTCAGCAGCGCGGCGCTCTATTAAGATATTATGCGTACATACGTTTGTTTTCGCTGAAGAGTAGCCAAACTAGATTTGACTTGAGAATACTGCATGAACTTAGCCCGTACATCGTTATCAATACTCGTGGTTTCCTGAAAAAAGAAAAGCAAACATTAGCTCTACGAACCTAGGATCCCTTTAGTTCAGGATCCCCAGACCTTTTGTAGTAAATCAATCAGTTCCGACAGCGGCTTATCGGCCCGGTATTTGACCTTGTTCCACGAAAATGTCCGTAAGTACTGGTCCAAGGGTTCTATATCATCACCATTAGGCACAACCGGCTTATTTCAACCAGGAAACCCAATGTCCAAAAACATCTAGGAATATCTCATACTATCATTAACAGTTTTCATCCCTGCTATTTGCTCCTCGTCGTTTTCAAGCACGTTCCTCAACGCATCTCCGACCTTCCCCACCACGGCTTGACAAGCAGCTTCGACCTTTGCCAGCTCATCCGCCTGTTTCACCAACCCGTCCAGAGTGCCGATTTTGAATTCTGGAATGGAAAAAGGTATCACCGTCCCGTTATCAGAAGATATTGTCTTGTTGATAACCTCGAAGGCATCGTCGCGGTGGTGGGAGGGGGCGATGGAGCTTGGGAGGGAAAGAAGGATGTATTTGTTGGACATGGCTAGAGGGATATTAAGATAGATGGCACTTGTGGCGGTATCACCTTAACACAGACATGGATAACAAGTATATTTCGAAGCGTGGTCAAAACCAAATCCCGGCCCTTTTGTCCTTCCTTTGCCTTGTTTATGCCTTGAACAAGCTGTTGGAGTTGGGAGCTTGCGATGTGGTTGTCGCTTCCGCGTGATTGGCCAGGTGAGTTTCCCCACAACATGTTGTCACTTCGTAAGCCTCATCAGCAGCAACTGGAAGAGCTCATTATGAAGGTAGACATCAAGGAGTCGATTTCTAACTAGTATTCATTTGCCACGGCTCTCTAGAGAGATAGAAAATCATTAATGAAGAGGTATTCTATTTGGTTAGGTGGCAATGGAACTATATGCGTGTATTTCATCCGCCCTGTACATACAAGAATTATAGATCTATACTATGCCGAAATTCTTCAATTCGTCCTACTACCTCCCGGAATGGGGCCAACCTCCATATGCATCAGTTCTAGTAAAAATAAATGCTGTCTATCCTGGTATGCAGTCTCCACCATGAAATATCAACAGATCCCGCTCAGCTTGGAATGCAAAACGCGCTCGACAACCGGAAAATGATTTCAAAATGAAACTTAGGACTAAAGAAAAAGTTCACGACGCACGATACAAGCGAGGAAGCACCTACAGCTGTTAATTAGCATAACAAGCACGGAGAGAGACTAGGAAAAACATACCGCTGCATTCTTCGGTTCTACAAAGAGTGCCTTAGCTTCAACGAGGATTGTTGGATCGCTCCCGTCGTCTGCAAGTGTTTCAATCCAGCCTTCAACCCAAGCCTTCCTCCCTTCCACTTTTGTAGTCTTTGCTCGGAGAACAAAGTACGACCCCGCAAGAGCGGGTCGACGGTAGTCTATATTCAGATTCGCGGTAACTCCAATCTTGTTGGGGAGGGCTGGGAAGCAGCATCGAGCGAGACCTTCGTCCAATAATGTAGCCAGCAACCCTCCATGAACGATCCCGGGATGTCCAGATACATCAGAACCGAGGTAGAATATCGACACAAGACTTTTGCCTTCCTGTTCACTCCACACATATGGAGGTACGACAATTTTGTTTGGCCCCGTCAGCGTCCCTGCCGTAAGAGTATGCGCTCTCATCTCAGCGGGGATCTGCAAATGTGGCCTTGACTCTTTAAAAAGTGGGTTGTTGCGCATAGCCTGCACAAGGGGTTGTGAATTGATATGCTCGTCCACTTGTTGAGCAAACTCTTCCTCGGTTTCGTACATAATAACCTCATCCTGATTCGAAAGGACCTCGCTGATTGTGGAATGCATGTTGAAAAGCTTGGAATTTGCGGCGATTCCGATAGCGAATGAAAAGACTACAATTGTGGAAAACCCGAAGAGCCGTCGGAAAAGGGATCTCTTCTTAAATGACGGAGGTGTAGGAGGTGAGGTAATTATCTGGCCTACCCGCAATTCCACGAAGGTCAGTTATGGAATGAAAGGAACGAAGATACTGGGTACAACCGGAGTGCATCCCTTTCAATAAGGTAACATAGTTCACGCCCTACTTACCGGAAGAATAGTATCTGGCTCTCTTGAGGCTATCGAATCGAGAAGGAAAGTGATGAAGCAAGCGTTGCTCAGTTCGCGCCGTGGGAAAAAACACTGGATGCCGAGATCTTGACGACCTGAAAACTGCCCTGGTCTGTAAGGCAAGATAGGGGTTTCGAAAGAACGTCATAACGGGCTCGTGGGAGTGGGAGCCCACTCTCTCGCTATTCCCCTTCCTCTTGCCCCAAAAAAGCTCGACTCCTGGGTCGCTGGGGAAGTTTCTGATTCAACGACGAGAATCACTTGGAATGCCCCAGCTCGAACCGTATTCAGATTTTCGCAACAGGAGAAAGCTAGTCTTATTGGCTGGCGAGCCAGAATTACCGAGGTTCAGCAAGTTCCTCTGCAGATAACTAATCTCTTGGCACGTTCTTCATTTTTATTGACATCGTGGGCAATATGATGGCTAGGCAGTAAGAGGTTCAAGTAGACAAGCAATAAGAAGGGAAAATCCGCAATAGGTCAAGTGAATCGCATAGCAGGCTCCAATGCTGCGTCTCGGAAGGCTGAGGATTCAGTGGTCGATCGTCGGGCCTAGGGATTGTTTTCACCGGTCGCCACCATAACTAGACCCAAAGAATGTCAAATCAATAGTAAACAAGGTTAATTAAGACTGTACGGAGTACAGTAGCTCATCTAAGAGGCCTAGCAATTTAACACCACTGCGAATGGGGCTCGTGCTGGAGAGTTGTAATAGAGGGTGTCATGGTGTTAAGTTGGGACTTCAAGGGCAATCCTCGGTGGGCAATTAGCTGACTTGGTTAACGGGCCACTGTTGCGTGGAGGGGCTGGCAGAAGGGTAATGCGTAGCTCTCCTATTTGATTGGCACTCAATCACTAGGACTAGCTGAAGCTAAGATTGTGGGTTCGAGTCCCACGTCCCTCGCAAATTTTTTTTACATTTCCCATTTTCCATCTTCCAAACCCACTAGAAAGACAGGTTTGATGAAAGCCTTTAATAGTCATTGGAATTGTATTGATCTTGCCTTTTGAGTATCTATGGGGTATATAAATAGCTACAGTCTTCCGTGGAAAAGTTCTTTTCCAACGCCCCATCCTAAGAATGTCAACGATCAATGAGGTCACTTAGCTATAGTTGTGACCACTCCTGGGCGTATCCTTCTAATATTATAGAAAACCTGATTCTGAAACGTCATGACCGTGAAAGGCTTATGACCTTGGCAGCCGCTTCTTCGAAGGAATCGAATGCGTGGAGAGGAAGTTTACTATCGGCGATCTAAAGGTAACAGCCAAGCCATCAGCACCACTTCTAATACGATATCGACCTGACAACCTGATGGGGCAAAGGGAGGATGTGAGTCTGATTTACCATTTTTTGACCGAGCTCTTCATTCGTGCCACGCAGCCGGACAACGACAGGAACCTGCATACCCAAATCACGGAACGCCATTATGATACCCTCAGCGATCATTTCGGATCTCGTAAGGCCACCGAAAATGTTCACAAAAATTGCCTTGACTCGCTGATCAGACAGCAAAATCTGGAATGCTGACTTAACTGTCCCCGAGGTGGCTTTACCACCGGTATCAAGAAAGTTCGCGCAGTGACCACCACGGATTGTGAGGGCATCCACAGTGTTCATTGCGAGCCCGGCTCCGTTGACTACGGATAATAAGTCTCTGATCCATTTGAAACCCATGCCACAAATTTTGTTTAAACTTACCTAGAGTTCCAATGCTTCCCTCGCCCTCGAGCCTGAGCGCCCCAGATGCGTTAGCTGAGTGACTAAATTGAGTCATATGAGAGCATACTTCACATAAACAATGCCATCTCTCTCAGCCTTAACTTCCTCGGGCACTTCTAGGTCCGTGTTCCTCAATTTGTGGATCGGCTCTTGCCTCTTTGCACTTCTATATGCAGCGTCATCGAAGCCAAACCGTGCTCCTTGAACTTCCAAGGCGCCAGTGTCAGTAACAACAACCTTCGTCTCGAGCGAAAACGCTTCTCTAGTCATAAAAATATCCACTAATGCCTCTGTGAGTTTGGCCAGCGGCGGTTGGACAGAATGGGCGAGCCCAATATGCGCAGCTATGGCCTGAACCCAAGGGCTGTCCGCGGAGAATTCTTTCTTTCCATACTCAAATGAAATTTTCTTTGCAGACTCTATGTATCTTGCTGGGTCCGCAATTGGAGAGGCGATAACGCTTGGAGAATGTGCAGTCCTATCAATGGAAACCCCTAGAAAAAATGCATCCGATTCGTTCGATTCCCGAACAGAAATATTCCTTTCCTTGAGAAGATCGAAAGAATGAGATTGTTGCAGGTAGAGGCCTCGTCGTTGGGTGGAAATATCCGAGTTGCGCGGAATCTGCGGCCGCATTAGGGTGTGGAAGCCTCGTTGTTGTTGAACCATTTTCGGGACAGCATTCTGCAGGTGCTCCAACTGTAAGTATCGGCGCTTTGATGTGTGAGCTTAATGGGACAACTTACTTGATCAAACACCGGTCGTTTAGCTATGTTGCCCAACAAAGTTCTCATTCCCTCTCCAAATTTCTCTGGGTGGTCCACGATCACGGCACCAGCGCCCTCTAATGCCTTGATCTTTGCTTGCGCATCTGGCTCCCCCGGTGCTATCCATGCACCAGCATGGCCCATGATACGACTGTTGGGCGCCTCAATTCCTCCTACCAACGCCATAATCGGTCTATGCTCAAATGTAAGCTCTCATTCACCACTAATATCGGTTAGGACATCTTACTTGGGGTTTGTGGTCCTCATACGATAATCTTTGATCCATTCGGCTGCATCCATCTCAGACGTACCCCCGATTTCTCCGACTAGGATTATACCATGAGTGTCACCATCATGCTCAAACACCTTCAGCGCATCCACAAAATCTGTTCCTGCGAGCACATCGCCGCCCATTCCAATGCAAAGGCTTTGGCCTAGCCCGGCCCTAGTTGTGGAGGCTACGGTCTCATAACTGAGAGTTCCCGACTTTGCAACGATGCCCACATGGCCTGGCGAGAAACACGGGAGTGGTTGGAACCCGATTCGACATTTGCCAATGGCTGAAATGATACCTGGACAATTTGCTCCTACAAGCCGCGTCTTCGATTGGGTTCGGAGCATAGAATGAATCTATAATGGCGGTTATAGGCTGAAAACATTTGAAAGAGTTGAGTAAACCGAGGTGTGTGACACTAACTCTGAGTATATCGTGGATTGGTACGTGTTCTGCGACTGCGACCACGAGGGGTATCTCGGCTTCTATCGCTTCCTCAATCGCCTTTGCCGTTTGGTTCCCAGGTACGTAAACTGCCGTTGCATCCGGCTTTGCTTTTGCTTGCGCCTGATCCCCATAAATGTCAGAACCTTTACATTTCTCATGGTAATTGCAATTCCTTTTTACATACCACCCGAACAGATGGGAACACAGGTAGCCCTAAATGCTCGCCGTCAACTCCGGGCTTGACCCCTCCCACAATCTTTGTCCCCCATTTTAATGATTCCTTCACATTAGCAGTTGCCTGTACTCATTGTATCAGCGGATCAGTGTGATTATCTTGGAATCTACCAAAATATTATACCTGTTTCCCTATTTCCAGAACTCAGTACGTCTTCATATACGTGTTTTGAGAAGCATAAATGGGCGCATACCTGTGAATCCCTGGAATAGGACTCTAGTGTGAGAGCCAATTTTAAGATTGTTTAATGTATCTTCGTAACCGTGAAGTCTTGATGTAGTGGAAAAGCTTGGATTTGACAATTTTGTCGCAACACGTCGAGGTGAATAACGAGTTACAAGATTCAAATGAAAATGAGAAGTTTTAATGCCTGCGAACCGAGGAGCCCCGGTCATTGCAAGTTCCAGCCGATGGGCCGAAGGCAGAGTAGATTATTCGATATATACGAACCAAGGAAAGACTTTGGAAAAAGAAAAGGAGAAAGGGAAGCTCAAGAAAAAAGGCAGGTTTGACAGTTTATCTACATCTCAGTATGTACTCTAAGACACCAGTATAATATAGCGAACTACTTCGGCAATACCATATAGTGTTGCGGCTAAAAGAAAGGCGGTTGAGTACTCGAAATCCCGGAGTCATAACCTTGTCAGGCGTGGATGCCTCCTTCTCTTCTCCACAGTAACCCTCTCGTAAACCAATGGGTAAGGAAGGGGGACCAATCCCAGGCCTTCATTCGAGGCTTTTAACGGCAGGATTCCAGGCGCTGTTGTGAAGATAGCGTCTCGAAATTGGAGCTCTGGGTGAAACCCTCCATAAAAAGTCGGGAAGGGGATTGCCGGTTCTCGGAACACCCCGGTCAACGTCACTAACAGCGTTCCGAGGTAGTTTAGGTTAGCCTATCATGAGTGTGTGACTTGTGAACTCGAGTCTTCCTTTCTCTTTAGGAGGGGCGGTAGGCTGGGCAGGGCAAGATCGGTATGCTATTAAGTCGCCGAGCAAGCCAGAGATTGAGAAAAGGTGATATTGATTCCTCAACCCATCGTCCAGATTCAAACGATCCCCAACTCCAATGCGACAGTCCACGGACCACATACGGGTTAATCGGACGCCTCACAAATGGCACAAGTCTGAGTCTGTAGCCAATTGCAGGCAAGGTGCAGTACCATGAGATCCTCCCTTGGACCCATGTTCCTCCTTACTGCCGGGCCCTGGTTTTCTCGTAGTCAGGAGCGAAGTGAAACAAAGCTGATCGTCCTACCGTGGGACAAAGGGCTCGAAACTAGCCAATTAATAGAGTTTTATCTAGACGAGGAGTGAAAGCAGATTCTGGTAGCACATACCTCGTAGTGTAGGGAACAGGGTTCTGTTAGTTGGCTTCTAAGGACATTCGAGGCTAGAAGCATCCTAGAAGAGACAAATCCAGTTATAATAAGTAACCTATGTCAATAGCTGGAGTTGGGTGTTCAGTTGGAAATTTGCCCAAGACGCACAACTCAGTGTTTCACACACCAGGTTGCAATCATGTTGGGGGAGGCCTAGTGTCACCATCCTACCACCAATATGCGATGTTCAACTAATTTACATATGCATGATCAATATTCACTTTGTTGGCGAGCGACAAATCACAGTAATTAAAACCTCTCCTCCGGATTTCTATTGTCGCGTCTCTTAGTTACTGGTCTCTTGGCGCTGAGATTTATTTGGGTCGCTGCTGAACAATGGCTGCCAAAGGTTAGAACCCTGAGAGAGATTTGAGAATATAAACCCATTTCCGCCCCATTAACTGCAGACCCTAACGAACAAATCCAAAGTAGGTTCTACACATAACTCCAACGCAGCCCACTCACAAAAACCACAGCGCAAGTCGCAACCCAAAGTTGCAGACTCATGGGAGGACGAGTCAGTATCCTCAGATCCCTCCGAGGATGAACAGAATGAGGAGACTATAGACACCAAGTCCTCTCCACAAACACATTCGTATGATGACGATTTGCACTCCCTAGCAGCCTCATCAGTACCTTCCGAATGGGCTTCTCCAAATCCTCGGCGCACAGGTCTTTCACGTCGAAGACCCGAAAAACAAACCGCTGTTGCTAGCCGAATAATAAGCAATGCTTTGGGTGTGCGCTCAAAGCAGACAGAAGAACAGAAGGCCTATGATCGGGCCATGATGGAGAATGAAAAGAGGAGACGTGAGCGCGAACGGGAGCTTGCTAGGCAACAACATGAGGATGAGGAGAAGGCAAAGCAGGCTATTTGGGAGTCATGAAGGTGATATTTATGACCTGTTTCTGATCTCTCGGCTCCGTTGACTCTTTTTTGTATACTTTGAATAGGACTATCTCACTTTTATACGACCTTTCAAAAACTACATACCTCTGGGATTTATGAAGTATATGGAAATTTCGCGCCGGGCGCCAAAAATAAATGAAGGACAAAAAGGAGATAATTTATTTAACATCTGCATATTATTGGCGGCATGGCCATAAAGAGAAACATGGGACGATTGCATTAAAATATTGCTTGCATGACCCAAATCCGATGGCATACGTTGAATTGTATAGAAGAGCTTGGTTACTGTAGTTCTCGTTTCGTAATGTAGCTGCTAGAGAATATTTGTTTTATGCACACCAATAAAAACGCCATCTCCAACGTATGTAAAATACGCGTCCGTTTAACTCCAAGAAAGTATTGAAGGGTTATTTCGCCGTTAAGTACTAGTACACGGTCGTCCGGCTAGAGGAAAGGAGAAAACTATTGTTAGAGAATTGTTACCACCAAAGTATAGGATTGCAAGGACAAGAGGTACAAACTTCGTTATCGTAATGATCTGGTCATTTTTGTTAGAAGGCATTAGCCACCGATCTGTTCTTGGTGAACTTCTAAGGTGTCTCCGTCCTGCATATCCAACTAAAGGCAGTTTTATTTAGTATCAATCTGCACAACCAGGTTCGGCGAGCAACAGGAATTTTTATTGCGATACGCACAAGCCTACGCCAATGATGAAACTGGGAGAATGCTGCGAACTTACTGTTTCGGGCGAATCTTCCGGTCGCACTCGTGTGCCATCGAAAAGGAACCGGACAGTGGTTATTTGGCGGCCTTGCCGCTCGCAGAATGCGTCCATGAGTTTTTTTAATTGTGTAGTCCTTTTGATTTTAAAGAAGACCTCGTTATTATTGTCTGTGACTTTAATATTCAAGTGTTCGGTCGCGGGGGGAGCTTCTTGGGGATCCATTGGCAATAAAAGTGAAAAAGGAAAACGCGAAATGTGCGATGAAGTCAGTAGATCAGTTTAAACTTGAATAGAAGTTGAAAGGTCGACAAAACGAAGACGTGGGAATGAGAGAAGTCACGAAACCGATCAGCTCGCCCCCGCAGACGGCTTATTATATACGGTGACGGATCAACTATTTTACGAATATGCAAAAAGCTGAGAGCGGGGAAGAACACATCTGGGACCTTGCAAGGAGACTCGGAACACAAAAGGACTGCTTCCATTTGCTAGTAAGGTGACTGCCATGGTAAGTCCTATATATGTCGTTAAGATAGACCAACTTGATTATTGGTAGGACTAATTGTTTGTCATGAAGAAACCAAAGCCAAATACTCCTCCCAGTCCGCCTTGTCATTCTTTCGCAGTACGTAGTGTTTCAATGTCAACGCTCCTACACACGCACCTTATGTATATGCATATGTTAGGATGACTGATGCCGATTTTTATATAGTGCGCTATCCAAGGTAATTTTTTAAATACATAACTTGGCCAGCCTATGTTATCCACTAATTGTGACTTGGTAGATTGCTTAACTAAAAATTCCTATCAGGAGGAGAGGTGCCGCGACCAAATTGTCGCATTGTATAAATGTTGCATTTCATTCTACCAGGAGAATGGGGAAGACGCGAGTACTGCAAGCTGCCCAAGACCTGACTTACTCAAACTCAAACTCCAGCAATATGAGTTGAAGTGAGAGCCTACACCCAGCAGCGAAGAATGTATGAATAAAACTGTGTTGCAAGGCGATAGTGTAAAGAAAATGATGTATATAATATCTACATCCATAGATTTGTATCGCATGTTGCAGCAAGGCTGCTTCTGAAAGGACTGTCACAATGATATTTGTATCCCAGTTCATGACCCAAGAGTTCCAACGAGGACTTTTACTGACCACTGTGCTCACTCTAAGGCAATCGTGAGCGCGCAAGAGGTTCTTTAGGAACCTGAGCAGACATTGAGTAACTCTGCACCGAGACTCTAATGATCACCTAAATGACATTGATATGGAGAAAAGAAAAAGAAGGATCAAGAATTGAGAAAAGATTTTATGGCTGTTCGTGGTGATGGCACTAGTCCAAATGTAGACTAGCAGATATTTCATGTCGCGAAAGTCGAAGCTCCATGTATTTTGGAGAAACAAGAGCTTCCATGCTATGTTTTGAAGCGCAATTGTTAATGACCTTGTGCTTCTTGGTTGTCTATCATGGCAACTTTTTCACATTTGTCAGGAGATAGCCGAGATTCGGTACTGTCGAATGTAAGTCCTGAGGCATATTCCCACTTTTCCCCAATATCGTATACCAACACAACATAGGGTTCATCTTCGATTCCTCACGGTGTGGAGATAATCGAGATAGACGACAATAGCGATGAAGGTATTAAGGACAGCAGAGAAGATTTAAGTGAAGAGGATGGCGATGAAGAGATAAGTGAAGAATACGATGAGGAGGAGGAGGATGAAGAAGAGGAGGATGATTACGAGGATGAAGACCACGAGATGGGCCTCGAAAATGGTGAAGAGGGAGAAAGCGAAGCTGATGAAGAAAGTGAACATGTGTACCAGGACGAAGAAGAACTTAAAGGGCTTCCCAGTGATTATGGCGGAACAACTAATGGTACATACTCGTTGAAAGTACAAAGCTCCAACAGCTCGGAGGTGGAAAGAGAAGGTCTGGCAAATTTCTTTCGTGAAATATGGACCAAGCCATTCGCTCGCTAACTGACCTTGGTAATCCATTAGATAATATTTCGCGATCTCCAGGCTTTATACCCTCTAACCTACTTAGCTCTGATGTTAGGCAGACCTTACACCCACTCCAGGATATGGCCGAGCGCGTCATTAAGCAAATAGAATCGTTTGCACACAACTTAGACCAGTTCCGAAGGCAGTCTCCTACGCCACAAGATCCCCGTGCGTTCCGCGAAGTGTGTAAACTGGTAAAGAACTACCAATCCATTGCCGAGAATAACGCCCGTGATCTCTCAAAATCTCAGCGAACTCGAAAGCTGAATAGGCTGTCTACAGGGGTGAATGATGTGGAAGAACAAATAGAGCGTTGGCACCTTGAAGCGGAAACTTGGGATCTGCTCTACCAACTCCTTTCGATAGCCGACCACGACACACGAGAGCAGGCGAAACAATGCCAGAAAACTGCTTTGCAGTCTCTCCATAGGTACTCGTCGGACCAAGAAGTTTGGGACAGTTTCCTGGGAGCCGATAACTTTGCCCGTGAATGTGTTAGTGTTCTACAATGGCTTGAGAAGACAGCTCCGCCCACGAACGAACTAGATCCTGCTTTCACTGAGCGAGAAAAGAAGGCAAACGGTGGCCAAGGCTTATGGACTCATGGTTGGCTCTACACGAAAGAGACAATTAAGGGCGCGAAACGGTTGCGTTCCTGGCCGCAACCACTGGATCCCGATGATGCTCGCGTCACATCGTCATTGTTGGGCTCAGAGAAACAAAACCCTTTAATTACTCAATTGGATCCGGACGCAGTTGTTCGGCAAGGTTTGGCTTTACAGAAACAAGACCAAATATACGAACAAGCAGCCTGGTTGACCTGTTGGAAGCTGCTGAGGTCGGGAAAAGGTTGGAACGAAATTCGGGCATGGTCGCAGGAACGCCTTGAAGGCTGGCGAGCACTTAGTGTCTACGGCTCAAGTGCCCATTCCGGGTCCAAATCTGGCCATCCCGGGGACAATGGTCTGGCCCGAATGATGAGTTGCCGGTCTCAGGAGTCCTGGAGGTCTGCGTGCTCTGTTCTGGCGAGCGATCCTCATGTCGATAGATATGAAAAAGCTGTTTACGCGTTACTATGTGGCGAAACAGAGCCTGCCTACGCGGTATGCCAAAGCTGGGGCGACTTTCTCTACGTATTCTACAACCATTTGATCCTTGGCCGGTACAATGACTTCTGCAAGCAGTTTCTTCGGAAGTTGAGCCTCCCTTCAGACGCGAGTGTCGTCGTGAACATCGAGCCACCTAATCACGATAGCATTGTTAATTTCCTTGGTAACCTGAAGAAGGATGATCGGCTTTCCAAGGAGTCAAAGAGCCCTTACCGTCAGATTCAGGCTGCGATTTTAGGCCGGAACTATGAGCACTTTTTCTATCACCAAGCTACCGCAATGACAAAGTCTTTGAATGTTTCTAAAGGGCCGACTTTGCTCCCTAGACTTCCTCCCATCGTCAGCATTCAGGACCCCTTGTTAGTCTCTACTGAAGATGAATCCTCGTTACGCATTATTGCTCATCTATATTTGATGCTAAATACGGTTGGAATTGTCCGCGGGGATTCGTATTTCACTGAAGTTGTCGGGGTTATTGTGATCAAATACATCGAATTTCTCCGGGACAAACATAAGGCAGACCTGATACCGCTATATGGGTCGATGTTGCCAAAGAACATGGGCCACTTAGTTCTCGCTATAGTTCTGATCGAAGTAGTCAGCGAAGATGACCGCCAGAACCTAATCCAACGGATGAGAGCATTTGGTATTGATATCCCCGCTGTCTTAAGCAGCCAATGGCAGTGGGTTCTCGATGAAGCCGGCCCTGATCAACAAGAATCCATTAATGTTGCCAGAAAATTCGTAACCGAACAAAAGCCTGGATCAGTTTCTGCACTAACCAAGGACATTATTGGGCGGAACGTGGATATGAAGTACGAGCGGTTAATCCGCTGTTTAGAGTGGTACCGTTTTGTTGGTACTGAATGGCCCGCTTTATGTTCTCAGGTTGCATATCTATACAAACGTTTTCTCAGTAAGGACATATCCAATATCGCCTTTCGTGCAATATCACTGACCCTACCGACTTGTAGGGAATACAGAACTAGCGGCTGCACGTGAGCTATGGAAACGCATACAATTCTCACAAATCCCAGTTCCTCCAGAATTCAGCGTCTTGGCACTCGCGGCTAATTATGACGATGATGCCGACATTCCTCAGCCTAGTATCAGTAGGCCTACTAGTCCAGTCAAACCTGGTCGATCAAAGAGTCCGTTAAAGTCGGGGACCCATCATCAACGACAACGCTCTTTGATTAGCCCAAACAAGACAACTACAGAGCGGTTATGTATACAGGCTCAGACGGTAGAGGACCTCGAATTACTCGTCAGCACGTTTGATGCTATGGAGCACTGGGGTAACCTGAGCGACGAGTACCTAGAGTAAGTTTAGAAGACAAGATGCTCGTGGAGAACCGCAGAATATTAACACGATTGCAGAATATCTACTCCTGAGCATAAAAGGGCATTCCAGCACCAGCTACAGAAGGCTATCGATGCGGTCACTGAAAACGTTAATCCTCTTTGTCAGGATTGGCTATGCCAGCCAATAGATGGTGAGCAATGATTGTGGCTCTTCCGCTTCAAAAGGGAAAAGTTCGAAGAGACTAACTTTTAATAGAAAAGGAAGCGAGCGAATTGGAGAAGATCCGGATAGCTTATCTCCCTGAAATTATCCTGATGTACCATAACTCTCTCTACCTTGCGGGATGCACCATTGGTCGAGAAATCCTCGCGCAGTGCATGACGCTTGCCATCGCCGTCGCTGGATCTTCAACGCTGACCGAATGTTTCGTATCGGCAGGCCGTATGCGTGAGTTAGTGCGCTCTTTGGCTATGTCTAGTATGGCTATTATGACGTTAAAAGAGCCAAAATTGAAGAAGAAACTCCCACGAAATGCGACGCTTGATATTTGGAAGATTAAACCGATCGAGGAAGATGCTGCTGGAATTACTCTTCACTGGAAAAAGGAGTAGGTTATTCTGAGGATTGGATTTGGAATCTTCGGGATTGTGCTTTGCTCCCTTTTGTATCACATCTCTTGCTTTGACGCATCAGTTGGTCTAGGAATAGATAGTAAGAAATTCGGAATAAAGGCGATCAGGGCCCATGGGATGAGCTAATATGGCGATTCGGTTCCACGCTTCGCATGATAGTTTATACTAGGGACTTCATCATGTAGTCATTTCTTTGCAATTGCATTTAAACTCTTGCAAGCTCTCATTTTCCCTTGTATCCCACTTTTGGGAGCTTAAGATGTTATGATTATTGCTTCAGCGATTTTACATGGCAAAGGAGCGTCCACGCCAATTTAAGAATGATACCAAAATCGTCTTTGGCATTGCTTGCACTGCCCATTAACCCAATTTCTTTCTTCTTTTACTTTTTTCAAGACCCCGGATGCCGTGAGTTTCCGAGCTGACAGGAACCGTTGCCTCAACTCCTTGGACGTTATCTCTCATTTCGTCCGTTCCAGCAGTGGCAGATTCCTTTCGCTCTTTGGTTGTTTGAGAGTGAGCCAGTAAGTCGGTGGCGCATGCGCAGATCCAGAATGGAGTTTTGCTTCTTCAGGAAATAGACGACCTTTGACAAGCTGAAACCTCGTGCTTTGCCAACACTCGAGGACCACTGCAACACTCTAGGCAATCAATAGTCCAAGCAGTTATTTGTGGAACTGACTCGCTGCTTAAAGCTGTCTTGTTTTATGCCCAGCAATCTTGTGGATTGAGATATTGGAGCTTCAGCTGTCCGTTGGACGGAGCTTATCTCCGCAAGGGCTCACCTCTCGTGTGAAAGATTTTTGGCACGACACTTATTTGAAAGACTTGGCAGGGATCATCGCATGCAACAGGAGGATAAACCCTGGTGTGCATTTGCACTAATTTGTTTTTCTGAGAAAGTCTTTTGAAGGTCGATTTTGCCGCCGAATGGAACGCCAATCAGAGTGAAGAGGTTAGATTCGGTGTGGAAAGCCCACCAATCCCAGGGTCTAGACGGCGTTTCTCCCCTTTAGTGGACGATAGTTCTTCAGTCTCCAAGCTTAGTGTCCGCCGCTGAAGCCAACCCACATTTCAGAATCTGTGACGGTTGTTAGAACACCAATTTCTGTTCTGAAACAGGTGGTCTCCGTCCTTGAGCCGTCCTCTGGTATGTTATCAACTTCCACTCCTTCACGCTCCATTCCCGGGTCACAACAGCGCCTAGAAGAATCGACATCTCTGGCACAATTATGTAATATGCGAAACAGGCATTCAACCAGTTCTTCTCTCAAACTTTCTTTTCTTCTTTTTTTTTTCCTTTTCTTTGCCTGGAAAATGCCTTGTTTCTTGGGCATCTTGCTGTTGGGCGGAACTTAGGGTGTTGGCAGTGGCAGTGCAACGTCGCTCATTTGTCAGGATCTTCCATCTGGCCCGCCGAGACCTAGATTTTCTTGCACGTGTGGGTTGAAAAGAGGGAGAATCCGATGAGGCAAAAAGATCGAAACTTACTGGTTTTGTTTGCTGGTTAATCACTCTCTTCGGGCAATTGGTGAGCTTCTTTGCAAAGATGGGCAAGGATCTTGGCAGCACTAGAAGGAAGTCTTTTGCTGGAAGTTATGGAAATGACGGTGAACGGGGCCTGCCCCAGCTTTGTGAAAAAGCTCTTCTATTCGCCCCCTTTCTGACGCCGCCCAGGTCAAAGGAGACGAAGGAGCCCTTGGCGCAAAAAGACTGTTAAGATTGACCGCACTATGGCAATGCGCCTTTTCCTTGTATGTAGAAAATCAAAGTATGAGTTAATAAGTGATATGTCGTAAGAACTCTACCATGGCATGAAGACTGATTATCGATTGGCTGCATGGAGGCTTTTTGTTCGGGTCTCTTTGGGGCGGTCTCCATCCCTGAGATTTCTCGGAGGCCCGTAATAAACCTTTTTCGTTCTCTGGACATCCTACCTAACTGCTCCTACCTTCCAGTCCACAATCGCATCTGGACCCGTCTCCTATTCCTCCGCCCAGAACAACCATGTATCACTTCTTCCTCTCAAACCGGGTTTGACAAAAGCCCGACTGAGAGGCAAGATATTCACCATCATCAATACCCAAGCTTCGCCTTCCCGCCGGATTGCCAGCGGATGTTCAACCATTTCCTTTTCAAGCCCCTTTGACCAACCTTTGTCTGAGCCATTGGATCGACGTTTAGTGTCAGTATCTTTGCTCCAGACTCGCCATTTTCGAATCCAAGTCTCTTTCTTTTCAGATCAACGCATTTCTCGGGTTATTGGAAGTCTCCATCGCTAATAGTGCTTCCCAAAAACAGTCCTCGCTTCCGCCTAAACGACGACATCCGACTTCCAAATTATACCTTCCTGTTCGCAAATAGATACAGAAAGGCATCTTTAGTCTAGCAATGCTACATAACTGCAAGTAACTTCAATAATTGCAATTTTTCATTGGCTACAGCTTGGTCCACGCATCCAAGTCGTTGATATTCGCTACGCCTTGGACGTCAGGGCCAGAGAGCGAAACAACCGCAGTTATGTCTGATAGAGCCGAGCCAGACACGCCCTATTCTTCAAGCCCATTACGACGTGAACGAGCTCCGACTATCACAATCGATACTTCTGCCGTTAACGCTCCCCAAGACCCTGAAGAAGGGAGAGGAACATCGAGCGAAAGCACGCGGCCTGGTTCAAGGTCTCTGGCTACCGGACAACTAATCCCAACCACTTCACCGACCGAATTACGCCCCAGTCCTCCCTTCGAAGGTAGAGAATTTCGTGAAAGTAGACCCACTTCGCCTCATAACGTTTCATCTCCATCTTCAAGATGGGTTGAAACCCCCAGTTCGCATTTCTTGTCTGTGCCTGGAGCACGGTCAAGAGGTAATTCCTTAGACTCTGAAGATGCAGTTAATTCGACTAGTTCCTATGGCGGAGATACCATGGCCCCATCGTCCACTTCTGCAACCGAGACTCCGACCCAAAGAGCGTCCCCTGAAGTGGAAGATATAAGAAAAGTAAAGGATGCATTGTCGCCAGACCCCGGCACTGAAGCTGATTTTGAGGTGGAAAACAACAAATTTGCTTTCTCACCAGGCCAGTTGAACAAGATGCTGAACCCAAAAAGTCTGCCTGCATTTTACGCTCTAGGTGGACTTTGTGGAGTCGAGAAAGGCCTGAGAACGAACCGCCATACTGGCCTTAGTATCGACGAAGCCATCCTGGATGGAACAGTGAGTTTCTGTGAGGCAACCCGTCCGAGTGCCACGTCGGATACGGGTCCCAAGTCTCTAGCGCCGCCCCCAAGGATTGATACAGCCTATGCAGAATCTATCAGCAAAAGTAGCAACGCGTTCATTGATCGAAAACGCGTGTTTAGTGACAATCGACTCCCAGCCAGGAAAACAAAGACTATATGGGAGCTTGCATGGATTGCATACAATGATAAGGTTCTGATCCTGCTGTCTGTCGCTGCAGCGATATCCCTTGCATTAGGTATCTACGAGGCTGTTACGGCCAAACCAGGAGAGCCAAGGGTTCAGTGGGTGGAAGGAGTCGCGATTATAGTTGCAATCTTAGTGGTTGTCGTTGTTGGCGCTTTAAACGACTGGAAAAAAGAACAGCAGTTTGTGAAGCTCAACAACAAAAAGGAGGACAGGAAAGTAAAGGTTATACGTTCTGGAAAGTCGGTCGAGATATCTGTCTACGATGTCTTGGCCGGTGATGTGATGCATCTTGAGCCCGGAGATTTGGTTCCAGTCGATGGTATATTCATCGAAGGCCATAATGTGAAATGCGACGAATCGTCCGCCACCGGTGAATCAGATCTGTTACGAAAAATCCCTGGTGATGAAGTTTACCGTGCAATTGAGAATCATGAACCCTCTAAAAAGTTGGACCCTTTTATTCTCTCGGGTTCCAAAATTGCAGAAGGCGTCGGTACTTTCCTTGTTACGGCAACTGGTGTTAACTCATCCCATGGCAAAACACTGCTTTCCTTGCAGGAAGAGGGCCAAACCACTCCGCTCCAGTCAAAACTCAACATTCTAGCAGAGTATATTGCCAAGTTAGGTCTTGCCGCTGGCCTGCTGCTCTTCGTGGTGCTATTCATTAAGTTTTTGGTGGATTTAGGTGATATCGAGGGCGGCTCAACAGAGAAAGGTCAAGCTTTTCTTCAAATCTTTATTGTTGCTGTCACCGTTATTGTCGTTGCTGTTCCTGAAGGATTACCACTCGCTGTTACCTTGGCCCTTGCCTTCGCAACTACTCGAATGTTGAAAGACAATAACTTGGTGAGACTGTTAAGAGCTTGTGAGACGATGGGAAATGCAACAACTATTTGTTCGGACAAAACGGGCACGCTCACACAAAACAAGATGACCGTCGTTGCTGGCACGTTTGGGACTGCTTCTCGATTCGGTGACCATGCTGCTGCAGCGTCCAGCGAGAATGATGCCTCTGGAAATGACGGAGAGTATTCTGATGAAAGCGAAATTCCGCCGGCTGAATGCATCGGCAACCTATCATCTGGCGTGAAAGAAGTTTTGACACAGAGTATCACGCTAAACTCTACCGCTTTCGAAGCGGAGGAGAATGGCAGTACCACATTCATTGGCTCTAAGACGGAAACAGCACTCTTGGGCTTTGCGCGCGATTATCTGGCGTTGGGTTCTGTGAGCGAGGAAAGGTCCAATGCCGAAATAGCCCAGCTTGTGCCTTTTGATTCAAGCCGGAAGTGTATGGCAACCGTGATCAAGCTACCCAATGGGAAGTTTAGGATGCTGGTGAAAGGCGCCTCCGAGATCTTAATTTCCAAATGTACAAGAATATTGCGGGATCCCACCGCAGACCTTTCTGATATTCCGCTGACAGAAAAGCACCGCTCAATCCTAAACAGCATTGTCATGCACTACGCGTCCCAATCTCTCCGTACTATTGGACTGATATATCATGATTATGAACAATGGCCACCTCGAGGCGTGCCTACTCAAGAAGATGATCGGCGACTCGCTGTCTTCGATGCCATTTTTAAGGATCTTGTTTTTTTGGGTGTCGTTGGCATTCAGGACCCTCTCCGTCCTGGCGTAGCCGATTCCGTCCGACAGTGTCAGAAAGCTGGCGTCTTCGTCCGAATGGTCACGGGTGACAATCTAATCACCGCGAAGGCAATCGCGCAGTCGTGTGGGATTTTCACGGCTGGTGGTATTGCTATGGAGGGCCCCAAATTCCGAAAGTTGAGTCCTTATCAGATGAACCAGATCATCCCAAGATTGCAGGTTCTTGCTCGGTCTAGCCCGGAAGATAAACGAATCTTAGTATCTCAACTGCAAAAGCTTGGTGAAACGGTTGCAGTCACTGGTGATGGAACTAATGATGCGCCAGCTCTGAAAGGAGCAGATGTAGGATTTTCTATGGGTATCTCAGGCACGGAGGTTGCAAAAGAGGCATCAGCCATCATTCTTATGGATGACAATTTCAATTCTATTGTCAAGGCAATGGCCTGGGGTCGTACCGTAAACGACGCTGTCAAGAAATTCCTACAGGTGAATCGCCCCTCACAGTCCCTAGTTATCCACATTTTCTAATTGTTGCCGTATAGTTCCAAATCACTGTCAACATTACTGCAGTCTTCCTGACGTTCATTTCGGCAGTTGCGAGCGGACAAGAAAAGGCTGTCCTTACAGCTGTCCAG
The DNA here is from genome assembly GCA_001430935.1 of Amauroascus verrucosus. Classification (NCBI taxonomy): domain Eukaryota; kingdom Fungi; phylum Ascomycota; class Eurotiomycetes; order Onygenales; family Onygenaceae; genus Amauroascus; species Amauroascus verrucosus. The sequence continues at coordinate 84,362 of LJPJ01001971.1, forward strand.
CTCCTTTGGGTCAATCTTATCATGGACACTTTTGCCGCCTTGGCTCTAGGTTAGCTCTCTCCTACCCCCATTGCCTCGCAGTTTATAGAATACTGATTATGTCGTAGCAACGGACCCGCCATCTCACACTATTCTCGACCGTAAACCTGAACCGAGATCAGCGCCTCTAATTACCCCGACAATGTGGAAGATGATAATAGGACAATCGATCTATCAGTTGGTCGTAACATTTGTCCTTAACTTCGCAGGAAAGAGGATCCTTAACTACGGCCCTACGAACGATGATGAAGATCATTTTCGTGCTCTTATTTTTAACACTTTCGTTTGGATGCAAATATTCAACCAATACAAGTAAGCAACTCTATCTCCGTCCCTCTTTTTTTTTTTGAAAAAAAAAATTAACCGTTTAACTCGCCATAGCTCTCGACGTATTGACAATCATATTAACATCTTCGAAGGAATATCTAAAAATAGGTGGTTCATCGCCATTCAGTTTATCATCATGGGAGGCCAGGTTTTGATCATCTTCGTGGGTCGTGAGGCATTCTCGGTGGTTCCTCTTAACGGAACAGAGTGGGGCGTTTCGCTCATCCTCGGTCTCATTTCGATACCTATAGCGATTATCATCAGACTGATACCTGATCAGTTCATTCGCAAGCTCGTGCCGCGTTTCTGGTCCCCGAAATCTCGCAGCCCTCAAGTGTTCGTATCAGATGAGGAGCAACGATATGAATGGAACCCAGCGTTGGAGGAGATCCGTGATCAGTTGCAATTCTTGAAAACTATCAGAGGTGGTAGATTGAATCATTTGAAGTATAAGCTTCAACACCCAGAGACGTTACTCCCTCGGTCAAGGAGCGGCTCGAGGTCTCGCGATCATTCCACTCCTCAAACCCCACAAGGCGAAAACGAACATGAACTTAATGGTCGTGTCCCCTCAACACCGGATTCGCGTTTGCGAAACCGCGGCCGATCAAGGTCTAATTCTGCGTTTGGCCCAGCTGCTGCTATGGCTGGGATAGTTGCAGGAAGTATCGCAGGCTGGTCTCCGGTAGAAAGGGGAGCCGGCGAAAACGACTCGATTAAATTTTCTCGGTCGGGGCCTGGGGCACTTTCCCAGCAAGAAGGCATTGAAATTCATCCCGACACTCGTGACGACGATCCTGTTGTCAATGACTATTCTACGACTAGCAAGGTTCCTCCTAGTCAAAACCCGAATCTAGTTCCCGAATTCATGCACGCTTCGTCTTCGAATTCACATCAGTCTCGCAGGTCGACTTCGAGGCATTCGACTTCGAGGCATTCAGCCGCTTCTTCAGCAAAAAACCATCCTAAATCCTGAAACTTCAGTTTTTGTACGAACCTGGTCAAGAGAGGCCATCGGTAATCTTTGTACTTCTCCGCCCTATTCTTTTCGTCTTACCCATAGATTTCTACCACTTGGGCTTCATCACAGGTCCCTCCTGCCATAATATTTCACCAATGGTTAGGTGATATTGATTTTCATCTTACTTTTATCAAGGCTTGTGCTCTGCAGATGGGTGTTTAGACTAATCTTTTGCCCTTTGGCTGGCGTTCGGGTTTGCATTTTATATGCCACTGTCAGGTTTCAATCTTTTCCCCAATTTTCTCGCTAGACGCCAATTCTCCTTTTTAAGTTTCTTCTTTAACCTTTGCTCAATGGCGAAATCGCGAGTCATTTGAGATTTCACGGATATCCCAATTCATACTCTTTTAATCCAACTCTATCAATGCATGGTGTCCGGTTGGAAGGTCAGGCTGGTACTTCTTGGGCTTTCACTACAGTTTCTTGGGTTGGAGTCGCTTTGCTCTCATATCTTCCTTTTGTTTTCTTCTTAGGTACATATTCCTGCTCCACAGAGCCCGCTCGCCATGTGTTACTAGTTTCCTGGGTGCTTTTTCGCTTTTCGTCCTCAACTTGTTATTATATTTGTAAATACGATCCTTCTGCTTCAAATCCTATAGTTTGTAAATGACCATAACCCCAATTCCCCTGTTCCTTAGAGGTCGAGAGCGAAATATGAAAGCTAGAGAATCCACCGAAGGCGATTTAATGCCAGCAATTCTAACGCCCTGCCATCATGCCCCATAAGCGCCTCACTGGAGCACTATTCTTTCGTGTCTTCTGTTCCGACAAGGATGTTGTTCCCCGCATTGAATAGTAATGACTACATGATTTTATCTTAAAATACATAATGGGTCTTTGGCAAAAGGAAAACCTCTACTACTACATTGGTGCAACATCAACATTGAAATTGTCGAGTTGGGCAAAAAAAAAAATGATAGTGACAACATCCGCTCGGCTGGAGTCGAACCAGCGACAACCCGGTAACAAAGGTCATCCATTACAGCCGGGTGCCATAAACCAACTAGACCACGAGCGGTTAGTGACAATTTAGGGTTTGTTGTTTAATGCTGTGGGTAAACTACATAGTAATTGCAAGTTCAAATCATTGCACTCACAGTCATGAATATCACCTTGGTAGGCTGGGGGATGTATGTTGCTGCTTCTCAAGTACTGTGAGATACATTTACTTCGCCTCAGCAAACTCGATTGGCCAATGCGGGGGTTTCTAGGTACTGTCTATGCCATGCACCATTAAAAAGACACCTATGGGTCGGAACACCGATCAATTCCGCCCAGAGTATGGGAAAACAACGCCCTGAGGAATGTGCGACATGGATATTTTCTCTTCAATGGAGGACTAAGGGTATGTTTAGGGCAAGACTTTGCATTGGTAGAAGTTGGATATCATCATACTATCATAAGATTGCTACAAACCCTATTAAGACACAAGAGAAGTCGCTGCCGGTTGGTAAGAAAGGCGCCCACACCGGTGTATGGGAGATCGGACTCTATATAACTAGGTGGCCACTGTTCTAACCCTCTTCTCCGTCCATGTAGTCAGGTCGAGATTATGGGATGCAAGAGGCTCATAGACTACTCTACCAGGCTTTCACGTTCAAAGTTCTTGGCGCTCACCACCCAAGTGCGAATCGGGATTTTTGCCAAAATTAACCTTCACCGCCTTCACTGATAAAGCTGGTGCCCAAACTCCTTGTGTGCTAGCCAGCTCCTCCCCATCTCAGTTTGTCTTATCTTCCTCCGCTCCCCCTGTCATTCATTCACTTTGCCGATATGTCAGCAACCCAGCTGCTTAACCCCAAGGCGGAGTCCCGGGTATGCTGCCCCAGCTTGACCCCTCAGTGGCACGCACTAACATTTTCAACCAGCGGCGAGGAGAGGCTCTAAAGGTCAACATCAGCGCCGGAGAGGGTCTCCAAGATGTCCTCAAATCGAACTTGGGTCCTTCGGGGACTTTGAAGATGTGAGTTGCTTGTTATATTCAGGAGCGACCATAGTAGGGCTAACAAAACCTCCAGGTTGGTGGACGGTGCAGGCGCAGTATGCATTCTGCTGCCCCCCCCCCCATAGCCTTCGAATACCGTAGAAGAAACGGTTCTAACCCACCAACTCTATAACAGATCAAGTTGACCAAGGATGGAAATGTCTTATTGCGGGAAATGGTTCGTTTGAAAGTCCCAGATGTGTAGTGCCCGTGCTAACCTCCGGCAGCAAATCCAAAATCCCACGGCTGTAAGGCAGTACTCCCTCCACTCAACTCTACAACCTAGCTAATGAATTCGGAAGGTTATGATCGCTCGTGCTGCAACAGCTCAAGACGACATCACTGGTGATGGGACAACATCAGTCGTGCTCTTAGTGGGAGAGCTTTTGAAACAGGCGGATCGTCATATTTCGGAGGGGTTGCACCCTCGAGTGATAACTGATGGCTACGAAATTGCGAAGAACGAGGCGCTGAAGGTATTTGCGAAATACTCGTTCAATTTATGATAGGTCGAATCTAACATAATATTCACAGTTCCTCAACCAATTTAAGCTCGAGCGGACCATCGACCGAGAGCTGCTTCTATCTGTCGCGAGCACATCTCTTTCCACCAAACTTAATAATGCCCTCGCCGAAAAACTCACACCCGATATCGTAGATGCCGTGCTCGCCATCCACCGAGCCCCCGAGAAGCCAGACTTGCACATGGTTGAGATCATGGCCATGCAACACCGCACAGCATCCGACACCCAATTGATCCGTGGTCTGGTCTTAGACCATGGTGCTCGCCACCCTGACATGCCAAAACAGGTAAAGAATGCATTTATCTTGACACTAAATGTCAGTCTGGAGTATGAGAAGTCTGAGATCAACTCTGGTTTCTACTACTCTAGTGCTGAGCAGAGAGACAAGCTGGTGGAGAGTGAGCGCAAGTTTGTTGATGCAAAGTTGCGGAGGATTGTGGAACTCAAGAAGCAAGTCTGTGGTAACAACCCAGACAAGGGATTTGTTGTGATCAACCAGAAGGGCATTGATCCGCTTAGCCTGGACGTCCTCGTCAAAAATGGTATTATGGCTTTGCGGAGAGCCAAACGAAGAAATATGGAGCGTCTGCAGCTGGTGTGTGGTGGTGTTTCCCAGAACAGTGTGGACAGTTTGACCCCTGATGTCCTTGGCTGGGCCGGCCTGGTCTATGAGCACCAGCTGGGTGAGGAGAAGTACACCTTTGTTGAGGAAGTCAAGGACCCCAAGTCTGTGACCATTCTCATCAAAGGCCCTAACCAACACACTATTGCCCAGGTCAAAGATGCTGTCCGTGATGGCCTTCGATCTGTCTACAACACCATTGTTGACAACTGTATCGTCCCTGGAGCTGGTGCATTTCATGTCGCCTGTGCTGCGCATCTTAAGTCGGATAGCTTTGGCAAAACTCTCAAGGGTAAGGCCAAGTGGGGTGTGGAGGCCTTTGCCGATGCGCTCTTGGTCATCCCCAAGACTCTTGCTGCTAACTCTGGCCATGACGTCCAAGACTCTCTGGCCGCAATGTGGGATGAAGGTAAGCAAGGCAATATTGTCGGCTTGGACCTAAATACCGGTGATCCTATGGACCCAATCCAAGAGGGTGTCTATGACTCTTACTGTGTCCTCCGGAATTGTATTGCCTCCAGCACCGGTATCGCATCGAACCTCCTGCTTTGCGACGAATTGTTGAAGGCTCGGCAGATGACCAAGTCGGGTGGGCCTGCTGGTATGGAATAATGCGCTTTCAATTGACAAGGCCCTGTTTTCTTTTCTCTAAAAAAAAAAAACATATATATTAATTGCACAAGACCGCCAAATCATTGTAGAGCTTTCAATGATCACCTACCCTGAAATTCTCTGTACGTTTGAAGAAACCTGAGTTCTCAGAGAAGGTTAGGGCCAGAGTGTTGTTGTATATGAGGCGACTGGTTTCTATATTTACCATGTCGAATTTATTCCAACATTCGAAACATCCTCTACAGATGATGCAACTATTTAGCTTCTAGAAATGGGAGATACAATACAATCGAGGTTCAAACATACGTATACATGCGAGTGTTGGATAGATAGTAGGGCGTGCAAAACATCAACACGGCTATGAGAACCATTACACCTGATGGTTCTCAGCGGACACATCTACAGTCCGTGTTGGCAAGCGGGAACACTATGAGTGGGGAGTTTGCACAGTATTGAACGGTGCCTTACTATCGAGAAGTTTGATTTACAAAATCTAGTCGCTTGCTGAGTATAAAATAGGGGTAGGAGGCAAGAAGGCGAAATGCAGTGTTTAATAATAAGTTCTTCTAGTCGTGGAGCTCATGCGTACGACCCAAGGGAATACCTACAAGACATGCAAAATGCCTAGAGCACCAGAAAATCTACAGCAACTGGTCGCTTCTCCTGGAATCTCGAATAATTGCGCTAAAGCATGTAACTATGGAGTTAACCAAAACCACATCTTTGCATGCTTGACTTTCCCAATCAAACTAAACTCTCCTACAAGCCCCTTTGCTTAGTTAGTTAACTAATACATTGCACGCGCGGCTCTCGTCTCCCCCGGTTTTCATTAATTTGGTAGTCGGTTGAGAAAGAGTGTATTGGGCTCCCGCATTCGTTGGGTCCAGGAGCCCTTTTTGTTTCAACAGGACTTGCATCCGGCCTCATACTTGACTAACTACTGAAAAGCAATTATCAGTGTTTTCCTGGAAGAATGCGGACTGCATTGTTAACTCATAATTTTACTGCTCGACGCAGTCCGCTATTGAAAACAGTGTTTTGTAGCACTATGTTTTGGTTAGTCAGCAGATTGGTCATGTGATAACTGATTCCTTGGCCATGTCCATGCTTTGTGGTTGCTACGTCCTTTACTCCAACGCTGTTCGTTGTAATATTATCCAAAGACTAAGATGGAGCTTTGACTAAGGGTATTGACAAATTCCAGTACGCAGTTCAATTGCCAAAATTCACGCTTCCACATTGAGTTATGCTACTGTGAAAATGCTGGAGTCTGGGGCAAGATCCAGTTCCAGCTTCTCCGCAAACCAAAAGCTTCGACTATTGGAAGTGGATAACAGTGCTTATTGGCTAATGTATGCCGAGCTTGGTTTTTCGGGACCAATCACAAGAAATTGCGCGATGCGAAGCTTTTCAATATCAACGGTTGGGAATATGAGGGATTCCATACCATGAGCATCCAGTAAGAGGACGTTCTCTTTTGGTCGAGTGGCATAGAGGGCATGATGGCTTTTGGACGCGATAATGGTATATCAGGGAATCGTTGGATTGACGAATGAACATAAAAGGCATAATCCCTCATCTCTGACGCTTCAGCAAGAAATGAATTTTGAGCATATACCCCATTCTTTTGGGTGGCATTCATAATGCATTTCAATGGAATTTTCGTCATTTCTTTTCTGCTGGGCATTGTGTGTGCATTCCCAAATCATGGCAGCAAGGATACAGGGGTGTTGCCAAACCTACATCGACATTTGAAGACCATCAGATCCAACACCGGGGCTACTATCAGCTTTACAGAGCCAGGAAAAGCTGGTGTATGTGAAACAACACCTGGAGTAAAAAGCTACTCAGGTTACATCAACCTCAGCCATGATGCTCATATGTTCTTTATGTTCTTTGAGGCTCGGCATAGTCCTCAAACTGCACCAACTACTCTGTGGCTTGGTGGTGGTCCTGGAGCCGATTCTTTAAATGCGGCCTTCCAAGGTAAAATCTATTGGAACTCGTTCAGAATACTCTATTGTTCTAACTTGAATTGCCTCCAGGTATCGGACCATGTGGTATCTCTAAAGAACTAGCTACATACATAAATGAAAATTCGTGGACAGGGGTATCCAATCTGCTTGTTCTATCACAGCCAATTGGAGTTGGTATGACTGAAGCCTTGTTGATTTTTAGATCAGTATCACTTACTTTGATTTCTAGGATTTTCATATTCGTGGATGGAGCCCGGATCATTGAACCCAAGAACACACGTTTTTGAGAACCCGTCATTTGCTGGAATTACCGGCCGATATCCCGTCATTAGTGATTCACAGCGAATCGGTTCTACTAAAGCAGCTGCAGTGGTTGCCTGGGATGCTGTGCAGGCATTCTACGGCGCCCTACCAAGACTAAATCCGAGGATAAAGTCAAGACACTTCAACCTGTGGACAGTGAGCTATGGCGGGTAAAGTGACTCTGCATCATGTTATTGGTCTGAACTAATGTACAATAATATAGACATTATGGCCCGACTGTCAGTTTTCATTAGTTGCCCCCTTTCTCTCTCTTTTCATTAAGTTTTTCTTCTCTGAAATGCTGCTTACTCTTTCTTAGTTCTTTAGGTATTTCTACGATCAAAACACCAAGATTTTGAATGGCAAAGCTCGCGGTAACCCGCTTGTATTTGATACCTTAGGAATAATAAATGGTTGCATTGACCAGGGACTTGAGGTTTGGAGCTTCCCTTTTAGGGATTGTGCATTGATCAATGCTTACCAAGTGTTCATAGGCATCCTATTTTCCTGAGATTGTGAACCATAATACTTATGGAATCAAAGGAGTAAGTTATTCCTTAGGCTCTGCAGACTATGTATTGCAATAGAAACAAATATCAACTTACCTGCCAATTCATTCTAGGTCAATCAAACGGTGTATGATTATATGAAATTTGCAGATTCCATGCCTGGCGGATGTCAAGACAAAGCCAAAGCCTGCAAAGCAACAAACCGCACTTCTATAGCTGATTACAATATTTGCATTCAAGCTGGCCATATGTGCCTTGACAATGTTGGTCTGTTGCCTAGTATATGGAAACTAGATAATGCTGGGTCAACTTACACTTCATTATAGGATCCCCTTACTTAAATGTGAATCCTGGGAACATGTATGACATCCGTATAACTGCTGATGTGAGTCTGGTCTCTTTACAGTTGATCCTCTAAACATCTAACATTTGCACAGACTCCTCGAGAATCGGATTATCTAACCCCTTTCTTCAATAAAGCCTCTACCCAGAAGGCACTCGGAGTGGCACTCAACTGGACAAGCGTCAGCCAGGACGTTTGGAACGCATTTCAACGAACAGGCGATCTTATGTATCCCGAGTTCCTTAAAGATCTAGAATATATTCTTGACCTTCCTGTGCGGGTTACTCTCATGTATGGCGATGCCGACTTCGTCTGTAACTGGCTCGGCGGTCAAGCGATTTCTCTTGCAGCAAATTATTCCGGTTCCGCGGCCTTTCGACGCTCAGGATATGTACCCATGACTGTGGGAGGAACGCAGTATGGAGAGGCCCGCCAGGCGGGCAATTTCTCCTTCGTGAGAGTCTACGAGGCTGGCCATGTGGTACCATGTATGACCTATTCTGTCTTTTCTGTTTATGTTTTTTTCTCAATAGAGCCGCGAGACGTCATGCTGATTACCTCTTTTAGCCTATCAACCACTTGCAGCGTTCCAAATCTTCAAGCGAACGCTTCTTGGCTTGGACATCGGAACAGGAACGACCAAGGTTACTCCGGATTTTGGGACCAATGGATCCCCACATGCGACCCATATCAATAGGCTACCGTCACCTACAAAATTATAAGATAACCTCTACTGCTTAAATAAATTCATAGAATGGATTATCGAAGCTGAGCACCCCTCCTTTCCCAAGCATCTACCCAGAATTGCACTGCAATCATTGCATTTGAAAGGCGATACATATTGCAAATTATCAAGATTTCTGGCTATCTGGAAATTTAGTAGATTGATTGAGGCTTTACTGAGAATAGAAAAACTAAATAAACTTGCAAAGGCGACTAAGTCTCTCAAAACCGTTCTCTAAGTTATATCTATCTCAATGCATTGTTATTGGAATTCCTAGTTATCTCGGAACCTAGTACTTGGTTGACTCACGAGTTGGGAATCATAGGTAGGGAGATTAAGGTTTTGGTCAATGCGGATTCAACAACAGGGCCAAACACTCTTTGCCTTGGGATTTTGAGCTCATCAGCAGAGTTGATTACTCACCGCGGTTACCATGTACGGGTGTGAGGAATGAAACCTACACTAGGTAGTTACATATATGTTCGTGTGACTGAAGCTCGCACTGAGCGAGGCTAAGGGCCAACTCAGTTAAGTAGTTAAAGTGAATGCGAGGTCGAAGCCTCGGCTCTTTCAAGTTGTCGACAACAGAGCCCAATTCGCTTTGTGTCACCAAGCCCAGGTTTCAAATGTATCTGTGTGTACATACATTCAGATCACTTATCTCTGTTGTTTATCACAGTTACTCTGTCTTTATCCCTCCGTGCTCCAACTGCAACACTTTCTCACGAGCAATATGGCTTTTGCGTTTCTTACCTGGAGGAATCTCTTCCCAATGCTCACGCGTAAAACCCTTGGATCGAGCCTCTTCCCGACATACCTTCTATTAGTCGCCATACTACGGTACCGGAGAGTCAAGGGGATGCATGAGGAGTTCAAGTACCCCACAAGGGAGTCTTTCGCGAATATGACCGACGACGACGCGTGGAAGATTCTGCAGAAGCTGGGACAGCTGGAATTTCCATTTATGTATTTGAAAGCGCTACAGTTTGCTTTATTCAAGGTAACAATGGCCATAGGCACATGAAAGCTTTTATTTTTACTCACAGAGAGAGCTAACTTGCATGACTACGGAAAGACGTATGGTATCCCCACTATATCCGGCCTCCTCGTTAAAACCTCTGAGTTTTCGAAACAACAAACTGCGGTAAAGCGCTATGCAGACACATCGGTTTTAATCTCTGAATTCGTTGGCAACCCGCCAGCTTCATCGCGGAGCCGCGAAGGCATCGCCCGCATGAACTATATCCATTCCCTGTATCGTAAATCTGGCAAGATCCTCGATGACGATATGCTCTACACCCTTAGCCTCTTTGCCCTAGAGCCCATCCGATGGATCGATCGATACGAATGGCGGAAACTAACTGACCTAGAAAAATGTGCCCTCGGAACTTTCTGGAAGTCCATTGGCGATGCTATGGAAATCAGTTATGAGAAATTGCCGTCCTATTCAACAGGATTTAAAGACGGGCTGGAGTGGTTGGACGAAATCTTGGCTTGGAGCGATGCCTATGAGAAAGAGCATATGGTTCCTCATCACTATAATAACCAGACCGCCGAAGAGACTGTTACAATTCTGCTTTGGACTGTTCCTCGTATATTTCGACCATTGGGGCGGAAAATAGTATATTATCTTATGGGTGATCGACTGCGAACTGCTATGATGTATATTTCTCCATTTTCATCAGTCAAAATTCTTTATAATTTTTCATTGTTTACTTTTATTTTTCACTCCGGAGTCATTCTCTAACTCCTGCATTAGGTATGATCGTCCTGGCTGGCTGTATTGTTTTATATTCTCCAAGATATTCGCCGTACGGAAGCTTCTCCTCCGATACCTTGCCCTTCCCCGCCCAGAATATTTCGGGGTAAGGCGAATCACCAGCGATCCGTCTGAGAAATCCCCGCATTTTCTACTTTCATGGGAAGGTGCGCCGTTCTATGTGCAACCAACACTGTGGAACCGTTGGGGACCATCCTCTTGGATCAAAAGGCTGCTTCAGTTGCCACTTCCTGGAGATGACGGCGAGACCTATTTCCCCGGCGGCTATCACACACACGATGTCGGTCCACGTGCAATGGTGGGGAAAGGGCGTGAGTATTACGAGCAAACGACAAAGCGACTGAAGGAAGAACGAAAGGGCCAGTGTCCCTTTGGTGTGGCGAGAGGAGAGAAATTAATCACAAATGGTGATGACAACTGATGGCAAGCGTCGGATCTTTTGTATATTTTATTTTGGACTAGATTCTAGATCTTCTGCTGGAGTAGTACCCTGAAGGCAATCGGGTATCTCTAGTCAATGGAAACTACAAGTCTCGGCTCTCTTCCACAGTTTCCACTGAGTGGCTGGACAGGCCGTTTCTCAGTGGACAGATGGCCCGTCAACTTCCAGGGATATCCAGCAATAGCAGCTGTCACGTGGACGTTAGCTTATGTCGTTTTGCCAATGGCTGGATCCACTTCCCTTGAGTTTCCCCACACTTTCTACTTTCGTCATGAGGTCTTGGCTGGATGGACCGATTATATCCGAGCTTACCCTTGCATACCCTACAAAGGTCCTTTTGAAGCCATTTCTTGCTGGACGAGTACTTTGCCCGTTGACAACGGACGGCTTCTGACAAACAACCACCATCCTTCCCCGGCAAGAATTACACCCCTCTCCTCTCTTCCCCCTGTCATATCTCTTCCCATCCCTCCATTTCACCCTTAGAGTTGAATGCCATGTTGCGTCTCGGCGAAAGGAACCTTGCTCGACTTGCTGAACCTTCAAGAGCCTTGCTATATCAAAGTAGAAGAAGATCCGTAACACCTTCTGCCCCTCCTGTTCTGTCTTCGGTTCACCAACGATTCATTGCTACGACTTCTCCAGCCATGGCCAATCTTGCAGCTTTCAGACCGCCAGCTATTCAAAATGAGCCGAATGTAAGTCTCGTTATTCGCGGATAGGCTTCATGTTTGACGCCACCAGATGCGGGCTTCCTAATGGGTTGATTTCTAACCACTTGCTTTTTCATTGTATAGAAACATTATGCCAAAGGCTCCCCAGATAGAGAAAAGCTGCAGAGTGCATTAAAAGCTTTCAAGAGCAAAGTACCTCTACAGGTACCAGTTGTGATTAGCGGCAAGTCTGTAAGTTTACACGCTCCGAATCACCTTTCTTTTCTTTTCTTTTTTTTGTTTTTGGACAAAGCCGAACTAAGTTCCCGTTCGTTTTTAGGTTAAAACATCTTCAGTCGAAACGCAACACAACCCATGTCAACACTCCCAAGTGGTAGCAAATTATCATAATGCCACCAAGCAAGACGTCCAAGCCGCCATTGCTGGTGCATTGGAAGCCAAGAAGAGCTGGGAGAACCTCCCATTTGCTGACCGAGCCGCAGTCTTCTTGAAGGCGGCTGACTTGGTGAGCGGCAAGTATCGATATGAAATAATGGCAGCCACGATGGTTGGTCAGGGAAAGAATGCTTGGCAGGCTGAAATTGATGCGGCTGCGGAATTGTGTGACTTTTTTAGGTAAGTTCTTAGAATCCTCATCTTTCAGATTGGGCATAGATTCTAATAACAGCAGGTTCAATGTGCATTATGCTTCAGAATTATATGCCCAACAGCCTGCCCACAATGCTAACGGTGTTTGGAAGTGAGTGCTCCCTCTTACTCCGAATGTTTGTTGCAAAACAACGACTAACAACTACAATGTAGTCGAGTTGAATACCGTCCACTAGAAGGCTTCATTTATGCTATTTCTCCCTTCAATTTTACTGCAATTGGTGGAAACTTGCCTGCAGCTCCGGCTCTCATGGGAAATACCGTCGTCTGGAAGCCATCGCCATATGCGATTGCAGCAAATTACCTGACATACAGCATTCTCGTTGAGGCAGGTCTTCCTCCAGGCGTTATCCAGTTCGTTCCTGGGGATGCTGAGATGGTCACCCGTGTTATCCTTGATCATCCAGAATTCGCCGCCTTGCACTTTACTGGTAGTACCTCTGTTTTCCGCTCTCTATATGGCAAAATTGCCCAAGGTGTGGCAGACGGGAAATACAAGGGTTACCCACGTATTGTAGGTGAAACTGGTGGTAAGAACTTCCATCTCGTTCACCGCAGCGCCGATATTCCAAACGCTGTCTTGAATACCGTCCGTGGTGCCTTCGAATTCCAAGGCCAAAAATGCAGTGCCTGCTCTCGCGCGTATGTCCCAGCTTCGAAATGGGACGAATTCCGCACTCTTCTTGTTGCCGAAGTCGAAAAGCTCAAGATTGGTGACCCAGAAGACTTCGCCAACTTCATCGGCCCCGTAATTCATGAACCTTCCTTCAACAAGCTATCAAAGGTTATTGACGATGCTAAATCCGATAAAACTCTCACTCTTCTTGCTGGCGGCAAACATGACAAATCAAAGGGCTATTTCATCCATCCAACTGTGTATTCTACCACAGATGTGACTCACCACCTCCTCTCAACGGAGCTTTTCGGTCCTGTGCTTGCCATAGTTGTCTATGACGACGCTGCCCCCAACGCTTTCGAAACAATCTGCAAGACGATCGATAGCACCGGCCAATACGGCCTGACTGGTGCTGTGTTTGCCCAAGATCGAGAAGCAGTCTACTATGCGGAAAACGCCCTGCGTGCTACAGCTGGCAACTTCTATATCAATTGCAAGTGTACCGGTGCTGTCGTTGGTCAGCAGCCATTTGGTGGATCAAGGGCATCTGGCACGAACGATAAGGCAGGCAGCCAAGCTCTTCTGAACAGATTTGTGAGCATGCGATCAATTAAGGAAGAATTCGTTTCTCTTGATAAGGTTTTGTATCCTAGCAACGAGTAATTAGGTTTTGAAATCTAAAATCGTTTCGGCTTTGTTAGTACTATTTGGGAACCTATTTTCAAAGCAGCCCAGCTTGACTTGATGCTCAGCCGTTCGATTAGTTATACATGTTAAGTTTCTAGCGGAAAGTGGCAATTCTAGCCCCTCCTAGGTTTCAATATATTTACCCGCTTAATATCGGCTTTTCATCAAGACATCTGAGGCAGCTTTTGGAACAGCTACGCCGCAGCTAAACAAATTGAAAACTGGTAATCATGTACTCTCCTTCTGTTCCCTAGGTACAAGTCGTGTGTTGACTCAAGTCTGTAGCTGTCATAAATCTAGAACTTGGTGCAAAAGGTATCAAAGGAGACCTGCAGAAGCAATGTGAGAAGCTAGCGACCTCACCCTAATACCTTTAAATAAAAATGTCAAATCTGACTTAAACCCAGTGAATCTCTGAAACAAGCTTTACCTATCACACAGATGAAAACCCACACGGAGTCCGCCAGGGTAATGAATAAATTATCTCAAACCTATTATGCCAACTGCAATAAGGAATGCGGCGATGAAATGCGAAATGAAGCAAATAGAATATACGAGGCTCTGGTGAATACACGGTTTCAGGCGATGAGGAGCAAAAATGGGACTATTCGATCTGTCTGAAGTTCCGTTGAGCAAGAAATCCTCATTCGACAAGCTGTGGGGGTGGCTTTCGAGGCGAAAATGTAGCCTCCCAAGCGCTTTGTACTTTGACTAGCAGCCCGTCCTGATGCTCTGTGGTTATAGCAGCAATCCCAAAGGCCCTCCCGTTGTAATCTAAATAAGACAGGGGCATCGCAGCTATCGGATATCCTGACCTCTAATTAGCTTAGGATCTCTTAAGGAATTACTCAATAAGAAAATTCCTTACCGCTGCAAGAAGCTAGAGAAGAGAGAAAGCTATCCGCCGGTCCTATAATGACGTCGACTCCGTATTTCTTTAGAATAAAGTCTATACCGCGGCCTCTTGAGACGTCGCGCATGTGTTTAAAATTCGCCTCATACTCGCCGACAGTCAAATTCTGCTTTTGTGTCGCAATCAAAAAATCCTGGTTCCCGTGTCCTGCAAGTAATATTTTCTTAGCTCTATGGAACCTATCTTGTGCCTATGGAGAAAAACTAACTTGGCGGGAGTTCTTGCTTTGCATGTTCAAAATTGAAGTCAATTAACTCCTGAAGATTTCTGACTTTACTTTCATCCAGGTCCGAAAGATAGCCGTTCAATTCAGCCCGTAGGTCAGCACCTAATGCTGTCAGAGACACTCTCAACTGAAAATCAGCAACCAAAGAAAGAACCTACGAGTGACGACAATCTTGCTATTTTGTCCACTTTATCCAAGCTCATCAATGGAGATAAGAGGGACGTTTTCAACCATGGACTTAGCAAGGGGCTTAATTTTTTGGAATGCGCCCGAATTTTGTTATTCTAAATTCAACGTATGAAGTTAGTAAAATATCATCGCCTTTTGTGGAAGTTAGATTACAATCTGTATCGTTGCTTCTTCGACCGGTTTCAGGAAATGCGGAGGGAATTTCCACTCATCAGGGTCTAAAGTTGCGACGGAAATATCACCCCATGACTTTGTAAGGTACTTCGTAAATGACTCGCCGTCTTTCCGCTCTGTAATGGCATCAAGAAGTATGGCGAGGTCTTCGACGGTCTTTGTCATTGGGCCTGCTGAATCGAAATTCTTGGAGACTGGGACAATTCCAGATTGAGGGACCAAGCCGATGGTAGGTTTGATTGTATATAGAGAAGCTCTGCCGGCAGGACACACCAGCGATCCGTCTGTCTCAGTTCCAATGGATATAGGCGCATAACCGGCGGAGACCGCTACGGCCGAGCCAGACGAGGAGCCAGAAGGGCTCTAATCAAAGAACGGAGATGTTACTCAGTCGGTCTAGCACACAACGTTGAAAGAACTTACACTATGTCCATCCTTTGAATCATCAGAATCTACACCTCCTCGAACGTAAGCTGATTGGGTTTGACCCCCAACTGCAGACCATCCGCTCGGTAACATGAGGCCCCTCAAGTGAGATATTAGCTGTGTTCAGGCTCTACCTAGAATGCACCACCAACCGGTAATTCGACAATTCCTACGGACTTTCCTTAGCGAGATGCAAAATAATTGTCAACAGGAACAGGCTAGCATACGCTTAGATTTGATTTTCCCAAAATGATTTTACCCGCGGCGAGCAACTATGTAGACATTAGTGGAAATGGCTTGAAGCGAAGCGGGAGGCCACATACCATATCAACAATTTTGGCATTTCTTGGTGGCCGGGAGTTGAGCAATGCGAGACTTCCGGCGGTTGTTTTGAGCCCCAAGGTTGGGTGCGTCGCAACGTTGTCCTAGCTTCCGATGAGACTAGGTGTATATATCATTCTAAGGCCTTACTTTTTTCCATGCAAAGGGCCTCTCAGTTTCCCACTTTCCCTTTCGTAATCAAGAGCCTTGGCTGTTGCCAGCAGCTTATCCATCGGGGTTGTTTGAATCATCGCATGGAGATAGCCATCATGCTTTCGAATCTGAGCGAGATATGTTTCAACAAGCCCCACGCTACTGACATTTCCACGATTTAGCAATTCCTGTAGTGCCTTTATGTCAGCGGATAGCACATCAAACATAGGAGCTGACATATTTGATGGGAGGTGAGTTGCTTCTGCCGACAATCTTGTAAACAGTAATAGCGCACAAGTGAGAAAGATACTCATCGAGAACTGTAGCTTAGATATGATTCGGCTACCCGCCTGAGCTAGCTGAAAGCAATTCTGTGACTTCGATCCAACTTCGCTATTCGTACATGTTATAATAATATAGTATTTTTTATATTAGGAAGCGCAGCACGTTTTCATGATGAGGCGGCCTCCTACTGGTGCTTTAGCTGCTTCCGATCAAGTGGATCAAATGCCATTAGCTTTATTTCCAGAATATCCAGGTTTACTCCTCATAGGCAGCCCAAACGCGCTCGTGACTCTAATATGACAATAACAACATATGCTCTGCGAAAGCAGCTAGAGGACGGTTCAGGCAAGTTAAAGGTCTCTTCGAGCTCAGAGAATGTATCACTGACAGCATGTACAGAGGAAGAAATGATGCAAGATGATCTTTACAGATACACTCGCCATCGGTGGCTGTGAGTGAACAACCTCCCAGGTGTACGGAGTACGTAAAACTAACAAATTTTTAGATGCAACGAGGCCGAAAATCTCGCGATACGACACCGCAAATTCAATATTTCGGCGCTTATTGAAGTCGCAATCAAAGCTGCTGGAGATGGTGCTAGATCTTGTACGTGTCCCGTTGATCGCTAATCTTGGAGAGCTGCATTTTTCAACCTCTCCAGCAAATAGATTCCACCAGCAGCTAATGTACGGCCGAACCCAGGCGTGAAGGTCCTTAAATGTGTAGAGGGCCAATATAACAAAGCATTAATCATGACCATGGATAATGGGCGTGAAATTTTTGCAAAACTTCCCAACCCCAATGCTGGCCCACCGTTCTACACATTGGCTTCGGAGGTTGCCACACGTCACTTTGTACGGCACCCTTTCTTTGTTCATACGTGCCCTTAAAGTTTTGACGGTGGTTTATCAGTTACGAACAGCTTTAGATTTGCCTATTCCACGTGTATATGCGTATATGCATACTCTTTAGACTCTGATAATTCAGTCAGCGCTGAGTAGACGCTAGAGGAGAAAGCACAAGGACAACCACTTGGGAACCTTTGGTATGATTGGCAAATGGAGTCATAGCGCAATCTCATTGATCAGCTTGTAGATTTTGAATTAAGGCTAAGTTTTGTTTTCGGAAACATGGTGTCTTTATTTCAAGAAGGATATGGGCAATAAGAAGGTTCCTTTTCGTGAGCCGGAACCAGTGCGCGAGACGCTTGGTGATGCCATAGGAGGCATCAGCGCCACGCTAGTCGACGAATTTGTCATTGGTCCGGTAACCGAGGCAGTACTATGGGAGGATGAAAAGCAGTCAATGGAGTTGGATCGCGGCCTATGTAAGTTCCCTCCTCCGAAGTTCCAGTGCATCGCTAAGTCTAGGAAAAGGGAGCTCTCCTGAATCTTTGCAACCATTACCGCTGATGAAATGCAAAGGGCGCAGCTTCACACAAAACCGCGAACAAACGTACACCGATCCCATGACCTCCTTGAATGCCCTGACGATTACATCTCGCTCTTAAAAATTTTTCTACAACTCATACCTCTCATCTCTCCTAAAGTTTCCCATACCTCTTTCTCCCATCCTGATTTTCATCTTAATGACATATTTGACCCGGAGACAAAAAGAATTATCTGCGTCATTGACTGGCAATCTGCCTCCATATCTGAACCTTTTTTCCACCAGATCCCGCATATGATCGGCGACAAAGAGGGGTCCAACTCTGCGCCAGGAAGTCCCGGTACGCGGGAAAACCTAAACGACCCTACAAATTTACTTAGCTATTACTAAAATCTCAGCAAGCGGAAGAACAGTCGCTGGTGGGCAGCAGCGGATGTACCCAATCGTTCTCTTTTAGTTGATACCCTTCGGTGCATGTTGGGTGCTTGGAACAAACGCGATCTCTTCTCCTTCCGACATGCCCTTATAGGTATAATTACCCGCTGGCAAGTAATTCAATCAACTCCGTGTCCCATAGATTCCACATCGAGCGAACTAGAGCTTCATGGTGACGAAATGGAACTCCTAGAGGGCCTTTCGCACCTTTTGCATGAGCTTCAAAATAACAACTTGATCTCGCTAGGCGGCATGGTTCTCCGAAAGGATTTTGAGCAAGCTTCAGCAATCAATCAGAGATTTATGGAAATGTTTATCGGCTTGGTTGAGTCAGAAGAACAAAAGGAACTGTGCTCTCGGATATGGCCATATCAAGATAGGGAGTGTTGAACCCAAATTTTAAAGACTCGGTGAATTCACAGGCCGGGCGGGATGGGGGCGTAAGTCGATGGCCATTGGGCCGGATAACTCCATTGGCAGTACGCTGCTCCCAGCACGACAAGAGGCTATTATTGCATGTTCTGGGATGATAAATGAAACTCTTCCAGATGCATGACCAAGGGCAAGAATACCATCTTTCATTGCTGAGGAGCCAAGGGAATACCCTCTAGCCATATGTGAGATATCTATTTCTGAATGTCCTTGTCGGCCAAATGACAAAGAGATATAGCTCTGGAAGTGATAACAAGAAAGGTGGTCTGGAGCAAAACAATCACTCCAAAGGAGCGAAAGGCCTTGAATTTATGCATTGCAAAAACCAAGGGGAAGGAACGAGAGCCGTCTCCTTAAAAAGGGTTTCGGACATTAGCAGTTCATGGGACATCATGCATCGCAACGACAAAGCGAGAAAGCGAAGAATATATGAGATGTTTGATGGGCTCGAGGCAAAAGCAGCGAGAGTTGATGATCACCTGATGGGGACGCAGGCTGAAACAGCGTCAAATAAGGCCACTTTTGGCCCTCTCCCATCTGAGACTATAGAGGTATTGAGCTTGCATCTCTATGGGTGTCTGGCACTAGTAACAAGCAGCTTTGTATAACGTAACTGGTTAATCTATCACCGAGCGGATCTGTTTTTCATCTCAGCCATCCTCACCCAAATAATCAAGAAGGCTCCTTTTAGTCATTAAAGCTTATAAATTCAAGCAAATTTCAAGCATTCGAGCAGTCACTAAGTTCTATGATATCTCTTATTCTTCTCTTTTTACTGATTGCATGTTTGATCCGCTTGGTGATAGACTATGTTAATTGGTATTTCTGACTTAACTGTGTACAGAGCTACTAAACAAATTCCTACTTGCTGCAAATATAATTGGTGGCATTGCATAGGCACATGAAGCTTAACACACCCCGAATAACTAACCAAAACCGTTGATAATTCATGTTGATAACTTATAATTCATATTCGTAATTATTATGTCGGCAATGACAGCCTTAACTGGTACATTCAATTGACCAGGAAATGTCACGTTTATTGTATTGTGCGACAGCCAGCTGAGAACTATCAAAAAGGAGGGAAAGGATGATCGCTCAAAATGTTAGTGCTAACATCAGGATTTAAAAACACCGACAGGGGTATACGATGTGCTGTTTACTCCTCTCCCTCCATGATTTCCTCCTCGACACTGATGCAAGTTAGCATTATATGAATGACGGCTGCGAATCAGGATACTTACTACTCATCTTCACCCTCAGAAATACCAGCGTCCTGGTATTGTTGATATTCGCTAACCAAATCGTTCATATTACTTTCAGCCTCAGTGAACTCCATCTCGTCCATACCTTCACCGGTGTACCAATGCAAGAAAGCCTTGCGACGGAACATAGCAGTGAATTGGTCACCAACACGCTTGAAGAGCTCCTGAATAGACGTAGAGTTTCCGATAAAGGTGGAAGCCATCTTGAGACCGCGCGGCGGAATAGAGCAAAGAGCGGTCTGGATGTTGTTGGGGATCCACTCAACAAAGTAGGTGTGGTTCTTGTTTTGAACATTGCGCATTTGGTCCTCAACCTCTTTCATGGAGACCTTGCCTCGGCTATTAAAGAAGTCAGAGAAGGTCAAAAGCGGGAGACGCAAGATAGGAGACTTACAAAATAGCGGAGCAAGTGAGGTAGCGGCCATTACGGAAGTCAGATGCGGCCATCATGTTCTTAGGATCGTACATCTGCTGCGTCAATTCTGGAACGGTAATAGCACGGTATTGGTAAGCGCCGCGGCTGGTAAGAGGAGCGAAGCCAACCATGAAGAAATGGAGACGAGGGAATGGAACCATGTTAACGGCCAATTTACGGAGATCAGAGTTGAGTTGTCCAGGGAAACGAAGGCAGGTAGTGACACCAGACATGACGGCAGAGACCAAATGGTTAAGGTCACCGTAGGATGGGTTAGCGAGCTTGAGAGTTCGCATGCAGATATCATACAGAGCCTAGAGCTTGTTAGTTTCCGAGATTCTGACACCAAGAACAAGTAGTGGCTTCTTACCTCATTATCAATACAGAAAGTCTCATCGGAGTGCTCAACCAACTGGTGGACGGAAAGAGTGGCATTGTATGGTTCAACAACTGTGTCCGAAACTTTCGGGGACGGGACAACGGAGAAAGTTGCCATCATACGGTCTGGGAACTCCTCTCGGATCTTAGAAATCAATAACGTACCCATACCGGCACCAGTGCCACCACCCAGGGAGTGAGTGATCTGGAAGCCTTGAAGACAGTCGCAGCCTTCGGCTTCGCGGCGAACGACATCGATGACTTGGTCAACCAATTCAGCACCCTCAGTGTAATGACCCTTCGCCCAGTTATTTCCGGCACCAGATTGACCAAAAACGAAGTTGTCAGGGCGGAAAAGCTGGCCAAATGGACCCGCGCGGACAGCCTCCATAGTGCCAGGCTCGAGATCGACGAGAACGGCACGAGGAACGTATTTTTTGTTAGAGGCCTAAATCAAAATTATAAGCCGGAATTGGGCGACGGGATGGAAGAAAGGCTATCGTACCTCGTTGAAATAGACGTTCATACGTTCGAGCTGGAGATCAGAAGACCCAGCATACCTATGTTGTTGTTAATGCCTGCTATTCCCTGACCTGCGGGGGTGATCAACTAACAAGCCGGAGCCATCGAGGCCATGCTCCCCAGAGATGATTTGCCTATAGAGCACATGCATGTAAGTCGCAGAACAAATGTGGGCGTTTTGGAAAGTGATTGAGTTTACCAGAAGGCGGCACCGATTTGATTACCCTTTATTTTTGGAGATCAGGTCAGATATCAATCCCTCGACATGAAATGTAGGTGTTCACAAAACCCTTTCGAAAAACTTACACATTGACCGGTTTGGAGATGAACCTAAAGATATAGGAGAATAGAAAGTTAGCAATCGCATTGGCTTGAAAATAATTTCAGGGATCTTGAAGATTGAGTGCAGGGACTGGTGGGGTGGATGGAGTCCTTGCTCAACAAAAACACACGCGTTGCTGTGAGAGGAGACTTACAATTTCACGCATTTTGAATGGATGTTGGGCCTGAGAGAATTGCGATGGAAAACTCGAAGCTGTACGGAGTTGGTTGAAGCAAGAAAGCACAGAGAGAGAGAGAGGATGTTGTTGGGTAGGAAGAAAAGAACGGCGGTGAGGTTGAAAAGGGGAGAAAGAGAACAAACGCCCAACTGGTCGAGCTAAGCCAGTCTGAGTTATGGTTTGTTTACATTGTTTGTGTGGCAGGCGTCGCAAATCCCGTGTCAAGTAGGCGTTAGTGGGTGATTATGTAATTCTATCAACAATCCTCATGGAGCTTAGCGCAATTGAAGCTCTGTAGTTCTGCGCAGGCACAAACCACTTTTGGAGTACTGAATTGAGTTCTGATTGTGAACGGCCTCCATGACGCTTGGGCATTTGAGGAGTGAAGAAAAGCAAAAATATTGCTCTTTGGAATCTTGAGCATAATTACCCTCCACCGCTAAAGACGCCAACTGAAATGGGGGTATCGATAAAACGAGGCCTCATCCAAGGAAAGTCAACACATCACAAGATTGCATGGGCCGCAAACAGGAGATTGCCCGGAATCCAAAGGTGACCTTATTTAGCGCAATGAAGCCAATACATTTAGCTATAAGTACACGGAATGCAACTCCAAGGACATTAAACACTAGTCGTGCCTTTCTCTGGCTTCTCACTTTCAATCCACGAACCAAACTTTTCCAGGCGGGCTGACTCTTCCTCGTCACCGTTGCTAGCTTCCCAGCCTGCCCCGTCGTCCTCGTAATCGTGACCTTTGGTGTTTGACTTTCTAAACCTGTCACGGCCATCTGCAATGTATGCCTCGACTTGAACGCCCCCGAAATAACGCCCATTCATCATCTAAAACGCCGATTATTAGTTTTGACTGATCTGTTGTTTTCAGGAAATTGGCAGGCAAAGCATAATTACCTTCACACATCCCTGCGCAGCTTCAGCGTCCTTGAACCTAACTGTCACAACACCGGTCTCTTCTTTATCATACAATACGACATTTGTAACCTCCCCAAGCTTAGAGCATTCATCTCGGATGTCTTCTTTAATATCGAGAATAGCGGCCGGATCTTCCTGTGAATGCGATCATAGAATAAGCAATTGCATTGCGATTGCATAAAGCTCCTCGCATGTAAACACAAAAAGCAAGAAATGTATAAAGAGACAGGAGTATTTTACCTCAAGTTCTTTCACAGTAAACATGTGTTTGAGAACTACTATTTTCTCCCATTTCCCTGCGGGCTGAAGCGTAGCTGCATCCTTTTCGTCCCAATCTGCGAGTTTACTGTAAAGTTATGGAATTAGCTCGTATGCCTGCGAGGCATCCGCTGCCAAGAAAAGGCTGGTAACATACTTCTTTAGCCTCTGCGTCTTTCTAATGATTTTTGCCTTATCTCTTGCGTTTGGTTTCTCGGGTGCTTCTTGCTGCGCCTTGAACGAAAAGTCCGCTTGCTGAACCCTCATTTTCCCTTGAGGGCCAGCTTCACCAAGTCGGAAATCTGAATCATCAAGCATCTGAATAGCGAGATTCACCGACTCGGGTCGGAAATACACAACAAGCGCATCTCCCTTAAATTTCCCGTTTTCATCCGTGTACATCTTTATTCGCGGCCGCCGGCTATCAATTTCTTCAGCGATAACCCCGCATTTACAGAAGATATCGTGGAGCTCTTCAAAGGTCGCATCCAAGGGGATGGAAGTGACGTATACTGCAGTATTTGTGCGTTGCTTTTTGGCTTTATGGGCATTGCTATTTCCGTTTCCAGATTCCTGATTGGAGAGAAACGCGAAAAATTAGATAAGTATTATTGGGAATTCGCCGGTTGGAAGGAAAACAACGAACTTACTTCGTCATTTTGCTTCCGCTTCCTTCTTTGTGGCTTAACGGCGGGCTCATTCTCATCGACACCTTTGACTTTATATGCTTCTCTCTGTTGTTCGACTAGAGAATCATCCAACTGTGCATCCATCCGGAGGCCGTACAATGCGGAGCCAAGCAGTTAGAATCACAATCCGTCCAACTCGTGGTAACCATGAAAGCATTAAACCCGCATAGAGAAAAAGAGAGAAGGGAGAGAGAGTAGGTGTCCAAAGTAGCCAAGCTATAGCAACATACGCCGAAGCTCCATTTGCAATACTCATATCTCCCCAGCGCAACTATGCTTAGATGGCAGGATGGCAGAGCTTAAGAACATGCGGAGGCAGAAGTGGAGTAGTTACCGAAGGTATCCATCTCTTTAGAATCGTATCGTATGCATATTCCTCACCGTCTTCCGTTTCTAAAATAAATTTATTGTCGAGCTTCGAAAAGGAGATACGGGGATCACTGTCAAATTCCGAGGGCTCTAGCGGGAAGCTTGAGCCAATAGCGCTATCTGGGGGTAGGTTTGGTGACTCTTCCATTGTTTGATATGCAAAGGACGTCCCTGTTTAGGGATACAAAATTATATTATACAGTTGCGAATAAATTTCAGGCAATGATGTAGAAAGGTTGAGAGAACAAAAGACCAAAGTCGGGACGAGCTGCATCGTCCTTGGGGGTTGTATTAAGCTTCACAGGTTCAAGGTTGGGGTTGACAGGTGCTGCTTTTACATGAATTAGTCATTAATTCTTGGCAAACCCTTTTTCTTTCAGCTTTTCGAGATTTCAATCAATCTTTGTTCAAATATAATATGATCTTTTGGTCGATGTTATATTAGAAATCATTCTAATTATGAACTATTTACTTGACGAGATGTACTAGATTGAAGTGACAAAGGGAATAAAGGGTCCGATTGCAGCAAACCAATACACGTTATTTGCTTTCATCTTCTTTCATGTTTGTATATTTTTCTCGATTGACCAAATCCGTGTCAAATTTACGCTCGGAATGATCGTTCTCGAATACACTGTCGACGTCTCGGGTGATTTCCACGTAGTCATACTAGCAAGAATGTCAGCAAAACGGAAGATATTGTATTTGTTGACAGAGCGTACAGCAAATTCGCCAATCTCAGCACCATCGACACCTAGGATCTCATCCTCCTCATTGGTTCGAAGGCGTAGACCAGGGACCAAGTTGATTAGGAATAGGATGATACAACTTCCAAAGAATGAATATGCGGCGCCGCTTGCAGAGTCGGCAAGTTGATAGGCGAGCTGAATATAATGTTTGTTGAGCCACCCTCCTTCAATGACGGTGACACCATCCAGCCTGGCTATATAATCGCTGCAATTTTGTCAGTGGGTAAACAAAGAAAGTCGGTTGCTGTGGAATGGGTCACACGTACGCTGCGAATAAACCGGTAAGCAAGTTTCCCACAATGCCCCCTATCCCATGAACAGCAAAAATATCTAGCGAATCGTCAATTCGCATGAGATATTTCAATTTGGTAGCATAATTGCATGCAGCAGCCCCTACCACTCCAAATACAACAGCCGCCCACGGTGGGACGTAGCCTGACCCGGGGGTAATTGCTACGAGGCCCGATATGACCCCGGAAGAGAACCCGACTGCAGAGAATTTTCCATCTAGGCGATAGTCCAAGAAGCACCAGGTAATACCGCCGACGGCAGCGGCCAGATTTGTCACCACGCCAGCCATTACAGCACGAAGATTTGCACTGAATGCGGAGCCGCAGTTAAACCCAAGCCATCCGAACCAGAGGAACACAGTTCCAATTACAACGTGAGTGACGTTGTGAGGGCGGGAATTGAACCCATGGGCACCGCGTCCCCGTCTCTTCCCCAGCATAAGGGAATACGCTAGCGCAGCAGCCCCAGAAGCAATGTGTACGGGAGTTCCACCAGCAAAATCGAGTGCACCCATCTCATACACCCAACCAGAAGCGTTCCATGTCCAGCACGCAAGGGGGTCATATATAACTGTGGTCCAAACGAACATGAAGACAATGCATGGTGCCATGCGGCCGCGCTCGGCGACTCCTCCTACAGCCAGTGCAACTCTAGAACATAACGTGTTAGAACTCTTTGAATTTTGAATGAAGTTGGTGGATGCAACTTACGTTATTGCGGCAAACATTCCCTGATATAAAGCAAACAATAAATCAGGAATCTTTGAGCTTCCAACGGAGGGCTGGGCGAGAACGCTTTTGAAGCCAAAATTTTCGAGATTTCCAATATATGCTCCTGCAGTATGGGAAAATGCGAGAGAAAATCCCCAAAAGAACCACTGGAATGAGACAACCCCTAGTGACATAACTGACAACCATATCAACGAAAGGGCAGATTTCCGAGGAGCGAGTCCGGAGTAGAAAAAACTGTGCTATATTAACAAGAGCTAGTGAGAAGATGCCGAGCAAGTACAGGAGCTCCTACCCAACACCTGGGATCATGAGCAACACAAGTGCGGTGCAAGTTATCATCCACGCAATATCACCTGCCTAAAGAGAATGGGTGATGAGTTAGAGTCAGTACTTGGAGTGTTCTGTACAAAAGAACAGATTGGCGCACTTTGTAGAAAACATTGAGGTCGATTTCCATGGAGTCTCCCCCGGTGGGAACGGTCCCGTTATAGGGTACTAGTACCGTATAATTCAACGTATTGAGGTCGGGTGACTGGGACATGGCGCCGAATCGATCTGTGCTCCCCGATATCAAGAGTTCTTGGGATATGTTAACCTCCCTGGACGACCACCCGTTCCAGAACAGCCAAATATTTCAAAGAGAGTAAAAATGGGCCGCTTTTGTTCTCTATCAAGGATCAATTAAAGGCTCTAGTGAGGCCATCGTGTCACATATATACCTTTGATCATGAGCGACAGTTAAGAACTCTCTTCCGAACTCCATTTTGCCTACGATAACTAGGTACAACAATTGCAAGCCTCTTCCTGTCTTATCATTTGGACAATGCTGCTAGTAGAAAAGCTACCAACGGACAAATAAGATGCATCTACGCTTGTTGAATCGCAAACTAGACATTTAGTCGCTCCCAAGTGTAGTTAAGGCTTGTTCGCTGTTTATCGCCTGGCGTTGGTATTTCAAAGGAAGTGTATCTTCACCTAGAAATACTCTATCGGCTCCCAGTCGGAGTTCCTTGATAAGGACGTCTGTTTAAGCGACTCGAGCCTGTGATGCCCTTATCTCACCAGCGCTTGCTTCTTCTAGAAATATTCGTCGCTTGGGCTTGGCATTGCTGCTTTGATAATGAAAATCCAAGCCAATCGGCATTTCTGATAAGCAACCTCCGAAAGATAACCTCCGAAACAGGAACAGCCTTAATAATTTCTCCTTATCTGATTTGTGTTGTGAAGCTCTATCGATGTATGTAGTGGTGAGATGTATGAAAGAAGCTGGAGGATTTTAACATAATTTGCCAAGCTTGCTGGTTAGTTAATGACTCCTGAGGTTTCAGAGAAGTTGGATCGAAACGGGCTAACAAGCCTCCATTTTCTGTGAAGCAAGGAACATGTTTCTTTTCTTGAAACCAGTCAAAGAGATATCACATGCCTAGGAATCCAAACTGTATATATACGTATTCAATATTGAAATTGTATGTGTATGGGAAAGGAAAAAGTAAAATACTGAACTATGAAATTGACTTCCACAAGGTAGCCAGAAAGCGCCGGGATAACCTTGGATTCGAATTAGAAGCGAAGAGCCAATCCTGTTCTTGTAGGCTGCGGAAAGTAACAGTGCCAAAAAAATGCTTCCATCTCGATAGATGGGTATGTATAGTAAATACAACCAGATTAGGAGGATTCTTTTCTTGGAGGCGGTCAGTGCATTCTTGTCGTTTACGTGAATGTGGAAGAGCTCTAAAGCATACAAAGAGCCGAATCCTCGTGCAGCAACAGTCGCTTTGAGAGAGCGATAGTATTTCTGAACAGATTCTTTCAGTTGAAGGTCTTGCAAACGGAGACAGCTTCTGTCGAGAAGAACCGAGATTTATCCATTTGAGTGACTCATGCAGTCATGCAGAGCAAAGACAAACGAAGACCCTGTAAGTTACCGCACTCATCGTGCATGTTTTGTTGAGAATTAGGGAGCATCCCTCCCCTGTTGGGGCTCATGGAGGGTTCAGACAGCCAATAAGTAGCAAGAAGGTCAAGCAACAGGGAATCCTGTCGTCATTCAGCACGATAAATTGGCTGCTTGGTAGAGACGCATTGGGTCTTGAAAATTGGAGCTCGGGGGTGAGCTAAAGGCTAGGCACAGTACTCCGTACGTACAGACGAGAAATAATGATTGTTTGTCTAAAAGACAACGTGCATGACCTACTTAGTTAGATATCGTATGGATGGAAGTGTTAATTGCTTTATTTGCGCTCAGATGGCAACTCGTAATTCAACAAACGGGTTGAGGTAGCGAACAAGCGGGCCAGAACAAGCTAACAAGGTCACTAGTCCCAATTGAGTTGGGACGTTGTCAAACCCAAAAATCTCCACATGATTGCGGCATTACAGACTAGAGACCACATGAACGAAGAGTCCAGACTCACTCTAATGCGGCGATGACCCTGCTGCAAATTTGCGGATTATGGAACGTCGGAGACACTCCTTACACGGCTTGGACTCTTCGGCACCTACCGACTATTATCCACTCCACCCTCCATTCGTTCTCCCTGGCCACGAGGATTTTGAGCAAGATATCCGCGACGCGGCTAGCCAGCACGACACGCCTTTGACCACCGCTTCGGGAACTGCTGCGAGTCCGACGAGCCCGGCGTACCGTAACTCTCCAACACTAGTGCAATCTACAATCTACCCCCAATGGACAACGGATATTCCTAGGCACTCTCGTAGTGGCAGCGGGGGAGCTTCTACCGCTAGCTTTGAGAGACAGCCCCCTTCAGAGATGTCTGAGCGAGACCTGAGACCACAGCGGCCCAGTGGTCCAGCCAGAACGCCGTCTAATACTTACGCACCGCCGCGAAGACCCCCTCAGTTTTCTGTTCACTCTAGTAGCCAACTTCCCTACTCCACTAAACGACCCTCACGGCGCGACCCCAATGCACAGTACCGTGCTCAAGAGAAGGCTTACGTTCAAAGAGTAAGGCAAGGACCGCCGAACGAATGGTTCAATTTTGGTTCTCAAATACCAGGTGTGCCTGACATCGACCTGGATCTTGAAGACGAATCACCGTCGTCGGAGCCTCAATTCGAAAACGACCTTTACGATGCCGAAGCCCACTTGGTGTTGGAGGATGAAAATACGCTGCCAACTCTGGAAGAGCTTCAAAACCCGAAAAGCCGGGAAAAACTGGAATGGCATTCAATGCTGGCGTCGGTCCTAAAGGGAGACGTCGTCAAGCAGGAGAAGCGACGGCTAATTGGCACTGGCGAGCCCAAAAGCTTAACCGATATAAATGACGAAATCTGGCTTGGTGTTCGAGCAAGATCTTGTGGCCGACCAGAAGCTCTTCAGAAAAAAATCATCGAGTACGAAAGGTCTCAACTAGGGCCAGTATTGGAAGAAATCATTTCGTTCAATATCAAAGGCGAAGCAGAAATAGGCAAACCACCTGTCAAGCAAGTGGAAGATATTGTTGCAAATATCGAGAAGGTCGAAAGTCTGTACTCAGTCAGACGCGAGCTTCAAGATCACCATAAACGTGCCGACTCTGTGGAATTTACCGCCAGTTGCGATGCCATTATCTCATGGCATAACACAACACAGCTTATCAACACCCAGTTTGCTATCCTTCAGCGGTGGGTTGGTAATGAGGAACTGAATTTCAATTCACCAACAATCAAACCTTCCCATGCCGCGGATCTTGCAGATGAAGGCTCCTTCCTTGATCGTATCATGAAGGAAGATGGCCTGAAATCTCTTCAAGGAGATGGGAACGTGGTGGATGGAAATGGGCAAATACGGAAGAATAGCATGCTGGATGGGATCGGCGAAGTCATCAAGAAGGCCAAAGCCACACTCATTGAGAATTCCGAGGCTTTTGCAGAGCGACATCTCCCTCCATATATTGAGGAACTACTCATCTTGATCAGTTTCCCTTCTCGTCTCATCGTCGAGGTCATTCGTGTTCGGCTTTCATATGCCAGGAAAATGAAAGATCCAGGGCAACAGTCTCCTATGTTACTGGACCAGATGATCGTACAATTTCAGATGTTGATGAAAATTGCCGTTGAAATTAAACAGCGTTATCTTATCATTTCTGAGCCGGAGCCTGGGTGGGAACTCCCGCCATGCTTTGAGGAAAGTTTTGATAATGTTGTTGTCGACGCATTAAAATATTACTTCAAGCTGTTGAATTGGAAGTTGAGTGCAAACAAGAACACGTTTAAAGAAGCAGAAATTTTGGAGCAGGAATGGGACTTTTCTAACGAGATTGGGCGCCAATTTGATGGTGGGGATATTGAAGTCGCCGAGCAATTCAGGTACGTTATTCCTCTTCTTGTTCGTCGACCAAGCTAAATCGATCCTCCAGCACCTTGACTGCCAAGGCTTTGCAGCGTTTGATGCTTCATTTCGAGCGGGAGCTACTAAGTAAACCCGAAGAGAACGCTGTTGAGTCAGAAAAGCGCTACAAGCAAATTCTGGACTCCGTACGCGTCCGCCAGCGAAAGCTATTCCGATTTTCCCGGTTCCTTCGCGAACGGTTTGAAAATGCAACCGAGTTCCACTTGAAAGATGATATGGTTGAAACCCTTTCAGAGGCTCTATTGGCGTCGGGCCACTTCCTTGTCACGTCTATCGATTCCGTCGGGCAAAAAGGTGTGTCGCTAATTGCGTCCCCTTCGTTATATGGTCGACCCAAGGATATCCAATCAATTCTTGGAACTTCATTCCGCGCTGAAGATGTTCCAGAGGATCCGTCAAATCCGTATATCCTTGTCATCCGGCCCGAAAAGCCCTTCCCCTGGGCTGGGAAGAGGATGGAAGTTGACCTTCTGGAACATCCAACGGATGTAAGATTAGGAAAACTACGTCTAGTCGCCGACGGCTCTCAAAAACGTCTCCAAGGGGCTCGGATTGAGCTCACTAGGTTAACAGGCTTGGAATTCGATGTTATAGTGGAACAGCGGGCTAACTTGGGCCGGGTAAATGTCGAATTGAACAAGATTAAGAAGACTGTGTGGAAGCTCTCGAATACCATCATTGATAGTGTGGAAATCATTCGAAAACAGAACCAGGGCGCCGGCAATCAAGAGTTAATTCAGTCTTGCTTTGCTTTCGCGACCGAGTTTGGTAAAAGGTCCTTGATGTACATGGAGCCTACACGCCGTTCAATGAATCATGGGAAGCTCGTGAGACTAGGAGTCAATTGGGTTGAGTTTGTCTGCGATGACTGTGATGCAGCAGATCGCAGGACGTTTAAGTGGGCGGTTGCAGCCCTGGAATTTGCAATGGCAGTAACACATGGTCATACAATCCTTACTCTGAGCGATGAGGACTATCATTTATTGCGCGTCAAAGTTGCAGGTTGCATGTCTACATTGATATCTCATTTCGATATTATGGGTGCACGGTCGACATTAGCTGCAAAGGCAGAAAAACTACAACTTGGAGCTGGTCCCGGAAAATTGGATCTCAGCAAAGCCGCGGACGATGCCGAAGCTGCGCAGGCTGTGCATGAACAACGGTTCCTACGTATGCTCGAACTAGAACAAGCAAGGGCGGAGTCAGATTGTAAGCGGCGACCGTTAGGTAAAGTTTTAGAAGGAGTTAATGAAGCAGATCGTTCTCTCGCTGTCCTTTCGTCCTCGGCAACGAATGTCACCATTCGGTGGCAACAAGGCCAATTTATTGGTGGAGGTACTTCAGGCTCCGTTTATGCTGCGATCGACCTTGACACAGGTTATTTAATGGCAGTGAAAGAAATCAAGCTTCAAGAACCATCAGTCATTCCCAATGTCGCTCAGCAAATTCGAGATGAGATGGCCGTTCTCGAAGTTCTCGATCATCCCAACATTGTTTCGTATCGCGGTATTGAGGTTCATCGTGACAAAGTTTATATATTCATGGAATATTGCTCTGGCGGATCTATGGCAACGTTACTCGAACACGGCCGAATCGAGGATGAAACAGTTATCATGGTTTATGCACTACAAATGCTTGAGGGCCTCGCATACCTGCATCAAGCAGGTATTGTTCACCGTGACATCAAGCCCGCTAATATTCTTCTGGACCACAACGGTGTCATCAAATACGTTGACTTTGGAGCAGCGATGATAATTGCTCGTCAAGGCAAGACATTAGCTGCTATGGATCACTACGGAGGAAACCATAAGGACACGGCGAAAGAAGTCCATTCTCAACGCAAGAATCAGAAATCTGTTACTGGTACTCCTATGTACATGTCACCAGAACTTGTACGTGGCGAAGTTGGTCAAACGGGTGGTCAGCATGGTTCCATGGATATATGGTCTCTTGGTTGTGTGATTCTTGAGATGGCAACCGGATTACGTCCATGGGCAGGTATCGACAATGAATGGGCAATTATGTACAAGATTGCACAAGGAAACCAGCCACATCTTCCAATGCCAGACCAACTGAGCGAAATGGGCATTGACTTTATAAAGCGTTGTTTTGAACTTGATCCCGCCAAGAGACCCAGTGCGGTTGAACTGTTGCAGCATGAATGGATCCTTACTATTAGAAGACAGGTTGTAGCTGAGCCCCAGACCCCAAGCAGCGAAGGTGGAAGCAGCCAAACATCGAGCTCAACGAGCAGCAGACAGAATTCAAACATGTTTTGATCTCCCCCCCCTTTTTTTTTCCGCTCCTTGCTCAGCAAATCATTGTCGTCATTGTCTTTTTACAGGTACCTTTTTGAAGGATTTTATTCTTGACTCAAAAATTGCCCTCTGATATCCATTTGGAAATCTTTATCCTTGAGCGGGTCGTATTTTCGTTTGTTAGGTTCCACGACATTTCCATGAACACGGGCAAAAAACGTGTCGAGCATTTTGCACTTCCTCCTTCCCTTGAGAAACCTTTCTTATATTAATCTTGGCATGTGTCATTCTTTTTAGTGCTGTATGGTAGCATGGCTCTTAGTATCCTGCTTATATACAATAAGGTGTATATTGGCCTTTAGCAAAGCATGCTGGTGGGATTTTCGACAATGCATATTGCTTTGCTGTAACTGTGTATGCATGGTGAACCGCCGCATTGACCTAGGAATAATACAAATACTTTCAGGTGGTCTAGGTGTTTTGAACATGATAAAATATGGTTGCAAGAAAGAATTTTATGACTTTAATATGCTTCAAAAAGTGATGCTGGGTCATATCAAATCAAATCAGGGTTCCCTAAAGCCAAAGGGGAAGTGAAAATACCAATGAGGAGATATTTTAAGGAGCTAGGGCTGACTAGCCACATAATGGAAGAGATAAAGTGAGAATTAGAAATTTCATCAAGCCATATATGACATGCACAATGCAATGCGTAGAAAAAACAGAGAGTGGAATGAAAATTGTAAAAAGGTGAATGCACTCGATAATGTAACGAGGACAACAATTCTCCAAGAAACCATTTGAATCCATAACAACAAGACGGGGTTCAAAGGGATCAACTAGGAACAAGGGAAGAGGTCAAAATCTGCAAATGTAAGACTTCATGTTAGTCAATTAACTGGAAGAGAACAAATTGGATATCATTGAAGGAAGAAACATGTAAACGAAAATGATCATCGAGCACTGAGCTATGACAAAGCTGAGCGGATGTTGGGTACTCAAGCTGTATTTGTTTTAGAAGTAAAGAGGAAGGAAAAGGCGAAGAACTCCATATTCTCCCCTTTTAAACCCGGCAAGAAATTTCCAGAGAAAAAATCATGAATGGTGTCACGTCATACTTAAGCCAATTGCGCATGTAATTTCAGGGGTCGTGTTATTTAGCGAAATTCCATGGCTCCGAAACACCCGCGGTTATCGACATGGTTGAGCTCAAGTCGCTGGTATCTAGATTTTGATTGTGATAAGTAATAGTTCAACTGCTAGGTTCACAATCGATCTCACCTTTCACTCTTTGCATGGAAGTAAATTCCACTAACTGTTCCTTTGACTTGATTAAAGCATATATAATAAAATCCCTCAAAGCTTGCGCCGTTGATGGTTTTGACACGATGGTCCGGCACGAGGAAGTATTCTTTCCATCTCATAAAGATGTGCTCCCTCTGCGCAAAATTCTTAAATGTGAAATCTGGCTTCCTAGCTAGCTTAGCTAGTGGACGCCATGCAGGAAACCGATCCCAGTGCTGCATGTCACTTCTATGCGTTGCACCCCACGAAGGGTTTTGCGTTTGGAATGTATGCTTTGTACCTATTATCTCGCCCTCGAAATACGTCGTAAGGGTAGGATGGTCCTCAGTGAGACCTAACATGGGAGCGAGAATCATTATCAGAGCTGGTGGTGCTGAGAGAAGTTAAGGCTAATCCAACTGACCTTGAATGCGAAGATATCCGCAAAGAAATGACTCTTCCATATTGACATCTTTGATTTCCACATCTACGTTATATTTTTGACGATCCGACTCTTGGGTCCCGACGAACTTGCTACCGGCTCGCAGGAATGAACAGGGGTGATCAGGTATCAACTGATGAAATGGTGAGTAAAAACATTCGAGATAGCATCAATTTACAATAGACCTTACCCTCACGTTAGAAAAGTCGTGACTGAGCGCAGCCATATACGAAGGTGTCGACACGGTCGAAGGCCGGGCTGGCGATAGTGGCCGGTCATCCTTAATATACGTCGATTGACTAGACACGGATGCTGTAGGGCTTGGAGCTTCGGCGGCAGTTTCATTGCGATCCACGATGTCTTTCTCATCGGTGATTTGAGATGAATTGGTGGAGGGGCGGTCTTGTAGGGTAGCAGTCCTGTCTAGCTCGGGCTGCAATTCCGATGTCGCAATTAAGCCCGGATTGTGGTATGCATCACGCACGAGTTGCTCTTCGGTAGACGTATTCCAGCCGTCTAGCCGATCGACAATCTCTGGGGGGCACGTCCCTCGCGCGGACAACGCGTCCAAGGAGAGCGAGGTTAAGTGCGGAGAGGTGACGCTGGGAGTCGGCATGAGAGGCAATCAACTGGCAGTTAGCTGAGGTAACGGAGAGCACGAGGACATCCAGCAAGAAGGAAAACAACCAAAAAAAAACCGGGTAAGGGTTGGAAAAGAAGCGAAAGGAAAGAAGATGTTTCAATGAAGAAAAGCAGATAGCCAGATCATTGTGCGATTCATGTGGTCAATTCAGGCCGTGATTCTGGAAAGAGGCGAGTTTGGTGAGAGCAGAGTCAAGCAGCAGTTCAAGGATGGTCTGGAATTACTTGGGAAGCTAACTAATCTAGTTGGCCCACGTACACTAAAAAAAAAAAAGTAACGCAGTCAGGCGATGATTTGCGGGGAAACTATTGAAGCAAACCCTGTCAGTGTGAAGATGATTGCAAGAATATCGAACTGGAAACCTGCACGCAAGAATCCATGTAACATAACTAACTAATGGAGAGTCGAACCGTCTGAAGATGTGCATCTAGTTGGGATAAAAATACAATTCGCCTCTTCAACGGTTCTTGTGCTTTGTGCCATTTACTGGTTCCTCACACAATGGGTCTACGACAAGATTTACATTATCATGATCTTCAACGTCCGACTGTGCAATGTTTGCGGTGTGATTGAAAGTAAAACAAACGTATGTGCGTTCAAAAAATCCTTCACAAACTCCAGGAAGCCCACATTGGAACCCACTCTCATACCAATTTTGCCACCATCATTGCCCTCGTACTATTGCACTTAGATAGGCTTGATCTGTTTATAGGTCACGGTTAGTTCAAGAAACAACAAACTACAGCCTAATGATAAGGCTTACCTTAAAATGCAACGAGATTAAGGAGAAGACAAAGGCTTTTAAATCCTGCACAAGGTAGTAAAACACACGAAGGCCCTCAG
The DNA here is from genome assembly GCA_001430935.1 of Amauroascus verrucosus. NCBI lineage: Eukaryota > Fungi > Ascomycota > Eurotiomycetes > Onygenales > Onygenaceae > Amauroascus > Amauroascus verrucosus. Next base: position 120,054 of record LJPJ01001971.1, read on the forward strand.
GATCTGCAGACTCCGTGACGTCGACCAGGGATCCTATTTTTGCAGTCTATTCGCAACGTTGTCAGCTTAGCCGCGCTCTGAAAAGGTGAGAACAGTCTTTTGACCTCAAACGAGATATGGTCATTTCCAAGCTTGATCTCCAATTCCTGGCGCCCGTCCTTATTCTTTTGTGGCCACTTCGAGTCATCTTCTCTGTTGACACCATGTTAATGATGGCACCCTTATATAACTGTGGAATCGCAACCATGTACTTCGTAATCTCGCTATCCTTGATAATCCGTTTGAGCTCCGCGATCATAAGAGAGCTCACGCACACTGACGAATCCTCAGTATCACCCCTTAGGAAAGTCAAAATGGAATCCAAGCTCACTTTCTTTGCGAATCAGCGAGTCATTTCGATAGTTCGAGTTGTTCGCATATCGTACGGCGGCGCTGCGGCCATCGCCAAGCGTGCGGAAGTCAAACTCTGGAAGCTGTAAGTTGCTAAGAACGACGAGAAGCAGACTGACAACCTGGATTCCTCACCTAAGAATTCATGCCCAAACCGCCCAGAATGCCCTGAGCTGGACAGAGTCAGCAGCTGAGGAGATCTGGGCAACTGCGGGGTCACATCTTACTAGTAGCGAAGGTAAAAAGGCTCATTCTGAGTATTCATGTTCGACATCTTGCCTAGATTTCGGAGCACAAGAGAGAAAAGTAGTAGTCTTGTAGCTTCAAGAATTTCCCCGAATCGTCTTGATGGAGTTGATTACCAGCTATGACTGCTTAGTCATCCACACATTAGACATGTGGTAGATAGCGGCTCCTAAATAATGGCCAGGTGTGCAGCAACAACTATCAATTCCCATTCCCATTGATCACAATTGTCTTGCAGATGCGCAGATGGTTCGCTGGATGAGGAGAGAAATAGAAGTATTGTGATAGTATACTCTTATTTCCAAAAAGGCATAGTTCAAGCAGTTGAGTCAGCGATTGGTTCTGGGAATCACACGCTGACTATCCTACCTCCCTTCCCTAAACCTCATCGCCACAAGACTCTGGGCCGGGTGCGTGGACGTCACTATGGCACTATACCTCGAGAATGCATACAGCCTGGTGCACCAGGATAATTCGGCCGACCAGCCCACGGTCCAGGAGCTGAAGACGCAGCTGGAGAAAGGCACGGACGAGACAAAGTTGGACACTATGAGACGGATCCTGACAATAATGCTGAATGGCGATCCGATGCCCCAGCTACTCATGCACATCATTCGGTTTGTCATGCCTTCCAAAAGCAAGCCTCTGAAAAAGCTGCTTTATTTCTACTACGAGATATGCCCGAAACTGGATAGCAATGGGAAATTGAAGCAGGAGATGATTTTAGTCTGGTAAGAGAACCTTTGTAGTTTAGGAATAGTATTGACTAATAGTATCGTAGCAATGGCATTCGGAACGATCTCCAGCACCCCAACGAATATGTCCGGGGAAACACCCTTCGATTCCTTTGCAAATTACGTGAATCCGAGCTACTAGAACCCCTCCTGTCATCCGCACGGTTGTGTTTGGACTACCGGCACGCATATGTTCGGAAAAGTGCTGTTTGGGCTGTTGCATCGATATTCCAGCACTCCGAGTCTCTTATTCCTGATGCCCCAGACCTCATTTACTCCTTTCTCTCAGATGAATCCGACCCGACTTGCAAGCGTAACGCTTTCGCCGCATTACTGACAATCAACCATCAGAAAGCTCTTGAGTACCTCAATAAGACGTTCGATAGTATACCAAATGCCGATGAGTTGCTTCAGCTAGTCGAACTGGAATTTATCAGAAAAGACGCGGTACAAAACTCGCACAACAAGGTTAGTATGCTAATGCCAGAGACATTTAATCATTAGCTAATTTAAGATAGGCTAAGTACCTTCGGTTGATTTTTGATCTTCTTGATGCTGGAGATAGCACCGTTGTATATGAAGCAGCTACCTCGCTAACTGCTCTTACGTCGAACCCCGTTGCCGTGAAAGCGGCGGCTGCGAAATTGATTGAACTAAGTATAAAGGAGCCGGACAACAATGTTAAATTGATTGTTCTCGATAGAGTTGATCAATTACGCATCCGCAATGAGGGAGTTTTGGAGGACCTTACAATGGAAATCTTACGTGTCCTCTCTAGCCCCGATATTGACGTTCGAAGGAAAGCCTTAGGCATTGCGTTAGAGATGGTATCGAGTAAGAACGTTGAAGAAATCGTTTTGCTTCTCAAGAAGGAACTCGCCAAGACCGTGGATGAGCAGTACGAGAAGGTAATGGTCCATCCTTCATTAACAGGTTCCGGACTAATACATGTCCTAGAATAACGAATATCGCCAATTATTGATCCAATCGATTCACCAATGCGCCATCAAGTTTTCGGAAATTGCAGCGAACGTCGTTGACCTGCTTATGGATTTCATTGTCGACTTAAACAACAATTCTGCAGTTGACGTTATCACCTTCGTTAAGGAAGTAGTGGAAAAATTTCCGCAACTGCGCCAATCTATTCTAGAGCGCTTGGTATCCGCACTCGCTGAAGTACGAGCCGGAAGAGTTTATCGTGGAGTTCTGTGGGTTATTGGCGAATACTCTCTGGAGCAGAACGATATTAGAGAAGCCTGGAAACGCATCAGAGCTAGCTTGGGGGAGATCCCAATTTTAGCCTCGGAACAAAGGCTGCTAGATGAAGATTCTGATGAAACCGCAGAGAGCAAAGAGCAGGTTAACGGCCACCCTAAGTCGTCATCTGGCCCTAAGGTCTTAGCCGATGGCACATATGCGCAGGAAACAGCCCTCACAAGCCAATCCGCTGCTGCTGCAAAATTGGAAGCTATCAAAGCTGCGCGTAAACCCCCGCTCCGCCAGCTCATACTCGACGGCGACTATTATCTTGCGACCGTACTATCTTCAACATTAACCAAGCTAGTTATGCGTCATTCCGAGGTATCCCAAGATATCGCTCGAACTAATGCTCTTCGCGCCGAGGCGATGTTGATCATGATTTCCATTATTCGGGTTGGACAATCTCAATTTGTTAAAACTCACATTGACGAGGACTCAGTTGACCGTATTATGTCGTGCGTTCGATCTTTGGCAGAATTCACAGAACGGAAAGAGCTTGAGACATCATTTTTGGAAGACACAAGACAAGCCTTCCGTGCTATGGTTCAGGTGGAAGAGAAGAAAAGAGCCACCAAGGAGGCTGTTGAAAAGGCAAAGGCCGCCGTACAAGTCGACGATGCCATACCTATCAGGCAATTTGCGAAGAGATCTGGAGCCGATGAAAGCGACGAAATTGAATTAGACTTGGCCAAAGCGACTGGCGGCGATTCAACTATCGAAGACATTTCCTCGAAGTTAAGCAAAGTTGTCCAACTCACTGGTTATTCTGATGCGGTTTATGCCGAGGCGTATGTAAACGTCCATCAATTTGATATTGTACTGGATGTATTACTGGTGAACCAGACAATGGAAACTTTACAGAACCTTTCTGTAGAATTTGCTACGCTGGGAGACTTGAAAGTTGTTGAACGTCCTACTACACAAAACCTTGGTCCTCACGATTTCTTGAATGTTCAAGCTACCATCAAGGTCTCCTCCACAGATACCGGTGTGATCTTTGGCAATGTTGTTTATGACGGACCCAGTTCGACTGAATCCCACGTCGTCATCCTCAATGACATCAAGGCTGACATTATGGATTATATCCAACCTGCAAATTGCACAGAAACCCAGTTCCGAAGCATGTGGACCGAATTTGAGTGGGAGAATAAGGTCAACGTACATTCAAAGGGCAAAAGTCTAAGAACTTTCTTGCAGCAAATAATGGAACGTACGAACATGAGTTGCCTAACACCGGAAGCTTCGCTTGATGGGGATTGCCAGTTTTTGAGCGCGAATCTCTATGCAAAGAGTATTTTTGGTAAGTAGATATGTCGGTTTTATTATTCGCTAGTTTGTTAGAGCGATTTGCTGATTATCCATGTCACATTAGGTGAGGATGCTCTCGCCAACGTGAGCATCGAGAAAGAAGGCGAAGACGGCCCGATCACTGGTTTTGTGAGAATACGAAGCCGATCTCAAGGACTAGCGTTGAGTTTAGGATCCCTGAAAGGCTTAAAGGCGAACGCGTAATGATGACTTGAGAAGGCTTTTGACATTCGATACTACTACCTACTAAATGGCGGAGTTGTATATTTTTTTCTCTTTGATTGTCTTGCCTTGATTTTTCATAATGTAACGACTGCTCTTGATTCATACTCCAATCTTAGCCTCCACAAATAGGTCTGAGAAGTAGGAATGGAGGATCATACATACCTAGTCGTTTTCACAGCCATGATAGTATCGCATTTCAAGATATATTCTATATTACTAACAACATGGCACTCCCAACAATGTCAGAGACCAGCTAATTATCCAATAATGATTGCAATCAGGGGACCTTTGACTGATCGAATATCTCAGGGTGGCAGGAGTGTCTCCTAATAATAGTAGCTGTACTGCAGGCACTGAGAACTATAGTTAATGCTTGGTTCGTTCTTTCGGTTTCAGCCGAGCTCCATGTCAACCGGCTAGTCACACGCATGTGAAACTACGCCTAAGAAAAAGCTCAATCTAAACCTCAGATTTATCTTCACTTGTTTTCTTGCAATTCACATCCCTAGGAACGCCTTTTCAGACAATTACCTAGAAATCGTTTCCAGAACTTCGAAACCCGGAACCTTCGGCACCTGACCCACCAGCCGACTTTTGGGTACTAGAGTTCATCTGCGGAGCATACAAGATACTTCTCTTTTCTTTCGCTCTGTAGAGTTCCAGCTTGGAAACTGTGAGCTGGACGAAGGGCCTTTGGTCCAAGGATACAATAGAGTTACGATATTGTCCAATATGGGGTAATAGGACGCCAACAAAATGACTTTCGGCAGTTTGCTCGATTGCGATCGGTACCCGGATGGGTACTCCTCGTCTGAAGAGGAGCGACATCGGGCAGCCTTAGGAAAGGATATGATCTATGCAGCTGGAATGAAGGCCACGTTGATTTTGGCTGCTAAATCTCTGGTTGTGATTGGCATGTCTTTCACCCTTCGATATCCGCAGTACTATGTGACTGCCTTGTGCTATATGGAGCTAATTTGATTTACAGATGAAAGATTGAAGAAGCAAGATTCTCGAAGCTGCTGTTCCCCATATTGCTCTTGTATGTGTGCCATTTTCGTGACTATATCTTCGTTCGCGGTTGCTAACACGTATTTCTTCACCATAGCACAGAGAGCACGGAAACTATCGATCCCTTACTTCAACGTTTTATGGGCAGACATATCCCACGAGCACGTCACCGTAAAATATGCAGAAACGTCTTCGAGCGATGATGTAGCCGTCGCGTCGGTTTATTACCCCCTGGACCCCGAACAGAAATCCAAAACAGAAATATGGGTCGAGGAGCTTCTGAAGTTGGCGTATGGTGAAGCCCAGCGAAGAAAGAAGATCAAAATGCTTATAAATCCCTTTGGTGGGAAAGGCCGTGCCAGTAAGCTGTATTATAAAGAGGTGGAGCCGATATTTGCAGCAGCACAGTGTGAAGTCGACGTGGAAACTACTAAACACCAAGGTCATGCGGTGGACATCGCACAAAATATTGATATTCAAGCGTATGATGTGATTGCACCTGCATCCGGGGATGGAGTGGCATATGAAATTTTTAACGGCTTGGGCAAAAGAGCCGATGCTGGTGAAGCGCTTTCCAAACTTGCGGTGGGCCATATTCCATGCGGTTCCGGAAATGCCATGAGCTGGAATCTGTACGGCACAGGCAGTCCCAGCATGGCTGCACTTTGCATCGTTAAGGGTTTAAGGACACCGCTGGATCTCGTATCTATCACACAGGGAAGCAGAAGGACATTGTCGTTTCTGTCGCAATCTTTTGGCATAATTGCTGAAAGTGACCTCGGAACTGATAATATCCGATGGATGGGCAGCGCTCGCTTTACGTATGGGTTCCTTGTTCGGCTCTTCGGCAGAACAGTCTACCCATGTGACGTTGCCGTCAAAGTGGAAGTTGGCGACAAAGATCGGATCAAGGATCATTACCGTGAAGCTTCCAAACAAAGGCATTCTCTTTCTATCCAGGAGGATGAGCCGAGAGCCACAGGGTTACCGCCTCTCCGATACGGTGCTGTCACAGATCCGCTCCCTGACGATTGGGAGCTCATCTCACATGACAAAATGGGTAATTTCTACGCTGGAAACATGGCATACATGGCGCCGGATGCTAATTTCTTCCCAACTGCCCTGCCAAACGACGGGATGTTGGACTTAATAACTATTCGTGGCGACATTTCCCGCCTAACTGCACTTCAGATGCTCATGGCTGTTGAGAATGGCACGATGTTTGATATGCCCGAAGTAAATATTCAGAAGGTCTCCGGATATAGAATCATTCCTCGTGATAGGGATGAGGGCTACATCAGTATTGATGGGGAGAAAGTTCCGTTTGAGCCTTTTCAGGCAGAGGTACATAAAGGACTTGGGACGGTGATCTCGAAATCAGGGTACAAGTACGAAACTCCGGAATTCACATGATATCTTCTATCTTCCAACTTTGACTCAACTCCCGCCCGATTATTGATAAATTCTGGGATTAATATTGCCCTTGCGGACACGCCTTTATCTATCGAATGTCGGCATCTATTTGCATATCCGTTCCGCCTGGCTTTGGTGGCCTATTGTAGAGCGCCGGCGTTATCGGACTTTGAACTTCTTATCTTTCCAGCTTCCCTTTTCGAAGATGCTGGCCCCAAGGGCTAGCTATCTCTGGAACAGTGGCACACTCTTCCTCCCGCTTACTCAAGCTCAATTGGGGTGCACTTCAAGCCTTTCCTTCATTCTCTACATGATTTTCTATTGAAAGAGCCCGCCAGCGCACGATATGGCTTTTGTTTGCCGCTTAGTGCATTGTTTGATAAGGAACGAACCCTGGAAGTTCTGCCGATTATTGAACGATGTGATTTGCGCCAGGGATTATAGCCATCCGACAACACGGCCCAAAGAAGGACTAGATTACGATCGGCGTTTTATGTAGAAATAATACATTATTCTTAAGATAGAACGGTTCAACTCCATTCAGAACGTTTCAATCAGTACAATGTTTGAAGTAGAGGATAACTTCAGTCTTCTATCCCACTCCATTCTTCCTCATCCTCATCCTCGCCAGAATCATCTATCCTTTTTCTTTCACGAACACCCCACATTATTAATCTCTCATCCCCAAGCGTCTCTGCTGCCCTTGTCCGAACGGCCTTATTGGGGCTTTTCTCCTGCAACCGCTCAATGGGCCGAAGTATGAGGTCCATTGGGACACCGTCCTTCAATTTCGTTTTTGGTAAATCTTCATCAACTTCTACACCCTCATAGTCCTCATCATCTTTGAGTTCATCAGAGGCGCATTTTTCAAGTTCGTCTAGCCAAATATCCATGATATGATAGCGGATGCCGTCGGGGCCCTTTGGCATTGTTGTAGAGTCAGACATTTTATTGTCAAAATTAATTGGGGACAGCGGCCCTTCTTCAAGCATATCAAGGTAGGTTTCTAGAGGGGCCCAGTTTTCGACTTCCCCATCATCCCCGTCCGCTCGTTTTCGCTTTTTACCGCTCTGCCCGTTGCTTTTCTCCTCCTTTTGCGTGGTGGAGGATTCCTGACCGTCACCTTTTCTAGTTTTAAGGCCCTTTTTAATGAAGATTTCAAACGCAACGCCGACATAGCAGCGTATTAAGTATAGGTATTTGTCCAATCGTAGTCGGTCCAGAGAATGGAAGTCTCGCGACATCGTTATCCAGAAAGCGCGCAAAAATGGTTGTAGAACCATCTCGGGCAAACTAGGTACGAGCGTGTATGAGAGCGAACGGGAGAGGGATTGTTGGTTTAGAGGCCTGTCGCAATGGTACATACCTGTGGTGATACGGGTCAGTGACTGCGTGCCTGCGCGTTGAAAGAGGAGCTTTGTTTTTTGCGCTTTATTTTCTAGTTTTCAAAAATACCCCAAAGATAGCGAACGTACAGAAAAATAAACCCTTCCATATCTTCAGAAGATCAATTAATTGTAGATCGCGACGACTTTTCAAAAATAGCGTTAAGGAGTCGAGCGCCTTGTCGCGCGTCCGCCGATCTGAGGTGGCCAAATGTCAGCTCAGCTTGAGAAATAGTTGCAGCATAAGCTACAAATGAGCATACTTACCACTCGAAGTGAGTTCTCTTAAGAACGGAGATTGTTGCAAGTCCATCATGCCACTAGGGTGCTCCCCAAGCGTCTGCAGCTGATGGTCCTAAATTGCAAATTTTGAAAAATACTTAGAAAGCAAAGGCGTCAAAGTTCTCTCCAGTCCACAGAATGAATATAGTGGCATCCTCTTGAATATAAAGCTGCAGTGTTACAAATGACCTCGCTCAAAAATTTCGCAGCACTTTGCGATAAGTTAACTAATAATTGTCAGTGAGCTCTAGTTTGCACAGTTTCGCAGGTTTGTCCAGTTTGCATTACCCTAGCTTGAGGCGAACGGGTATGGATTTGAGAATCAAAACTGAATTGCATTATAACTACACCTTGGCTATTATTATTATAGAAAAAATATTGTAATGATCACCCACGGAGAACAACCGTGAAAATATTGTTGAAAGCCACCCGCAGTGTTGTAATGCAACACGGGCTACCCTCAAATCCACTGATGACGCCCGCACACCCACGCTTAAATAACCCAGGGGAACAAAAAAAAGGAAGAACGAAGGGTTTCAAAATTAGAAGACGCAAACTGTGGGATATGCTAGCATAATGAAACATATCAGTGTAGATGTTTATAAACGGGGAAACATTTGAGCCAGAGGGTAGAAAAAACGAACAGTCGAGGTAGATGGCTCTAAACAAAAGAGCAGTGAGTTTTAGAGGCGGCTGCTTTGTCTGCCGTATAACTGGCTAATTGGTAGAAACGGGCGTATCTGATGCGCGATGATTAGGACAAAGATAAGAGGCCGGTTAAGGAGAACGGTATAGGACGAGTGCGTTGACAACGTGGCCTTCTTTCCAGTCTTGAGAAAGTAGCGTTTCGTTCTCCTTCAAAATTTTGCCCAGATACGCAATTCGAACTCGGTGCTTGTTCGAGAGCTAGAGACCCAATTTTAGTGTCCCGCCAATACCCAAAGCTAAAGAAAATACATACTGCTGCGTCGCTGTGTATCTTTCGCACTAGCACACCAACGGATTGGTCTTTGGCAATCTCAATCGCGAGGTCGGGACCACCTCGGTCGCTTAATCTGGCACAGACTTTGAGCATGTGTCTCTCGCTTCTCTTTCCTTTCTCTTCGCGTTTGCTTTCAACATCCTCTTCGGATTCGTCATCTGAGTCAATATCCACTCCTAGCTTCCCATCTGCGACATCGTCACCAGCCTCACCACTCCGCCTATCTTCCTCCCCATGCACCTCGACGACATTTGTAGGATCGGAAACAATCACATGTGGTAACCGATACAGCGCTCCATTTTCGTCATAACAGCCATCGCAAAGATCGCCTGTCGGAACAGTGACCCCAGCGGCATCAATTATGCTCTGCGCCGTGGGAATATCTCCCGCTCTTATGAGCGAGATTGCCAATTTCAAAGCTGCCCACACTTCGGGTTTCCCAGTGACTCTGGTTTCAAAGAATTCTTGACGTTCACGGGTTATCTGAGCCTTCGACCAAACGCGACGCTTACTACGCCAGACATGAGGGCGGATCGGCTGGTTATAGTGTTCGCTTAGGGAGACGTTTTGGTGGCGACGGCGATCTAAACGGGATGGGCGAGATGTAGAGGCATTGGAATGGGAGCGCGACAAGGACCTGTTTAAGGCAGAAGGGTCTGAGTCGACTCCTTGAGCGACATGGTTGATTGCTCTCGCAGACTCATTATGAGGACTGTGGGCGCCATTCACAGGGTAAGGGAAACCGGGAGCATCTCGCGACTGGCAACAACCCTATATTTGAAGGAGCCAGAGGTCAGCGATGAATACATCACACTAGCTACTATAAGAGGATATTTGTGAGGATGCTCTCGCTATATCGACTTGGTATGGTAATGGCAGCCGCCCGCCCCCAGAGGGTCATAAAATTCCATAAGTACATATTGAGCCGAGTAGAAAATTTCCCTTCTTTCTGGTACGAAAATATCCAAAGCCTTACACATCAGTTCCCATGAAGGGAAGAAACATGAAGATCAATTTCAACACATTCCCCCTCCCTACAGGGGAGTCCCCGACTTTGGATGGTCTGGCAAGCCGATGAAGCAACCAAGTGAACTCACCATGGCTCATGATGCAACTCAATGTTCCACTTGCCCAAAAAGCTCTGTTATAAGATGTAATATGATGGGAAATGCGGGTAAAGGGTGTGAGAAGCAAGTTGAGTTGAGAGGGAGCTCTCCAAATGAGGATGTTCCAGGCAGTCTGGGGGGTTTCACTGCTAAGAATAGGAAACTTGCCGACGCTAACAAGTGGCAGGCGGGATGTGGGGAAAGTTAGCTGTTTTTCTCCGAGTCTAAGGTTCAACTCATTGTGGGAGCTTTTTCTTTTGTTGCTCCTTAACAAGTCGGAACTGTTCAAGGCAAGCTACATGAAAATGGCTTGCTTCAGTCAAGTGGAATGTGCTGTGCAAAGTTACAGAGTAGACTTCACGTCTTGCGTGTAACTACAATTATAATTATACTTTGGGCGGGAGTTACGAAGTAGGTCTCGTTACAAATAGTGCGTCACCACATTCTTTCACACGACATAATTTGGGAGATCTACTTGGTGAAGATAACGGTGTTCTATATTGGGCAGATCTTAGAGAACCCTTGATCGCCTCCGTCCAACATCAGGATCAGTCAAGTTCACCGTCATCTTCATCGTCGCTACCAAATATAGCCTTGAATACGGCGTCTCCCGGTCGCGCGGCTTCCAACGCCTCGTTGCGGTCAGGGTCAACCAAAGTCGCACTAGGAACCAGCAGTTGTTGGCGGCGAGGTTGTTCTTCGGGCTTTATCATAGGTTGACTCATTTGAGATTCCATCATAAATTTATTTATAGTATCCATAGAGGCGAGGTTGAGGTTGCGTGCTTTTCCCGTGTCCGCGGTTTCTCTTGCTGCACCATTACCTGAATCCGAATCAGATCTGGTGGGAGCAAATCGAAGATTAAATCTCTTATATAATAGTCGTGTTGGGGAGAATCGTAGGGTTATCCTCGTCATTGGACCATACATCCCAAGCCTCGCGGCCGCTTCAGCTGGGTCTTCTAGTTTTGTCTCTGGTTTTCTAAGTAATGGTTCAGATGCATTTCCACTATTCGACGGCGAATTGGTATGAGATGCGGGCGACGTAAAACGCGAAGCCATCAAGCCAGACATAGGCTTAAACACTTCGGCCGCCCGGGCAAATTCGTTGAGCTCATTTACCCATTCATCAGTTGATGCACCTGGGTTTCGCGGTGGAAGTTTGTCCGTAATTCCCGCTTGAATCTCAAGGAACGCGCGATAGCGAATTCGCTTGGATTCATCTTCGGAATAGGGCATCCACCCACTGGAACCGCGGTTAAGTGCTTGTATCGCCGTTTCTTTATCAAGATGAGGAACAAGGTTCCATAGGTCCCTTTGTCTCTGGGATTCCGATCTTTCAAATCCTTTCGGTGGCCTCTCGCCTAAAGCCGGTGGTAGATCTGTTCGCCCGGTAGCTTTCACCAGCCTCTCCCGACCCTCCGGAGTTATGTAGTCGAATACAGACTTCCCAGGGAGCTGAGTTTCGCCAAGTATGTTAGCCCTTGACTTCGGGTCTAGGGAGGAGGATTTCGCAGCCTCTGCTACGGATAGGTAACCAGAAGTGTCCCTTTGGGCGGAATGCAGCTTCGAGGGTTCCCAGTCTGGAGGTACTTCAGGGGGAAAATATTTATTTGCCTTCGTGGAAAGCGATAAAGCTGACATGCGATTTCCAAGCAAAAACCCATCTATTGGCAGGCGACCATCATGGCATTTCCGAAACCTTGTTTTCGTTTTCTCTGTCACTACTCTTTTGGAAATAAAGACAGGCTTCTTGTTTAAGAGGGGATTAGACGATTTAATTGCAGGTTGCGAATCTGTCGGTTTTCGATCATCTGCAAGCACACGGTTATAGGAAAGTTTAGGCCCCATTTCGTACGGATCTTCATCGTCTGACCCTGTGTCATTCAGTATACCAACACCGAAAGCTCCTCGTCTAGCAGATTTATGTTTCTTGGTATTCGCCATTTTGCCTATTGACAGATTTGGCCCAGTAAACGCCTCTGATTCGGTGTCGTAGTCGTCGTCAACCCTTATTTCCCGTCCAGACTTCAATGAAGAATGTAACCGGGCCTCCCCCTCAAAACCCAGTCCCTTGTGGTCATCTTTCCGATTAAACGATATCATCGGCGAATTTTCTGGTGCAAAGTGGTAGGCTTGGCCATTGGAATCATCTCCATCATCCAAATTCGCCCTTCGCCTTACTGTTGGGCCTACTCCTTGACCTTCTTTCCAGCCCATCCTTTTTAGAAGCTTTAACCCCATAGTTTCTCCGCTCACCCGGAATATATCCATAAGTCCAACCTTTCTATTCGGATCAGCTGATGTCGACCCGAAACCTGCGAACTCGTCTGTAGTATGCAGCTTCCGTGCTTCTTCCGCCTCGCGAAAGTCTTCTTCGTCCATAAAGTCTTCGGGCCGCTGTTGAAGGGTTTGCTTTCGGTCTTTTGCGCGATCCCGTCGCGAGGAGACAAAGGTTGAAGGCGACCATCCTTCTTTAGAGCCTACTGTGTTGAAATATCTATTGCGCAAGGCGTTAGCTAGGAAAGCAGCAATTAAGACTTGGAAGCTGACCCTGCGCTGAATCCACCAGTAAAAGCGCCATGTAACCGCTTCCGGCCACGTTCATCGGTTACTTCTTGTTTCCAAACAGGTACATAAGAGCCATCATCTCGCGACTGGCGATCTGCGGCTGGCAGCGCGGTGCCATAAAAGGCAAACGGAGAATGGGAGGATGGTAGGGATTCCTCTTCAAACACATCTCGGGATCTTTTAACGGACATTATTCGTTGAGATACGGAGACAATTTGGTTATATTTATCGCACCGCGTGGGAGCTGCGATGCTACACGGCTCGAAGCAAACCTATCAAAAACTTGAAGAATCCCTGCGAGTGCACGTCCTCCTAGAGCTGCATCCAAGGCGCCTGTAGATATTCGTCAGCATGAGGAGTGGCGGAGGAGTCATTTGGGCATTACGACAAATTGCCGGCCACTGACAGTTGACAAACTTGAGCCGAACGTGCTCGTTCCAGCATATCGTTCTGATGCGTAGATTAGATACAGACGCTTCAACGCTGCACGCACAGCTGATCAGATCGTGGCTCCCTTAGTTATGTAATCCGCTTTGCAGAATGGTGGCGGGTCACCTGAGCCGTTTTCGTGCAAACGTGACAAAAACGGTTGGCAGGTACTGAAATCACGGGGTAAAGAGTGACACGGGGATTACGATAAATACACGTTGGAGGGCGAAGCTGATCTCACCACGGCGCTATGATGAGCGCCGCATGACAGAGTTGTCTCTTGCGAAACCGGCAACTCACTGTTCTCATTATCACTTTTCGCTCCCTCGTATCAGACGGAAGACCGTGAGTCGAGTTTGGGGATTTTTTTAAGTCAACCACGGTTCCACTGGGTGGTTCAGACTCCGTACCACCTTGTTACCTCTGTCTTGTTACGGAGTACAGCACCTTACAGACAAAACATCCTCTCCACCACCTCTCCACACCTCATCATAGTGTAAGTTTACCCCAAGTGACGAACTGGGTTCCTCAAACCAGCAACGCCATCAAACGCTTTTAACGAACTAAACCTGAAGAAGTCATGCAGCGTTTACCTTCGATTGATGTGCAAGGGATTCGAGAATTGAGTGAATGACATTCCTTCTGGCAGTATCCTAACCCTTTGTTCCCGCCACCTCACTTCTCGTTCCCTTGTTCTGTTTCAAATCGCTTGGACCTCCCCTCCCCTCGTTCCCAGCCAGTTGGTTGGGAGGCGCCCGTCATAACCCTCCACCACTCGACACTTTGCGGAGGCATTACTCGATTCGGTGCCTTCGCTTTTACTCCAGACTCAATTGTTCATCGCAATGTCCACAGCAGCATCGCAAGCTTCGCCTGTCGTAGTTCGCAATCCTGCTACGTCTCACGCACATTCGTCTTATCGCTCCCCTCCCACTGACCTGGCCCAAAGAACTCGCACCAACGGCGGAAGATCTGCAGCATATCCTCATCCTCATAGCCGTTCAAACTCCCGGTCTTACGGGTACGACCGTTCAACGCCGAGTAAAGCGCCTCCGCCTAGCCATTCTCGACGAGAGTACGAACAGTTAAACGCCACCAATTCCACCACGACTCGTCGGAGTTCATCTCGTGATCGCTCTCAAGACTCTAAGCTGCCGTATCGGACCAATTCTCGTACTCATCGTCGCCATTCGTCTAAGACGTCATACCCTCGGAATAGTGCCGACATGACGGGTCCGGGTGCTGCGGTTGCAGATGGATATGGCTCTGTGCATGCATCTCATCATCTCCCTTCTAACGGATCTGGCATAACTAGCCAGGCAAGGCGGCGCACAACAATCACTGCCCCGTCAGGCCCATGGGCGCTAGGCAAAACAATCGGTGCCGGAAGCATGGGGAAGGTGAAGCTTGCTAAACACATAGAAACTGGTGAACAGGTATTTTGAAACCGCCAAAATCGTAAATACACTAGGAACATTTCAATGCTAACTGTTAATTCTTTGTGAAGGTTGCTGTAAAGATCATTCCAAGACATTCCACAGAAGAGCATCGAAACAGTCGTGAGAGTGAACGAGCGGACCGCTCAAAAGAGATTCGAACAGCAAGAGAAGCAGCAATAGTTACACTTTTGAACCATCCTTATGTATGTGGAATGCGAGATGTTGTGCGAACGCACCATCACTGGTACATGTTCTTTGAATATGTAAATGGTGGCCAGATGTTGGACTACATAATTTCACATGGGAAATTAAAAGAAAAACAAGCACGCAAATTCGCCCGCCAGATTGCAAGCGCGCTTGACTACTGCCACAAAAACAACATTGTGCACCGAGATCTGAAAATCGAAAATATCCTAATTAGCAAAACTGGGGATATCAAGATCATTGATTTTGGTTTAAGCAATCTCTTTTCTCCCAAGGGGCAGCTCAAAACTTTCTGTGGCAGTTTGTACTTTGCGGCCCCTGAGCTTCTTCAGGCTAGGCAATACACTGGCCCGGAAGTTGATGTGTGGAGCTTTGGGATTGTCCTCTATGTGCTAGTGTGTGGCAAAGTGCCATTTGATGACCAGAGCATGCCACAGCTTCATGCAAAAATCAAAAAGGGCGTGGTAGAATACCCACAAGGGCTTTCATCTGGTGAGATTGACTCCTTCATTATTCCATATTGTATCACTAAAGTCCTATCTATATAGACTGTCGCCATATCATTTCGCGAATGCTTGTTACTGACCCCAAGCAACGGGCGAGTTTGGCCGAGATTATGAATCATCCTTGGATGACGAAGGGGTTTAATGGGCCTCCTGAGAATTACATGCCACACCGCGAACCCTTGCATCTGCCTCTAGATTCCGAGGTGGTTCACAGGATGACTGGATTTGATTTTGGCCCCCCAGAATATATCGCTGCGCAGCTCACGAAGATCATCGAATCAGACGATTACCAGAATGCTGTTCGTGCTTTCGTGAAGGAGCATCACACTCCGAATCCAGTTAGTGACAAAAAGAGAGGTGTATTTGATTTCTACAAGCGCCGGAATTCGACGAGCAAAGACACCCTTTCCAATACATCCCTCGAAACAATGCATCAGATTATTGATCCAATCAATGGCTACCATCCACTTATTGCCGTCTACAACCTTGTCAAGGAGAAGCTCAATAGGGAGAAGCAGGAAGAGCATCCAGGTGGCTTGGCTATTCCGCACAGTCCAGGGGAAACGCCCGTTAAGTTTCCCGATATCTCAGCGCCAGAGGCTGCTCATACAAATCAAACGTCTTATGAAATCCCGGGAGACAAAGATGCTGGGGGAAGATCTAGGCCGAGGGCTCGGACACATGGTGACGACGAAATGGCTGAAGGGGTTAAAAATCTCAAACTTAGCAAGCCTTCTGTTCCAGCTTCTCCAGCTATTGTTACTCCGCAGATTGACCAGCCTCCCAAGAAGGAAAATGCGGCTGTCGGTTTATTGAGACGCTTGAGTACCAGAAGAACCCGCGACAGGGGCCGTGATGAGAAATCCAATGCTCAGCACGGACAAATGCTGAACGCGCAATCACCGGACAATCTTCCTCCGCCACGAAAGAGTTTTACTGTGAGAAGGAGTCGACGTGGGGAACCTACACCTGCAACTCTTCATCCGGGAGGTAGTCAACCTCAACATCAAGATGTCTCCCGCGGGGAGCTCTCGAGAACAAACAACCTACTTGGAAGGTCAACTAGCGTTAATTCCGCAGATTTCAGAAGCCGAAAGGACACGCGAAGACTAGGAGTAGATAACCTTTCTCCAGCAGCAGCCCATGATCCTCCCCTCACCAGTGGCTCAGATCGGTCGAGCTTAAATGTTCAACGATCCAAAGCATCTGAGAGCACCGCTTCAGATGCAAAGCGCATATATAAACCCCAGACACTAAGAACAAAGTCGTTAGGCCATGCGAGGCGGGAAAGTATTCAAGCCCGGAGGGCCCGGCGAGAAGAAGCAAGGGAAGCGAATGTGCCCGAGGAAACCGATGCCCAGTTGGCGGAGGCAAGCACTGGCGCGGAGAACGGCAACACTGGCGAGGACTCCATAAAGCCTGTGTACCTCAAGGGGCTTTTCAGCGTGTCTACAACAAGTAGCAAACCGTTACCGTTTATCCGATCTGATATAATTCGTGTATTACGGCAGCTGGGTGTTGAATATGTCGAGATTAGAGGCGGTTTCAGTTGTCGGCATGCACCCAGTATAGATCTTAAGCGTGTCGTAGATGCGCGCCCATCAAGCCCAGAACAGCAAGGCATGGTTGCTGGGCACCGTCGTCGAATTAGTTTCGGAGGCCTTCGTGGTCACGAGCGAGAGGAGCACAGAGATGATTCCAAGACCCAACCACGGCCATCCCGACGCCATCCAGATCAAAGTTTTATTAGCAACTCAGACGGGTCCGAAGATTACGCGGCTAACCGTGAGCACAATATCGGAGAACGCGTGCTCGGGGAGACAACAACTAGGGTCCAAAGCGATACCGGCGAAAACCTAGTTCTTCGATTTGAAATCCTCCTCGTCAAAGTTCCTCTTTTCTCACTTCATGGAATTCAGTTCAAAAAAGTGTCTGGCGGGATGTGGCAGTACAGGGAAATGGCTAAGAAGATCCTTGATGCTCTCAGGCTTTAACGCCGTGTATCATTGCGGGGCTTATGGCACCCCTATCATTCGAGTTTGTTTAAATTCCGTTTTCTCACATATCCACAACCAAAGCTGTTCTTTCAGCCCCTATTTTGCATCATCGACCTTAGCATTTCCTTTAACGGCTGTAACGCCTATCTCCATTCGTCCTCTGGGCGATGTTTTGCGTGTCTTCCATGTCAGATCTCAAAATCACCAACATGCTTTGAATCGGTCCCGGTTTACCCTGCTGAGGTTTCGACGTCGTAATCGTTTGCCGGGGAAATTCTCCTGTCCCGATTGGTGACATGGGTTTTCCTAAGATTCAAGTGCTTTTTATTTTCCATTCTTCGTACAGGATTATCTGGGCTATTAGCAGCTATCAATTCGGTTCTTGTGCACTTTAGAAATGTAGGATTTTTTTAATTACTTATTCCCCTTGTCTGTGGATTATTTGTTAAATGGATTGTTTAATGATTATATCCATTCAGACCACGCCAAGCTCCATGAATATTGCTTTCCTTGTGATACCGTTGATTTGAATTTAACTGATGGGTCTTGTTGCTTTTGTGCTCTGGCCTTCTTGACGTTGTATTGTATCTTGCATAGCAATCAGAAATTTTTGACAATGCTCAATTGTATTTGCCAAGGATAAAAACTAGTCTTCTAATCAACGTCTTCGGTCTTGCTAATACCACGACCAAGAATTATGGATGTGAAACAAAGGTCGTCTAAGCGTCCATAAGTTTGGCTGAATCTTAGTACATCGAATTAACTTCACTCTTGGGTCTCTAGGGTGCTTGCGGCTCATGCTTCGAATAAACTAAGGTATGAACATATACTTATATGTGACAGTCCATCCGAGCCACCGAACCATATGGGACTAAGTCCTAGACTCTCATCACCCCACGTGATTGATGGCACGTCCCGAAAATTGAAAGTGCCCGATCATTCGGCCCCAGAGCTACGGCCTCCTCAGCCTTTCTTTGTAATTTCAAAGCTGATAGAGATGCAGGATATCTGAGGGTGTTGATCTGAGCGACCCCGTCTCATCTGTTATAAGTCTGATCTCCTCCCTGAAACTGTGCAAAATAAAAAACGAGTTCCGTAGTTTTGTGTGTGACCTCCATAGATGGGAGGCGAAGAAACCTGTAAGTCTTTGTGTTAGTTTGAAAGGGACGATTTTCTGAGTCACTCCTTGAGGACACGATGGGTGTGGTAGCACTCTAGGGTCATCCCTATGGAAGAAGTGGAGCATCGCAGTCTCTGCCACCAGTTTATCAATGAGGTGGGCAAAATCGTGATCTTTCCCTTGCACGTCCTCCCTTTCGGCCTCTGATAATTTGTCTAAGTTCGGTAAGACGAGATATTCGCGGATTCCATCAGCTAGGCTGCGTTGATCGTTATCGTTTACTCTAGACTTTGCAGCAAGTTGTTGCTCTCCTTCAAAAAGTGGCCTTAAAGAGTGAACTGTGGATTCACGAATCTCTTCCTCCTGAGCCAGGTCGAGTTGTTGGCAAGTCGTGGTAGTAGGGGAGTTACGTGGGAGCGTAGCCAGTCTCCCACGTTCCGTGTTAGCATATCCGCTTTCCTTAAGAGACGATCGTAGATTAGATCGGTCAGTTTGTCCGCTATACGAAAATAATCATTCCTTCCTGTTGGGCTAGGAGCCCCGCCAAGATAATAATAATAATGCTTTTGTTCCATATTTTCATGTTTTATTATACCCGAATGCACGCTCTCTGGTGGCGGCAATGTAAGATACCCCGGCTGATAATGATTCGCGACAAGGAACCTTAGCTGTTAGCCGATCGAACTTTGCGTCATTCAAGTTCAGTACTTACAATGTTAGTCTGTATCAGCATTTTGACAAGGTCTAGTTGGGCCACGAGACTCTATCTGAACTTTTCAAGATCTTCAGCAGCCATGAAAGCCCATTGGAATTTTTCGTGGCGCGCTTCTCATAAATCCACACCTTGAATATTTCCCCATCGACTTCTCGTAATTTTCGATATCCTGGACATCGGTTGAGTGCTTGGAAATCTTGTTTCGAAGGGAATCCGGAATATTCGAGAGATCAAGTTGTCGGATTTCATCCGAGAGAAAAGCATTGCGTTGCCGTTCAGCGAGCCGGAACTCCGATCTGGAGCCGCCTTCCTCTTGCAAGGCCACCAAGACCTTTGTCGTAAAGTTCGTGAAAGCACAATATCACTTGAAGAAAAGCCAAAACTCGTTTTAATGGTGGTGTTAACGGGCGAAAGATAGATTTAACTGAAAATCATTCCATTCCATTGACATAAATCACCGACTGTGAGCAAGGAGGTTCGTATTTACCAAGCTGTCTGATTCTCATACTCGAGCGCTGTGTTGACGTGGCCGAGTCATGGATGCAAATAGAAAGCCTTCTCGGGCGCTAAGAGGAGACTTCAACACATCATGAGGCAGCCTTTCCCATTTGACCGACGGTTTAGGTCATTATAGGGCCTCCAAATTCCCAGCCACGGAGGCGTTTGTCTACTTGGATGAATGATGAGATGACATTTCTTCTCGATCTGAGTAGTTAGTTAAGTGAGAGTTGGCACATAACGAAATTTACAGGAGTGATCCCTGCCAAACCGCACACTCAAAGAGGTGCGAACAGCAACATCTCGATTTTACTCTATTAGTACCCTCACCCTGGAAGAAGAGTTCTTTACGTCACTGAATCAGTGTCGCGAAGGCTTAGTCCCACACCCAAGCATTGAAAGAGTTCGAATTGCCTGACGAATTGAGGTTGAGAGCAAATTTTCCTTGTGAAGTCGTGTTGGCGTGACTTATGAGGAACTAGTGTCAACTTTGTAAACATCGAGCTCTCCATCCAACGCAATGGCTCCCGCTTATAAACGGCCTCCAATTGTGTTCCCTACCAAAGCATTGCTAGTTGCTCGCATCCGCCACAACTGGATTTTTTTTCATGGCGGCCCAGGTCTGGCGCTGAGATGGTGATAATCAACACCACCAAGTGTCCGCTATTAAGTTTAAGTTCGTTCGATCATACCTAGGAGTGACTCCATCAATATTCTCCAAAGTTCTATGCCGTCATTTCATCAATGGCAACACCCGAGCATCCAGGGATTCATATACTATCTGGTGGTCGCTCGGACGTTCTCTTGTGGCCGAGCTGCACATTGGTATGTCGGCGCGATACATGAATCCAAACCATGTATCCATTCGGCAGGTATTCTGTACAAATATGAATACTATTCTCCGGAATCCGTATCGCGCGAGTTCATTTATCGCTAAGACACCAATGCTTGCGTTTACACATCTCGCTGCACCTGGATTTACTCATGCCTGCTTAGTTAAGTCTTAATCTAAGAGGATAGTTATACGAAGCAGGGTCATCATGGGAATAATCTGACCATTCACGCGTCTTTCTTGGCACCAGCATGGCGATAATCACTTAGAAACGAATTACAAAGCCTTGACAAATTGAAAACTTTACTCCGAGGCAACTAGGAACTGTCGGACTTTGTCAAAAAACCAGCTTGTCATCCTTGATAATGCAGACGCATTCAGAATTAAGTCTTCTCGGTAGGGAAACAACTGCGAGTTCGCCAAATATTCGTTAATTGCTACATCAAAGGACGCGCCAGTACCCGTCGCGGAGATATCAATATTCCTACGCCGTTTACTAAAGGACGGGCCGTTTCTTCTCAGTTGGGTTGTATTGCATGGCTAGGTTTGATACCTAACAAGGATGAGATGAGGTTGCATGTTTTACAAAAAGATGGTCATACACCCACAAGTGAAGACTGAATAACAAGCGCAAAGCGCCAGACTCATCAATTTCGCTGGTGTGGCTGTTTTATTATATACTTTGAGGGCTTCTCCCACTTGACATTTAGCAGTGCACGATTTGTTAAGGGAAAGTATATGCTCTGACGTGAACATTTCATTTTTCTTTGAAAAGGATCGATTTTATTGAAAATGAAATTCCCAATTCTCGTGTCTCTACTGTACGTGACGGTTGTTCAGGCAGGCGCCTGGGATCGAATTGTTCTTAAGGCGTACGACTCCGGGAAAGGGAACTCTTACGATGGAGCAGCTGTCCATGCCGCTGGCGGTAACTTTTGGCTCGGCAGAGCGCCATCTGTCTATTGTCCGGATGGCGTATCATGTCCGGATCGGAAAAGTACTGTGTTTACCAATAAAGACAAACATTGGGGTGACCTGGTATGATTGGATGAAAACACGCTTGCGCATTTGCGGTTACCCTCTTCTCTATTTCTCAGTAGCTATTTTGAGCTAATTTATCATTTCAAATTCCGACCCATATAGGATGTCGGTGCTAAGGGCGGTCAAAAGATTTATGTCGATTCGAGCGGCGCCATTAAGTTCACACCAGTTTTGAGGCCAGAGGTTCCTGGGGGATCTGATATCTCCGGTTTCTGGCTTGGAGAGGGATTTTTCCTTAAAGAGAACGGCCTTTCGGGCCAATATCTGGCATGCCCTAGCGCTGAGGAAAGTAGATACTGGCAACTCTATGCCGATGTCCGAAACGTGAACCCCGATTCCTGTTCTCAAGCCGACTGTGTTCGGATCTTCATACAGGCCAAGAATTACAGTGGTCCGGAACCTCCTGTATACGGCTATGACTGAGTATTGGAAATTTTCCCCAATGAGAGTGGTAGCGGGACATAGCAGTTAAATCAAATTATCACTTTCAAAAAGGTTGAAGGACTGATTGCTACACAGTAGAGGCAATGGGCAATGGGATAGCCGTGCTAGCATCATATATGATTCATTGTATATGTGTAGATGGTTGATGTTGGATCCTGGTGGGATCCAGGAAGCTAGCTATACAAGTTAACATCGAAACTAGAGCAGAACAACTGACTAATATCCATGCACGGCAGGTGCTAATCAATATAAGGAGCCCGGTAGATCCGGAGGTCTATAGTATATCAAAAATTGTGTTTTTGTACTCCGTATATCAAATTCTCATTTAACATATTAATAAATGGAATAATGTGTTACATAACTAAATCCACTGACAATTTAGTTAGCATAGGTGTGCCTCAACACCTAGCTCAGCTTCCTTGCCCATGCATCTTAACCCTGCATTGATGATGCCTATTTTGCGAGAGATACATGAGAGGCTGCAGGTTACTTTTGCCAGGCTTGACTTCAGCCTCGCCTTCACCTATAAACATTCCATTTCATCTCTCTAACAATTTCACTCCAAGCACTACCCCTCCATCGACAGCAATATCACGACCCTTGATCTGACATCACGGCCAAAATTTGGTACCTTGTTTAACATTTGATACTAGATTCAAACCGAGTGAGTTGATTATCTCTAGAAAAACTTACTAAAGCTGACATATGAACTCCAGAAACCATGTGTCAGCAACTTATCGCGACGACCGAGCATAGATGCAGACATCGAATCGATGCCCCTGGAAGTATCCAGGAGCTCAACGGTTGCAACAATTGCGGCATCATCCAGAAAACATTACACATGGGCAAGACGACCAAAAGAGACCCATGCCCTGACTGTATCGCCAACGGTGTTTGGGTGCAGAGGAATGGAAAATGGGTCGTGGCTTAGACTACTACTGGTCGGTGGATAGTAAATTTATGATCGTGGCGGGCGACTTACGACCTTTAACTAGTAGAACTGATTTTTCAGCCTCTAATGAATGCAATCCTTGTTTCCTACAAACTCTCTCCATCTCTCGTTTATGTTCCTTGTCAATTGTACCTATCACTCCTTACAAATTGCAGCGAGGCTGATCTGATTATGAGTACTAGCTACTTCGTAGTCATGATACTTTCGTAACTAGTAGTTAGTTACTACAGATTTAAGTAAAACCTTGAGGTCTTGGCTAGTTAAAGTAGTCACCATTCCTAGATAAAAGCCAAATTATTTAGAGAGTGTAAGCTCCTAAGAACCATTATTATCTTGCTTGCGTCAGGGAAGAACATATGAAATCCATTCCTCCTTTAAGGGTTCCCTTCCAACTGGCCTAACTAATAGTGGTTTTGTCAACATCCCCATGAATCGACGCGATAGTTCCACAAGAACTGGAGGTCTCTCTAGGCTGACAAATCAGGCACAAGCCGGTGTTAGTTAGTTAAACCAATCAGAATGTGTGAGGCCGTTGAGACCCCTTGCTCTTCAAACCTCTCTCTCCCTTCGAGAGCACACAGGTTCTCTTCTCCTTCTGCTCTCCATTCTATCGCTTCTCATATTGCACTCCTGGCATGAACGTCCAGCGTCAATTTCCTGATGTACACTGGATCTGGAGAGGAGGCATTTCGTTTGTGTATGAGGTCCATCCTCGCATTGTTGTCAAAGTCCCAAAGTCCGGAGAGTTTGAGAGAGAGCAATTCCAAAAGGAACTTAAGATCTATGAGATCTTTTCACGACACCCGCCATGCCCCTCAGTGGTGAAGTGTTTCTACTACACAAGCAATGGGATCTTCCTAGAATATATGAGAGGTGCGACCCTATTGCAGTTGGCACGTATGTTATAGATACTGACAATGTCACTAGATATCTCTCTTTCTACCAGGATACAATACAATCATGTTCGGGATCAACAATCTATGGTAGTTACTAAAGTGGAAAAGTTGGAACCCATATCTTTGCGGAAGGAGTGGATGAATGATCTTGCTCAAGCTGTTGCTTTCCTTGAATCATTCAATCTTGCTCATGGTGATTTACGACCTGAGAATATCCTACTTGATCGTAACCGGCTGAAACTGTCTGATTTTGATTGTACTGCAGAAATTGGGACGGATTTTGAAGCTTGTATAGCCCCATATGGAAGAGTACTGAACAGTAATGAGACGGATCAAGGACTATCTGGGTCTTCTGGTTTTTTAGGTCCTCGAACAGAGCAGTTCGCCCTTGGCTCCTTGTATTACCTGATAAACTACGGCTTTGAGGTTTACGGAGACCGATGCCTTACTGAGGATCCTAAGGAGCATGGACCTAAGGTCGTGGACTTACTGCGGAATATGGAGTTTCCGAAGTTAGATGGCGATCCGCTGATTGACGATATCATTGACAAATGTTGGCACAACAAGTATTCCACCGTCGCGGAACTGGCTGCAAACACCCAGACGCTCCTTACAAGAGGAACCAGGGGGGAAGTAATCGCCGAAACAATCTCCACCACCCTGTGGCGCACGGATATAGGCAGCATAATTCGTGGGTTATGGTGCAGCCTTGGGGCCCGGCGGCCGTTTTCACGACGGAGCACAAAAGACGACGCAACCAAGACCGAAGTAGGCAATGACGGGGAAACCAATAACGACAGCCGTGACGAGGTGGACGAAGGTCACTTGGCAGAGGATTTGTCTTCGAAGAAGGTGTTCTGTCAGGACTTGGAGAAGCGTGGACTTCTTCACCTGCTTTCTTCGGATGAACCTGAACAATTAGGCTTCACTTTCGACTGGTACAGGTACACGTCCTGAGCTGCGAGAGAGAGTAAGTACAATTTCGAGCCGCGGGTCTGCGTAGGGAAAAAAAGATTATCTTGGGCAGCTATGGTATGGGAAGGACTTACAGTAATAAGTAGACCACACTTCTATATAGCCGTGGTTCCATTCCCGCCGGGCTGGAAACCATGATCTCTCCGGCAAAGCCTGACTTATGGCTCACTCTGAGCCCGACCCGTTCCACGATACGTTGTCACCATCCTCTCTAGTTGTCGGATGCACTTGTGTGCTTTTCCTACAAAATTGTTCGCTGTTTCCGCTCCATCTGCTTTCCTCAAGCAACGCTTTAACCTCGAAAGCCACTTCTCCCGTCCAAAAAAGCGTGGCCCGGAGTCAGTAAAAGGATGGTCAATCACCTGATTTTTGTCCACCCAGTTTGGTGGAGCCACTCACCCATGCTTGTTTGAGGGAGTGCAGGTACAACTGGAGAAACCGGAATGGGTTTAATCGGATATTAAATATAACCATCTCATAACCTCCATGAGGAAAGTAGCTCGGATACTCTCTTTGTGCCTAGGGAAGATAGCGTGTTCGTTTTTATCGATTTTGTACCCGATTTCGATTGCAAGACTCATGTATGCAGATGGCTTTCCGCAGGACGTAGCCTGATCTTATTGGGAAGGCTCACCATGCAATTAGTGCCACCGCTGCGGATGCGTGTGGTGTTCATGTCCTAACTCTGTTACCCAAACTCATGTGAGTTCCTGTGTAATTAGGAAACTAATCTCGGTCGATATGCGAGCCATCAAAAGGGATCCGTCTTGGCAACCGCCTGATTCGGTTTTGTTGCAGGCTGTTGTACTCGTATGAGCCAATCAGAGCTAGAGTGGCATGGTCAAGAAATTAGGCGCGTCATCCCGATCAAGGCTCTTCACGTCGTGCCCTGAGCCCTGAACCGGTAACACTGTTATACATCGAGACGACTACGGATGCACGCTCAACCCTTGACCCCTTCGCCAAGCTCCATTGTCCCTACTAGCGAGGAAATGTTACAGATCTTGAATTTCGGCTTGAATCATTAAAAGATTAAACAAATTGAATAGAGTCGCAGGGTATACAGCAACTACGTCATGCAAAAAGGAATTCGCTATCAGGGCACTTTGAATATCGACAGTTCGCTGGACTGGATACGGACCCATTGTTATCGGTAGCCAAGAAGTACCAAGGAGTTAGGCGGCATTGCTCTCAAGAGCAGCCTCCATGCATCGAAGCTCTTTGCTAAACGGGTCATCATCAATTTCCTTCTCTTTCCTGTCGAGTTAATAGACTCGTCGGACAAAGCTTTCCGTGGCATAGTGGCTAGCTCGAAATCAACAAACATCGCGCGCTGGCAGACTGGGCTACATAGTACATTTCATAGCGCTGTGTCGCCATGAAGAACCCCTTTCGAGTGAATGGCTTCGAGGGCGCTGCATGCCGAAGCATCCACAAAATGGCCGAGTGTCCCACCTTTTTATTGCTTCTCCCGCCCAACTTAGAAATAACATGTGGGTGTAAATGTCTCCATCATAGCACTGCAGATACCCTGGCATCAGCTGGACCATACCAAGGCAGACCGGAATGAATTCGCCTTGAAAATCTCGAAGCTTGTTGTAAAACCGCACTTCATGTTTAAGTTTAGGCCGATGCCTGTATTCCACTCCCTTGACGACCAGAGTGTATCCATACGACGAAAGCCTCACTTTGAACAGGGCGCCACCACTGCGGCTGAGACATTCGCATGAAGCAACGACTTGTTCGATTCGCATTAGGCTTGGACCGATTTCTCTTCAATCGAGGCTCTAGCCTTCCTTAGATGCAGGGCGTATTGTTTTCCGGTCTCACACCAACTCGAAAGGATGATTATCCTTGTGACAGTATCCACACTCCGGTCCTAGTTCAACCAGTAACTAGCAGTTGAGTGCTACTACACACGCAACTTAAATAATATACTCTCTCAGTGAGTGGCTGAGACGTGAGTGGACATTGAACTTGAACAAATACCCAGGGGAGCAACGGCCAGCCTGCCAATCAGGACCCTGCGATTCAAATTCAAAGATGCGACACGTCGAAGACATGCAATAGCAAGTATGTGGCAATCAATTAAGGATGCCGCTTTGTGAAATATTGACTGGCTAAAACCTAATGAACGCCCAGGCGCACCTGAAATCCCAACTTCCGTGAACTTGGGGAATCGCTGTCTGCAGTACCTAGTCCAGCAACGTGATCCCGCTGAGCAGCGTTGCAGGGAGTTTCTTGGCGGCAAAAGTGCCGCATCCCGGAAAGCACTTGAAAGAGTCAGAGGTGATGGACTATAGAATGCCGTTATGAGTTAGTGATGGAAGAAAGGTCATGGAACTTTCGAGCCAGGAGATCCTGCTGAGCGAAATTCCGAGTTCTTCCTCAAATGGTCCAGTCATCAAAGAGCAGCGGGTAATTCTTGACCGGCAACAGCGTCTTCAGTGTCTTGAGGCTCATTGCGAATCGATTCTCCTTGCCTGTTAGATCACAAAGCATGCGGGAGCTCCTTCGTGCTTTTTCATTTTTTTGGGAGATCATATAGGTTATCATTAGGTCGCTTAAATTGTGAAGCTGGGGGAGGTTGAAGCTGGGGGAAGTTGATCCTTCCAGTCAGCCGGAAGCTCAAAAAGTGAGCATCGCATATACAATGCTGCCTTTGGTCTAGTTCACTTCGATATTACTCGAATACCTCAAGACAGAGCCCGCAGGGTTGAAGTTGATCTCAGTCGCCCCAGATGGTGGCAATTGGGTATAGGGCAACAAGCCTTTGAAAGAACCATGTGCCGGGTGAGCGGTGAACCTGCGGTGAACTTCATCTGCGCGAGGAATGGTACTTTTTCGTAGCAACAGAATGGAAAACCTAGATCTCCCACCCACCTTAACTATCTCAGCATGTAGCAAACTCCATCGGCGAGCGCTACTCTTCCAGATACACATCAGGCGGTGCTTCTTTCCATTATTATGGCAACACGTATTATGCATTCAAGACTTTCCAACCGATCTGGCTTCACCACATGCTTCACATAAAAGAAAAAAAGAAAGAGTCGATGCACATACAAAAAGATAGGATTACTGTGCTCAAATTGCGAGGTCACGTGAACGGTAGCCCCTGATAAGCCACCACAGGACCAAAATTAAGGAAAGAGAGTTGCAAGATCTGACCACCCTTCATCGGAACCAAAGTCAAACTGCCTGTTATTAATAACTACTCGCCAAGGAGATAAAACAACTGAGTCGGAAGAACGCTCGTCCCTAAGCCCCTACCAACCGGCCAAAGCACGGCCAAACATACCCTAAACGACCACAGATCAACGAGCAACCCTGCAGCACGGAGGTACGCAACGGGTGCGAATCGATGGGCGGCATGTAGGCGGATGAGACGGGTGCGCGAAGCAATGGGCCAATTTACAGACAAACTATACCCAGGACCTAGAGGGAATGCAATTGACATATCTGAAAGTACTAGTTACTAGCGCCAGGTCATTCTCTTTCGCTGGAAGGGGAGTTTGGAGGCGTCGGCGGCGTGGTGGGTTTGGAATTTATCCTGGTCTCGCTGAAGAGATGACTTTGATCTAAAATTATACACCAAGGCCTCATCTTCTCCCTCCAGAGACCACTTCATTTCAGCCTTTTTCTCTCGGCTGCTGGATTTGCTCAAACGTCTCCTTTTGGCTTTCTCATGCTCGACAGTCACAGGTGCCAATCCCGGGCCAGGGTCTGAGGCCATTGCACGGAGAGGCGGAGAGCTCTGATATACTAGTGACAAGGTTAGATTTCTGTCAGTTGAGCCTAGGGTTGACGAAGGGAATATAGGTGTACGCACCTGCTATGTTGGATGTCTTCTTAACTTCCGGCGCCTCCTCTCGCGACGGAAGTGAATTGATGAGAACATGTGTGAAGGGATGTGCACCCTGACGGTTTTGCCGTTTGGTCTCTCCCGTTTCGTGAGTTACTAGTGCACTTTATGGATGCAATCCACCACCTGATGACATTGCAGGGCTGTATGGCAAGTCGTAAAGTCGGTTGGGCCGGTTACGGCTTGACTCCATGAAGACATTGCTATCTGCCTTCTGTGGAGCTCCTGAGTGTTCCGACATCGGTGCCTGATTTCTGCCAAGGGGTTAGCCGGGAGGACATAGATAGGATGGAGGGCAACTGACTGGCAAACAAGATTTGCGGAATCAAAGGGAAAGGGGTGTGGAAAAATCTAATTGTCGGGTTGCTTGCCTGATACTATTGTTCGCCGTGGAAACTATCGAGGCTTTGGCGGAGGTTGAGGTTTAGGGACTCCTGTAGTGTCGTATGCGCCTCTACACATTCTGACGAGGATTGAGTGAACATTGCGTATGATCATTCAGAAGGAAAGGGCACTCCTTTATCATTTTTCAAGAAGTCATATGCGATCTACCAAGGGGTCCTTGAATGCAGATTGTCTGTACCTCTGTGGAAGTTATCACATGGTCCAGCCAATGCCAAAGCGGAATCGCAGCCAGGGGTACCAAATTCTGGAGCTATGGTCATAACCACGGCTACAACCACAACATGCCATCAGCGATATAATTCGACATTCCACTCTCGCTGTTGATATATCTGATAAAGGGGACAAGAAGGGGAATTAGTCTCTGTGCAGAGCATTTCCTGGTGCACTTAAGCCAGTCAGCGTTTCAGCTTCATCGGGAGTTTTGTTCACATGAACCATGGTGCACGCCAAATCAAGGCTTTACTTCAGAAGAAAATATCCCCAGTGATGAATTTATTTTGGACTTAAATCCACTACTTGGAGCAAGGGGAACAAACGGTGAGGCTGTTGTCAGAGCAATCAATCGCGCGAGCTTGATTGAGTTCAAGAAAGCCCATTTCAAGACATGGATCTCGTAGGCTTCCTCACACAAGCATGGCGCGGTGCAATCATTCCTGCGTTTCCATGATTTTCTCGAATCCAATCTCAGTACAAGCCTTCAAGCATATTCAGAAATGGAGCAAGCGATAATCCATCTTTCACATGTATGTGATTCAGGGTCCTCCTTTGGTATCTACCCGCTGAGATCTGTGGTAGGCAGCGTCGGCAGTGAACCCTTTTGCGCGGGCAGTGATAAAGAGCGACATGCGTTTGCAAGACCGCTGTAACCTCGATGTTGCTTTCAATGTCGCCCCTCTCACCGAGCCCTGCCGTCGTTTCAGCTTTTGAGTCTCTCGAAGTCTACACCATTCTCGAAAGACGCTTCCGTCGCACTTACCACGGTACCGCGAGATCGATGACACCGTGAAGTTTCAAACCGATACCTCACTCTTCCAGGGAATCACGGACATGCCTCCGAAATCCCTAGCTACTTTAATGTGCAACGACGACCTCAATCTCTTCGATAGAGCCCTTGCTTCTGAGTGCTCAGGACAGGGCGGATGGGAGTCTCTTGGTCAACTTTGGTCCCACAGAAGTGAAGATGTCTCTGACTGCCTCCATTTGAGCGAAAAATATGCTCCAGCTCGCTCTGGTAAGCCCATTCATGGGAGGTTTCTCCATTATCCTCCTAATTGCGTGTGTAGTGACTGGACAAATAACTAGTTTTATGGTGCATCTGCTGTAGTCGAGGATATGAAGTTCGCGGATATTACAGGATCCCGGACACATTCCTTGATAGGTTCGACATGACGGACAATTACGCGCGATACCGCGAGGAGGTAATAAGGGACCTGCCATACCATTTGTACCTCCCTCTCGTAAAGCCATCACGGCAGAATCCCACAAGCAACAAGGGCATTCTTGTCCAGAGCAGGCGTTCATACGATCTATTGGTAAGCTCCTCGCATTCAGGTCATATGCACGTAGCGGCTGGGGAGTCTTCACATCTACTCGTTCCTCCAATGTCACTCCGCTAAAGCGAAAGGCAGATGACCCCATGGCTGGGCGAACCGGGTCGAAGGTGGAGCGTTACCCCTCATGCTCAAAATTGACAAAACCACCAGGTAAAATTCACAGCACCCGCACCCTTCAACTATTCTTAGTCAAAGACCGGTCGCCTGTTGTTGACTATCATCCGGCACGAATGTCGATGGAGATCGCAGACCCTCAAAAGCTAGGCGAGACATGCGAAGATGAGCTGAAGCATCTTGTCGAGGAATGCGCCGATCTGAGCCAGGTGCAAAATATTGCGTCATGCACAAGCATTATCGATGTCGAAAAGATCAAAAACATCAAAAAGGCCTTGCGGGCAGAGGTAAAAGGTACGTATTTCTACATGTCCCGACATTCTCTGACTCTGGTGATAGAACTTGCCGAACAATCACGTCATCCGATATAGTGACAACCGTCCTTCTACAGCGTACCTCATACGGCTTCGGCTTACAGAAGACAGAGCGGATATATCTTATGGTCGGGAACCGCAGGCGCCACGAAGGGTCCTTGAGTTCGATAAGGCCTACTGCATAGAAAAAGATGCTTGGGTTAGAGGGAAGATATACGTGCTTATGGTTTTTTTTTTTGCGCAGCACCAGTGTTGGAGAGCTAGTTAAATGGAATGATCTGTTTCTTTTCTCTGTGCTTTTTATCCGTTCACGGTTGTCTCCCAGCCGAAGGTATCACACGTGGCGCAGAATGGGCCGCCTCTCTAGGAGAGTTGGGAGTAGAGGAACCGTTAAAAAGAAGAGCAAAAAAAAAAAAAAAAAAAAAAAAAAAAAAAAAAAAAAAAAAAAAAAAAAAAAAAAAAAAAAAAAAAAAAAAAAAAAAAAAAAAAAAAAAAAAAAAAAAAAAAAAAAAAAAAAAAAAAAAAAAAAAAAAAAAAAAAAAAAAAAAAAAAAAAAAAAAAAAAAAAAAAAAAAAAAAAAAAAAAAAAAAAAAAAAAAAAAAAAAAAAAAAAAAAAAAAAAAAAAAAAAAAAAAAAAAAAAAAAAAAAAAAAAAAAAAAAAAAAAAAAAAAAAAAAAAAAAAAAAAAAAAAAAAAAAAAAAAAAAAAAAAAAAAAAAAAAAAAAAAAAAAAAAAAAAAAAAAAAAAAAAAAAAAAAAAAAAAAAAAAAAAAAAAAAAAAAAAAAAAAAAAAAAAAAAAAAAAAAAAAAAAAAAAAAAAAAAAAAAAAAAAAAAAAAAAAAAAAAAAAAAAAAAAAAAAAAAAAAAAAAAAAAAAAAAAAAAAAAAAAAAAAAAAAAAAAAAAAAAAAAAAAAAAAAAAAAAAAAAAAAAAAAAAAAAAAAAAAAAAAAAAAAAAAAAAAAAAAAAAAAAAAAAAAAAAAAAAAAAAAAAAAAAAAAAAAAAAAAAAAAAAAAAAAAAAAAAAAAAAAAAAAAAAAAAAAAAAAAAAAAAAAAAAAAAAAAAAAAAAAAAAAAAAAAAAAAAAAAAAAAAAAAAAAAAAAAAAAAAAAAAAAAAAAAAAAAAAAAAAAAAAAAAAAAAAAAAAAAAAAAAAAAAAAAAAAAAAAAAAAAAAAAAAAAAAAAAAAAAAAAAAAAAAAAAAAAAAAAAAAAAAAAAAAAAAAAAAAAAAAAAAAAAAAAAAAAAAAAAAGCGCAGAAAGAGGACGAGGAAGTGCGTCGTCGTTCAAGGAAGCGAGTCGGGTTTTTAAAGATCTCGCGGCGTCGTTGGGGCGTGAGATGGCGCAAAAGCGGCAACGGCGATACCGCCGCACCCGGCACAGCGCACAAGGCGGACCAATGGCTCGGCGCCCCGCTAATCGGTACAAAAGATACGATAACATTGTAACGCCATAACAAATTAATGACGGTGTTACAGTTCAAAGAAATTTAATTCACATAATTCACATATGATCATTGTTTAAATGATAAATAATGATTTAAATGAAACAATGATTTATAATTGTGGTGCAGTCAGATGATAATAATATGGCAAATTGAAAATTTCTAACAGGAGCTTTATTATTTATAAAGATGATGAGCTTAGTACATTGATAACAGTTCAATGTAATTTTCAATAATATTAAATAAGTAGTTAATTTTGATTCTTCCTGAAAAAAGAAAGTTGAAAAATATCTATTTATTGATGTGATATATTGTTCTTTTTAAGTCTTAATCTGTGTTTAGCAATTTGCTGTGTTTTAACTAACTTTGATTTCTGTTTTTCTTTTTTGTTGCAAAAGACCTTTCATTTTCTCTATAATTTTTGACAACTTATTTTGCTTTTTAAGTGTTGGGCAGAACACTCATCAAGAAGAATCTGCACTCATATAGCAATTGATTCTTGGATGTTTTGCCTCTTATAAAGATTTGAATTTGCCTTGGAAAATCTCACAGATATCTTCTGATAATCTTGAAGGGAGATTCCTTGAACATGTTAGGGTTTTCCTAATTGTTGCAGGATGGTGGTTGACTTGACCGGGGATTCCACTCCCGAGAAAGAGCAGCCTCATTCTCATTCTATGGTATGTGATACACGCTTTGGATCGAAGACCAACTGAGTGCAAATAATGATACTCAATTCTTTCCTGTTCTTTGAATCTCGCATGTCGTGATTTATTGGACTTTCTTGCCTCAGAACCGCGGTTACTCCTTGTTGTGGTTGAGAAACGCGCTAACTGATTTAGGCAATCACAACTTCACTTCACAACTCAAGCTTGCTCGTCCAGACCACACACCATCGAAAGCACCTTTTAAATAGCAGTCTTGTTCGGCCCAACAATGTACTGTCACGGCCAACCTTAAGCCTTGGCAACCTTTCAATCAGAGCATCGGAAGGCTCATCTGAACCAGACAGCTTTAAAAGTGGTAGCAGCGGGAAACGGAAGCGTAATAGTGACTCACTAGCGTCTTCGTTGCCCTGCCATCATGGCCTCTCTGAGCATTTTATGATTGATGATGCAGAAAAACAAATTTCAGGAATGTATGCGAAAGCTAAGGAGAGGAAGGCTGGAATCGTTGACATTGAACGAGCAACACGGGTGTTCAAACCATCTCATTACGCAAACCAAAAATCTCTTGTTTTGCAAAGCCTCTATGCCGAAAAGCTTGCCACAATAGATGGACCTCCAATCTCGTTCATCTCCAATCAAGCAACGCGCAATGTTGACTTTAATTTCGAGTTTATTCGCAACTATAAAATGCAAGAAGGCGTCAAACCAGTTGACGTAAATTTTCATGCTGGTTGTGACTGTTCAGAGGAGAAATGCGATCTAAACAGATGCACTTGCCCTTCGCAAGAAGAAGATTCGGACCGAAGAATTGTGCCTTACAAAGTTGGAACCAACGGCGTCATTGTCTTACGAGAGGACTTTATGAAAAGAAAGGCGATGATATACGAGTGTTCCTTCCTGTGTAGTTGTGGCTCAGGTTGTATGAATAGGGTCGTCGGACGTGGAAGAACTATTGAGCTTGAAATATTTGAGACTCGCAATCGAGGTTTCGGTATGCATGACACCATATCATAGATCAATTATTCTAACTATTCACTAACAGCTATCTTTTAGGCTTGAGATCAAAAGATTTCATTCAAGCAGGCCAATATATTGACTCCTATCTTGGGGAGTTAGTGACAAAAGCTGAAGCTGATGAACGTGAAGCGGCAACATTAGCTAATAAACCAAGCTATTTATTTTCCTTGGACTTTCTTCTTGATGATGAAGAAGTTTATGTGGTTGATGGAAAAAAGTTTGGCTCAGTTACTCGATGTATAAATCACTCTTGCAAGCCAAACTGTAAAATGTTCCCTGTATCACACAATCATGCTGATCAGAGAATATTTGCTTTGGCTTTTTTTGCATTAGTGGACATTCCTGAGAGAACAGAGCTAACATTTGATTATCATCCAAATTGGAAACCTGATGGCAAAGAAATAGATCCAGATGCGGTAAAATGCCTATGTGGTGAAAAGAATTGTCGAGGACAACTTTGGCCAGATAAAAGAAAAACTTTGTTATAATAAAAAAAATTTTAAAAACAAATTTATTAAACAGCAATCTCTCAAGACTCGATTGCGGGGACCGATTCTCATGGGAATGGACGCCAATTGGCAGATCAGGCTGTATGATAGTTTTTTTGTCTCTGATCTGGCTCTCACTCTGATAAACATTAGATCCTGGAAGATATTCGAAAGTTTTGGGACAATGTTCCCAAGTGATGGAAAAGTTTTCTGAATGTAGGTGGCAATAGAATCTAGCAGAGACTGAGCTGGCTGGACTCCTCACATGTTCAAGCTCTTGATGACTCCATGCAAATACTCATCTGAAGGGCAGAGAAGCTGGCTGATTTTTTCAATGGTGGCATCTACCCAAGAACTCAATCTTCTGGGGGTAAGTCATTCAATGGATTCTTTTTTTTGCTTATTGAGCTTTGAAACCAGCAGATTATTGAAGATATTTGCTGGTGTTAGGACCTGAGACCTGGCTGCTCAATAGAATCTAGGGCTTAGGGCTAGGGCAGTGGGAATCGCCTGCAAGCTGTATATAATGTATCACCTCCTCAGACCTCTGTTCTCTCACCACCTTAGTATTTTGTTGAAATAGCTTACCTAGTTGGCAATAAGATTTGTTCTTCCTGCACCTTGATTTGAAGCCCTAACATAATACTAAGGTCATTCCCTACTTTTGCCCTTTTTGAGAGGTTTTTTGGTTAATAAACCTCTGTTGAGAACCTTTTGTCAATATGTGTTAAGCAATACAACACAATGACACCCAGAGAAACTGAAGAGATGACTGGATCAGCAAGAACAATTGATTTAACCAATGATCAAGATGTAACAGAGAGCTCTTGGAGATCAGAATGGGATCTAATGACACTAAGTGAAGAGAATCTAGAAGGGAAGCCTCCTATAACTAGAAAGAACTTCTTTGATGTAATGAAAAAGAACCCTAATCAAGTGTATTAGGAGATTGCTGAGCTGATGGACAATGCTCAAGGAAACATATTCTGAATCAGAAGTGAACAAGATGCATATCAAGCACAAGCAGAACAGATTAAGCAACTGGATAAACAAGTGAATGATCTGATAGAAGAACACAATAATCTATAGTGAGTAGTGAATACACTGGCTCTTTTAGTGAATGATCTGATAGAAGAACACAATAACCTGCAGCAAGCAGTGAATACACTGGCTCTTTGAGAAGCACCAGCTGAAGAACAGAGTAGAGTCCAGAGATCAGTAAAGATTGATGACCCAAAGCATTTGACAGATGAAAAGGAATCATTCTTTGAACACTGGCTCTTGTGAATAAAGAATAAGTTTGTGATCAATATAGATTATTTCCCAACTGAAGAAAGCAAAATCATGTATATTGAAAACTGAATAGATGGAGTAGCAGCATGTTATCTAGCATCACAGATGAGAGAGAACCATTCTAAGAAGTTTAACATTGCAGAGGAGATGTTCAAACACC
>LJPJ01001975.1:0-64309 GCA_001430935.1 Amauroascus verrucosus
GGGGGCCGGGGTATCATGTAGTTTATGTTGAATCAAGGAATAAGCTGGTCGTCCTCATCCGACTCGTCCTCGTCTTCAGAGTCTCCAAACACATCATTCCCCTTCTCACACTCCGATAGCCTAATCGGTCGATTGCGAATTCGGCCCCATGCCCACTCACTAAAGTCTACCAGGGCCACTGCAATGAGGAAGAGTAGTATCAAGACAATAGCAATGATCCCCGGCGTTACAAACACCGACTCTTCGCTGTCGGAGATGGTGCCATATTCAGAGACGTACGATATTGAATCACGCTCGTAGCACGGTCTGCAGATGCGCATAATGGCTTTGTCTCTGGGTTTAGTGCATGTCTCGCAAGTAGGGTCAAAGGACGGCGATGGCGTTGGGTTACTGGGTAATAAAAGTGATAGCGATATCAAATCTGACAGCGGTAGTTCAATTGAGCTTGGCCTAGTGTCTGATTTTGTAGATGCGGTCGAAACCAAAATAGA
The DNA here is from genome assembly GCA_001430935.1 of Amauroascus verrucosus. Taxonomy (NCBI): domain Eukaryota; kingdom Fungi; phylum Ascomycota; class Eurotiomycetes; order Onygenales; family Onygenaceae; genus Amauroascus; species Amauroascus verrucosus. The sequence continues at coordinate 492 of LJPJ01001975.1, forward strand.
TTCGTGCATAGCGAGCTTGTTGCCAGTCGCATCTGTTTCCTCGAGAGTCTGCTCAAACAGCATTGTTAGTAGCTTGGAAAAAAAAAAAAAAAGGCCCCTGCCAGGGGAACGAAGCATGGGAGAGAGTTACTATTTGGATTTCCTTGCGCACTCTAACCACCACCCTCTCCTCCGGGCTTAAGGATTTAATATTTCGCATATCTTGATTTTCTCTCGGTCGCGCAGGCCGCCAACTCGAAGTGAAACGTTTTCACAGATATATGATCGGTCCGAGAAACCCCGCAATATAGAAAGAAATAATGAGGAAACAGAATTTCAAAAACAGAAAACTAATAGGTTGTTGAGTCGGAATCCCGTATAAGTAGACGGGCTTTTCACCTTTTCAGGTTATGGAAGCCGACGACGGGGTTAAGCTGGAAGATGAGATGTTTTTGTTGCGGTTGTGTAATCGACGAACAAAGAAACCTCCAACACTTCAGTTGGTATCATGCAGTGTGATAAACACTTTTCTTTCGTTCTTTCTTTTTGTTCCGTTCGAGTAGTTAACCTCTTTTTCTTGAGGAATATAAAAGAATGGCGCTGTCGCAAGTCAATCAAGATGAGACTCGAGCAGGTTTTGGATGCTCTGCTGCGCCAATGATCAACTGCGCATGCGGGGCGGATCGTCAACTAAAGAAGGAGGCGGCGGAGGAAGAGGGAGAGTATTATTAGCAGCAGCAGCAGAAGAAGAAGAAGTAAAGAGTAAGTTATAGAGGAGTGAGCATTAAAACAAATGCAAGACACAAAAAGTAAAAAAAAGATCAAACGTTAAGGAGAAATAAAAAAAACGATATCACTAAAAGAGAGTAAAAGGCCTCTCTATTCGCGTTTCAGCGAAAAAGCCATTGTTTTCCTCGGAGATAGAGAGACACAGAGAGAGAGAGAGGGAAAGGGAGATCGGGGAAGAAACAAAGTGACAAAAATGCGAGACAGTTGCTGGTTCGGCGCAGGTTCCATGGGAAGTTATATGTAACTCTTGAGAGACGCTGATCGCATCGATGGCGGAAAGGAAAAAAAAAAAGGCTTAATAATGGCACGCTTCAGTCGATCGACTCGCCTTTCCACCTAAACTAGAGAGAGAGGGAGAGACAGAGTCACCCAAGCAATCCGTGACACGAAGAAGGGCGCAGTTTTCCCCTGGCCCCAGGCATCCACGAAGGGATCTAGCCATGTTCCTTTGGCGAGCCCAGCTTCCGGGCTATCACTAGTTTGCTAGTTAACTCGCGCCCGCTCGCTTCGTCTCTTTCCTTCAGGGCAAGACATCAGAAGCAGCAACAGCCCTCACCTACTCTGTAGTTTCTCTAGTTATTAGTTATGCATAACTGACTAGTTGCTTCGCACCTGGAACTGCGTCAATTGATCCATCCCTTCTCGTGGGACCAAACACCCCGTTGCCTGCTCGTTCCGTGGCGCTCTAGAACATCCCCATGTCTTACATTCAGGACCCGAAGCAGTCTAGTCGGGTTGGTTTAAGAAAAAAGAAGCTCATATCTGCTCCCGCGCTAGCGTAAATCCCCATGCCACCCACGTTTCCAGCAGTTAGTTCATAGCTGATAGTTAATATGATTCATTCATAATTAACTGACTCTTGAGTAAACGTCTCCTACTCATCGAAAGGCAGCTTCTGTTTCCTGCCTAACCCGTATTTACTCTACATATATAACCGTACGTCCACAACAATATGCATGTTGCGTTAGACGTGGCCAGCCAACAAAACGCTTGTGGGGGATGAGGATAGACTTTCTTCATTTCTCCTTTTTTCTCTTTATTTTATAAGATTTTCGCGCAATGATTACGCGGTCAACCAGTCGGAAACCGGAATCCTTCCGGCAAGTTTTCTCTCGGGACAAATGTGTGGCTAAAGAGGCGTCATAGGCACTTGAGGACCTTGCATAGGAAATGAATCTCGCAATTCACAGGCCAATGGTTTATCGTAGACTGGGTCAATCGAAAGCTGAATGTTAAAAAGAAAAATAAAAATAAAAATAAATAAATAAACAGAATCAAAATGATAATAATAACCAAAAGATAAAATAATAAAATACAAAGCGGATGTTGGAACTGGTTTAGTTTGTCGCTTCTCTCCGCCAGTTTGGTTCTCTCAGGCAAATCAGTACTTAACTCTCCGTGTCTCACTCTCTCTGCTCCAGTTGACACAGTAACCCCACGTATTATGAGCGCAATTGAGTCAAGTAAATGAATCCTGGACTCTGCCTTCCTAGCTCTGTGCTTTTGTTGGCTTTAAAATTAACTTCCCAAAAAAAGAGCCAGCCCTACGTTAAAACTATTATATCAATCATGCATGTTCATATAACACCCTATTATACTGTCAGCCACCGCCCCATAGTTATACCTTCATTACTCAAAACTTCCCCATCAACCCTCGGAAGTCCCGAAAATTGCTCGCTTGCTTGCAGCTTAGGACAACAACCAACATATGGGCCCAATATGTAGCCCTAACCTTAAAACAGCCCTACTTCAACCTCCCAATCTCGCGCTATCCTGTCTGCACTCCTCCCATTCGTCCACACCTCATGCAGAATCTTCAACGGAACCTGAAGATGGGAACTGCCCAGGCCGTCGTCGGAGAAAAACTCCGCCCACACCTCCTCCAGAAACCTCCTCTGCTGTGGAGTCAGCAAACTGTACTGTGTCCCCACCGTGAATACTGGAAACAGGAGCAGGTTGACCATCGCCGGATTGACCTCCTCAGGGTGACCGAGCAAAGTATCCAGCTGGCTCAAGATGCGCTCGACCAGCGCATCTGTTGGCGGTAGGGGAACTTCGCTACCGACTTCCATGCGTTGACCAATGGCACCATAATTACCCCGACTGCCTTCTCTCGCGCGAATGATGCCTGCCAATCGCGTTATATCCCAGATGGTATCGCTTAGCTTGCTCCTGCCAAAACCCTCTGGGATCCAGGTCCAGAAGCGCCACTCTGCGTTTGGCTCTGATATCAATGAAAATATGTCCAACAAGCTGTATGGCATACCGCTGGCAGGTTCAGTGCCGCTTTTTCCGCGACAGTAATCTCGCCAGATGTTTAGGGTCGGTGTCTGTCGCCCAATGATATGAGATGGTAGGTCAAGGAAGCCAATAGTGGCTACAAGGTCAGAGGCAACCGGCGTTTGGTTTTGGACTGCTTTGCGATGTTGTAGGATAGAGTAGAGCCCGCTGAGATGCATGGTCCATGATTTGCAACTTTGCATCTGTAATTTGCCTTCAAGTTAATTCCACGATACTCTCTTAGTAGTTTTTGTAAAGTGCCAGAGGAGTAAAGAAGGGGAAGGCGGAAGGGTTAGCGAAAAAACGTACGCCAGTGGAGGCTAGGAGAATGCCAGCTATCAGTGTCGCATCCTTTAGACTTCTAGTCTGGTCGCACACGTCCTGACGGAAAAGACGCAGAGCTTCGGCATAATATGGTTCGTGTTTCTCCACATACTCCGGGTGAAGAGAAACTTGGAACATAAGGCAATTGGCCATCAGTGCTTCAGATTCTTCGCAGTGCGATAGAACCTCTCGAAACGGCGAATATCCGTTATCCGATGCCAGCGAGAGACACTGCGATCCCCATTCTTTGACTAAAAGGTCATCATTATCATCACTATCAAAACACACAACAACAACAGTTCGAGCAGAAAGAGCGCTCTGGGTTATAGGAGCAGTGCCATACATTCTCGAAACAACTCCCGGTCAAACGGGCCCAATGGTGCCGGCGACGAAGACGCCGTCGTCGTCGTCGTCGTTGTGGTGGCAGACTGAGGCGATCCATTCCCAGGAGAATACTCCATCTCGGTATGGGAACCCATGCTTCCCTTTCCAACACTTCCTCCCCTTCCCGCCTCAGAGTCAGGACTGCCCTGAGATCCTTTATTCGCACCACCGACCTTAGGCGTCGCGCCCGCTGTCGGGCTCTCACTCGACCCCATCATCACAATCGGGCAATTCATGCCCTTCAAATACCCTCTCGACGCGACTCCATTGCCCCATTTCAGACGCGCTTCATAACCTTCGCATTTCAGGCCTTTGTTTAAACACTGCATGCATTCTGGATGCGTCTCATCGCATTTCTTCTTCCGGGAGCGACATGTCCAACAACCGTTGCGAGAGCGAGTAGCTTTGGGCTTTCTGGTGGTTTGTTTTCCGGTTGCCCTGGTGGAAGTATCAAGGGCGGCTGACATGATTTTTTCTTGGAAAAGAAATTAAAAAAAAAAATAAAAATAAAAAAATACAAATGCAAAGAAATATTCAGTTTTTGTTTCTTCTCGAATTTTTCAATCAGTTGCGTATGCACTGGACTGTACAGCGTTGTTGGGGAGACCTCGCAATAGCTGGCAATCAAGTGTCGCTCTTATGAAGATTTCAAAGGGCCAACATGGTCCTTAAAATATTCTCTCAAAAATATCAATCCTTCTTTTCTATACCCAACAATTCATAAATCCATCTTCTCCAGGGCGAGTTATCAAGGATCGAAATTCATGCCATTGTAACGGCCGAGTTCGGAATCAATGCGAAAGTATGGAGTGACGGCCTGTGCGAGGATTGAGGAGGTTGATTGATTCTAAGCATTCTACCCGCTCACGTGGTACTTTCCAGGCTGTCGTGTTAAATGTTGCTCCTCCTCCTCCTCCTCCTCTGCCCGTCTCCTTTTCTTATTCTTGCAAGCAAAAAGGCCGTGAACCCGTGCTTGCAGGCGATCTAAAGATCCCTGCCCAGACGACCGCATTGGGGAATATCTCCATCTCAAAGAAACTGACGGCTGAAAACCATGGCATTTTCGCCAGCTACCAAAGCTGCATGAAAAGACCTGCATGAATTCATCCTCATCTGCGATTAACTAAATGACTGGCTAATTAACCCTTTTTTTGCGGTGCGGAATGTCCGCGCTGCTCGGCCTCTCATCTGACCAACTTTGGTTAGACAAACCCGACAGTCTTCCAGAGCAATTACGCAATATTACGGGGAGGGCGAGTAACGCATACAACCTTCTCGATTGAAAAATAATGCCTTGGAGCATGTAGCTACATATCCTAATATGTACACGGAAAAAAGATAAATGGATATATAATATACAAATCATTCGGGAAAGAAGTTATTTTCCTCGCCGACGTTCCAATTTAGAGACCTTGGTGGAAAAACGCAACAGTCGAACAGAAATTATTCCTGTTATCCTTCTGCAACACTACGCCCTTGCCGCTAGACGTAATCAGGTTCGTACTCGCCTTCGTACTCAGAGCGTACAAGTACACTTCGGAGCAGTCAATGTCAACCATGTTAAGTTGGCATGACTCGGTCCGGAGGCATTCTTGGCCATAGTTCTCGAAGAAGCTGTATAGGCCCCCTCCGTAAAGAAAAACGTCGTTTGATTGAACCACACGGAGACCCCACGCCTTCTTGCACGCAGCCGTCGTGCAGTCGCCAAAGGTTGGATCGTTGAACTTCGGATTTGGTTCAAATGGAACTAGAGCGTCTGGGTTTGATTGGAAATAGCTGCGCCTCACGTTAGTAAGCACCTGAAATTAAGACGAGTTTCTTCAACCTACGGAGTCTCAGTTTGAATCAATGCCATGTAAACATTTTTGGCATTATTAACCTGGTAGTTATAAAGAGTATTGTGCTCGGACGCTGTTCCATACATCCAAACAGGGCCCTGGCTCTCAATGAGAACGCCTCTTCCATTATAGATGTTAATTTGTCCGTGGTCAGACCGATCCAGTTCATGGTCAGAAACCCAGAACCAGGTGTTCTCAAAGTAGCCAGATGCTGACTGAGTGAGATGAAGTAGCATGAAAGCAGCAATGCATTTAGGATCAGGATCCGTTTTCGATTCTGGTGTCTTCGCACACTGGTCGCTTTGGAGTTCGGTGCCTGCAGAACCGCCAATTCTGAGGTGGACATCCCACATGCCAACCGACCCTTGCGTCTCTTCGTGGACGTTCCATTCAATTAGAATAGCACCAGGAGCCGGGCCCTTGGTCTCAATCATCAAGTCGGATATCTCGACTACACCCTTGTCTCCTGGTTGACCGACTTGAAGCATGGGAATCGGGTTTTTCTCATCGGAAAAGGCAGGCCCTGTAGCCATCAATAGCGGCCAAATCTCACCAGTGATTTTAATATTCTTTGGAACTTTGATCGTCTTCGTGATTAAATAGGCACCATGGTCAAAGTAAACAATTTGATCTGGTTTCGCGCTATCCAGAATCTTCTGAATGGCCTCCGTGTCGTCCGTCTTGCCATCGCCCCTGGCTCCAGCCGATTTGACGCTAATAAAGGATGATGATGGCACATTCTCATACTGTGGCTTAGCGCGTTCAAACACTTTGCCTGATTGATTAAGGAGGACTGCTGGCTTAGAAGGCCCTGGTAGCTGCGTTTGGACCCGAGTTTTTGTAACAGGCGTGCTAGCGCACGTGCCGCTGGCGCTGCTAGTTTCAGATTGCGAGGGTGTGGGAGCCGGTGGTGAGGAGTTGGAGGTTTGTGACGGCACTACCTCTGACGTTTCGGATGGACCCTGGGAACTAGACTCTTGTCCTGGGACCGTAGCAGTGCCGGACGGCACGACTGTGGACGGGGCTTGTGGAGAGCTGTTTACTGTACTGGAAGCACCGTGCGACGGTTGCGGGGTATGACAATCGTACACTGTCACCACCTTCACACGAGTCACGGTTTCTGGACCATTGTCGAGAGCGCGTCTCTTCAATTTGGAAGCGCCAGAAGCGGAGCCCGGGATGTAGGCATTTCCTTGAACCCAGTGCTTTACCACAGTATTACCGCCCAATATTGTTTTCCCGTCTGCTCCAGATACAGCCACGTTAGATTCCGAAAACTCGACGTTATCCAGAATTAAAGTTCCTCCGGTCTCCGGTACGCCACTATCGAAGGCTGTGACAACGCCTTTTGGAGTCTTGTTTATCTTGCTGTCCAAGATCAAGACTGACCCGACGGTTTGATTGGTGATGCCGTTCGACATGTTCACGCCCACGCCGCAATTGTTGATACTTATTGACTTGAATGTCCACGCCCAGTTCCAATTCATGAAGATAGCGGTATTGCAGTCGTTGAAGGTCATATTCCGTGTGGTAAATTGCTGGTTGCCTAAGAAAGCACCATAATTTCCACCGTTGAAGACTAAATCGGTCATGAAACCGCCAGAGCCATTGTCCATGAAAATACCTATTTGTTTGTTCGCCTCGCCACCTCCCCGGACCATTTCAAATCGGATGTTTTGCAAACTAGTTGCCTGAGCGACTTGCCAATGTACACCGGCCCCAACACCCTTATCCATGGCAGTCAAATCAATAACAAAGTTGCGGATTTGGCGGAAGAAGTTGTTCTGATTCGTATACCAATTATTTCCTTTGTTCGTGTATGGGTCGGCGTCAATGACCGCTATGCCCTCAAAGTTTGGCGCTGCCTTGATCACTGGAAGGCTAAGAGCATCGCCGACCAGCTGGGAGTAATAGTATTGAATAATTGGTTTTGAAACTATATACGTTCCTGGAGGGAAATAAACCAGGGCAGGTGTGACGGTCGAGGAGTCGCAACCCAAACCACATCTGTTTCCCGAAGAAATCGCCGTATTAATGGCTTCAGTATCATCCGTGGAGCCGTCGCCTGTCACAAGTCAACATACAGATATAACCCTTATTTAAATGGGATAACCTCGCTGATGGATTGTTCAAGTACCTTTTGCGCCGAAATCCTTTACATTTCGGAAAACCTGATATTTACCATCGCTATTAAATGCTGCTTTTCCCTGGCGCTTGATTGAACCTAGCCAGTAATCGCTTGTGGCCGGAGTTTGGCCTTGGGGCATGGGGGCTGCATCTGTACGGGGAGCGGAAAGTAGCAAAAACAAAAATTGTAGTATGAAGAAAGCGAAATCGAATTTTCTCGCCATATCGAAAGACTGAACTTGGCAAATGTTCAGAAATGGAGGTTAATGATCGATTAGCCCCTATAAAGGAGTTCTAAAGGGAATGGCACTCTCGATGGCCAGCACCAAGAGCCGTAAGATGTGATTCTTTTTTTTACTCTGAGGGGCTTTCAATTGTTTTGATTCTGCAATGAGGGAAAGTGTTTTAGAAATAGGCAATTCAAAAACGGCTGTTGGGAAGCAGCGATTGAAACTGAAGGAGAGACCGGTGTAGAGCGCTTAACGGAAGCACTTGACTTCTGTCAGAGACTTGCTGCTTAAAATGGCAAATGAGAATGAATGAATGCCCTGAGAAGACTTCGCATTAGAATTTGTTTCAAAAAATAAAAAATAAAAAGCCAAAATGAAAGGCAGTGGTGGTCCACAGCAGCGGCAACACCAGCAAGGAAAACAATTGGCGTTGAAGAGAGTGAATGCTTTAACGACTTATCAGGGTGAGCACCCTCGATAATGAATATAAGTGAAGTCCTATGTATGGCAGCCAGTACCAGAGAATCTGTCCATTGGCTGACAGGGCGTCTTGTCCAGTACAAACATGAAGCGATAAATATCAGGGGTAACATCACGGGCCAACAGCCACTAAGAACGCTTGACAAGTTGAGTGGGATCTCCAGTGCGGAGCCGACGTGAAGAGCTAAAAGAACGCCACTAAGAACTAAAGATCCCACTTACTCGTTTTCCGGCTGGAGGTGTCAATTGTTGACAAAGTAACCCCCCTGTGAGAACTAGGGAAACCAGCTGTCTCCAACGATCATGAAACACGAGAGAAGAGAAAGTAGAGGTAAATCCTGGGTTGTTGACAAGGCAATGAAACCAAACAAAATGACCTAAGGGTTTCAACTCCTAGGATATGTCCCGAGTCCTGAGGAAGAAGGCGCCAGAAAGAATGCCTCTTATACTCCTCGGAGGAAGTTAGCATGTGCAATATTAGACTAATACCTCCATGTGGGTAGTAGTTATAGTTGATAACCTAAAGGGAGAATACATGCAACCGTTGCCAGAATTCATTTCCAGCACCCACGTCTTCCGTATATGTGATGTCTGTATCCCAACGCACAGGGCCATTTCGCCTTATGACTAGATCATCTCTTCTTTCTTCATCTAGCCTGGCTGGGCGATGGTCTCGGATCATTTGACCCATCCAGTCAGGGTCGGGTGAGAGGGGGAAGTGAACCCATCACAATTAGCCAGGATCCGACTCCCCTCACACATTAGTTATCGCCTCATCATAATATTAATATGAGCGGGCAACCCCCTGCAAGTTTATCAACACCATAAACAATTGCGAAGCGTGCAAAGACTGACAATTGCGAAGTGTTTCCAATTCGCCATCACCACGACATTTTGTTGCATGAAGCCGTTTGCCCCACCGCTCATGGGCTGGACTTGGGATTTTGGGCCTGGGAGATGGGCTTGGAGTTTTGGGGTTGCGGTCAGAAGGGGTGGAAAACCAATCACGCAGCTGGTGACATGGGTTGCCAAAACACTCGGCAAGCAAAATTTCCAGCATCCATCACGCGCCTAGGCAATGTTGATCAATTCGATAGTTTTCATTGCTTTTTTAGTTGTGGTCGGGAACAACATCCCAAAGAAGATCAAGGGAGAGAAAACGAAGCTCCTGTTAAAATGGCAGACACTGGTAGGCAGGTAGGTAAGTCTAGCTCTTCGTTCGATTTGGGAATAAAGCCCGACGCTTGTTAGACAGCAGTCAATCAATATAAGTTAATCTGCCACTTTCTATATGAAGTTCATCCATGAATGTCTCCCAGTCAATATTAGATTTATCAGAACCTTGGAAACTCGTGACGGGGAATTCCAGGGTTCTGGAGGGAAACGAACCGAGCCGAACCACAAGCCAGCTGGCGTGGCACTTTTTGGAAGAATATCCCGAAAGACCCCAAGATCTACCGAAATAAGGTCGAATACTCCGTACGACTGACAACTTCAGCTGAGGAAAAACCCAGGTCGCACAAAAGCCCATTACACGGGAAACACTTGACGCGGCTCCAATTGCTCGTGGATACGAAGAGACTGCAAACTTCGAGCGGGCGATCTCTTTGAATCAGCGAGTTAATCTACATCCTACGGTTCCTCCTGTAGGTCTTGTCACACTTGGTTTGCGTGTTCCAGTAATAGTGTGGTTGCAACCATGACGGAAGACTTGTAGTAGGTGGTATGTCCGATAATACTAGGCTGATACATACACCTCTGGCCAGACTTTTTATCAAACCCTCCTGACGTGGCGAAAATGCATCACGAATGTCGCCCCGCCTCCCTCCTACTTCTCAGGGACATCGAATAAGCTTGGCCAATCTTTCCACTCCAGGCCCAAGGTTTTCCTCTTCTTCATAAGCGAAACAAAGCCGAATATATTGCTCCAAGTCATGCCGACTGTCGCGATGACTCTTATCTCCCTCTACCTGGAACATAGTTCCTTCACCAACCAAGAGGTTCTCTTCCTTGCTTGCCTTAGCGGCCAACTCACTCGCTTTTATACCCGGTGGAAGCTTTAGCCAAACAAAGTACCCTCCTGAGAACTCATGGTCTTCCTTGACCAGCCGTACGCCCAGGTCTGGCAAGTTATCCGATATCGCGTCAAGTAGGATACGGTATCTTCTGGCATAGACTGGGCAGAGCGTGTTCTTAATATACTCCGGCAGGAAATGAGTTGACAGCAATTCGCGAACAAAGGTCGATGTAAGTTGGGATGGTGCTCCACCTGACCGGGAGGACCCGCTGCGCATACAAATGCATTAGCCAGCAAGCAAATAAGGACGGTGGAAAACCCAAACTTGCATACACTCACGTTTGAGACATGCCGTACGCGAACTTTGTCGTCCCCTCTGCCCATCCAACCCGGCAACCAGCGCCAATCAATTTGCTAAAGCTGCCGTTGCTGACCACATTACCAAAATCGTCCTTCGGACCTCCATCGAGGACCCGATCAAGATCAACTAATCGAGGTGCTATAGCCTTTATAGGAAAGTCTGCTGTTGCGTGTGGTCTCGATCTCCATTGAAGAAAGTCGTAGACGTCGTCGGTGATGATTAAGGCGTCAAACTTTCGAGCTAGGCGCACTAATTGCTCCCGACGGCGCGTGGACATGACCCTGCCCGATGGGTTAGAGAATGTCGGCACAGCATAAATGATATGCTTGTATATCTTTCTCCATGGTCGAGGGCTCTTCGAGTTCTACATCAACCAACGCAAAAAGGTATTAAAGATTAGCAAACTCCCTGACGCAAGAATGCCTTTTTGTTTCGCCAAATCGTAAAAACCACCATCTTACCATACCGGTTCCAAAGGTTCCGTCCCGACCTCGCACTTGTCCAACTCCCTCTCCAAGAAGCCAATGTCGACCCCCTCAGCATCCTCCGGCACAGCCCTCAACCGATCAGCAAAACCTGCGTCGTCAAAAATTCGACAAGCAAGATAATATGTTGGCTCCACCATCCACACATATTTCGTATACCCCGCATCACTAAAGACCAGGAGCACGCAGGCCAGGTTCTGACTTGCACCGCCGGTAATGCAGATCCGGTCCGGGGTGATTGGCTGTGTTGGTGAATAGAAGTTTGTGAGCCATTTCGCGATTTCGGTGCGAAGTCCCGGATCACCTTCGTCGGGGCCGTATCCAAGGGCGGGGGCGGATAGAATTGGGTTAAAGAGAACGGTTGTGGCGGCGGACTGGAGGGCGGAGGTGGGGTGGAGCGAAGGATTGGGCCAACCGCGGAACAAGTTGATCAGAGGCTTAGATTCAGCGGCCATTGGTGGCTGAGTTTGGGGGGAAAAAACACAATCTCTAAACTTGTGGCTTGGCTTTCATCAACATGCTCCTGAGGAATGGGACAATGCGAAATATCCTGAGTTTCTGCCCCCAGGAATCGAGCCCTCAAGGCAAGGCAAGAAGCGCGGGCGTCACACCCCTCAATCGGGGATCTTGATCGGCCCGGCTGATTATCCGATGCTGACTAGGCACTCAAGAATCTGTAGGCACCTGAGATTTCCATTTACCCCAATCGGCTCCAGCCTCCAGCACAGCCAGTTTGTCTAGAATGAGCGGGATAATGTCGGTGAAGCGCAAATGCCGAACATCCAAGGAACCCATCGGGTGGAGCAGCGGTGAAAAACGCGGAAAAACCGTTTTTACTTGCCTGAGCCCCGTTCTACCACAGTCGAGGAAAGTTAAACAAAACAAAAAAAAAAAGAAAAACACGACGTGGACCAGTCACTCCCGTGTCTAATTTCGCTACCAATGCCAAGCCGACTTTAAAAAGGGCTGTGCCAATGGGCCATTGTTGTTGAATCCTCGAGTCAGTGGATTTGGGCATGAAGATAACATAATCTTTTTTCTCGAAATGCGTTGTGTGTCATATATCGAATGCGTATGTGCCTCAGACATGTATCTTCTTCTCGTAAATTCCACTACTCTCGAAGAATGATATATGAATCCCTTCTCCCAACATTGAAAGCCGAGGCCTGGATCGTGGTCCCAGTGCGGTGGGTTCCGACCAAATCGCCAACTTCCAACATTTTCTTCCTCCAATGCTTTGAGGACCCAGGCACCGGAACCAAACAAAGCCTGCCCTGCCCAGCGAACAAACCCGTTGAACTTGAATCTTCAAGGCAATGTTTGGATTGTGCAGGGATCCTGCTGAATGAGAATATTTGTTGACTGCAACAACGGGACATCATCGTTGGCTCAGTCTCAATCCTACCATTGGCACTATTTCCCTGGCTTTCTCCGCATTTTAGACCTTATGACGAAGGCCGCCGGTAAATGCTAATTTTTTATTTCTAAGAATTTTAAACCGTAATTCTCCTCAAATCTGTCCACAGTGTGTAAGAACGATACCGGAAATAATATTGTACGCCTTTAATGCCTGTTCTTGGGCAAACACTCTGGAGGTGATTCCTTTTTTCTTATTCTTCTTCATTCTTCTTGGGACCGGCTTTCCTGCTCTACATTATGCGTCTCATAATATAAATGTGCGATGTTCGCGGCTCGGACTTGATCGGAGGAAAAATTATTAAGATGATGCAAAGCTGCCCGTGTTTTCAGGGATGTGGAACTGGCGCTTGGAAGACCCATGTTTAGTGCTGATGCCCTAGCGCAATTTTCTTTTCCTCGCTTTGTTGCCATGCCCGTCTGACTGCGAGAATTGGCACCTCTAGATGGGGCACCAGAGTGTCTCGCAAAGGTATCATCGACCAAAGAGCTTCTCATTTGCTGAGGAAAATGGGCTTCCTCCTTTGTTGGAGGAGCTTCTTTGCATTTCTCAACCCACTTGGCTTACTGTTTTGGTTGGTACCTCTGACCCTTGTCGGATTAGGGGGGGAGGATCCTAAATATAGCACGTTCAGCCTTATATTTAAGCATCATTGTTGAGGTACGGACGAGAACATCAAAGAGAAGAACGTGTTGCTTGTTGGATTTCCGTATGGTTGGTTTCAAGTAACATTAACAGAAGACCTGCAGGAGTTTGAGAGATGCGACGTAGGCTGTGCTGGTAAACGGGAGGGAAGAATCCCAATCTTCATGATGCCAGCAGGTGTCCAGATACCCAGCACAATCCACAGGTTGCTGGATGACCTTGTCACCTGTGTAGTAGTTATGCATGTAGTTTTGCATTTTATGTATGTACTGTACAGAACAAGTCAGGTTGGGTGACGATGCTACATTTGTGATCGAATCATAACTAATAACTCAGTAACTACTCTGTATTGATATGAATAATAATAAAAAGATGGAAATGTATTTTCTCTGTGTGTGTGTTATTTTGTCTCAGTTGACGATCGATCTTCCATGATATTCCCACTTGGAACAGGGTCTTCTTGTTGTTTGAGATCCACATATGGCGAAAAAAAGGTGGATAGAACTCTTTTCTCATTGCCACATCTGAAGCAAAGCAAGTGTCAAATAGTTCCGTTTCACACAGCAGGCGGAGGACACGCACACGAACAGACAAGCCGATAATAGTTAACAGGGCTTAAAAGGAGATACGAGCCAGGACCAGGGTGAGTGGTATTTGACTTTTGACGGCGTGGAGTGCCAATTCGCCGGGACAACGAAAAAAAGAGGGTTGAGCCTCAGCCCGTACACATTTACTGGAACGGGTTAAGGGGCGAAGAGGAGGAGAGGAAGAAAAAGAAGAAGAAGAAGAAAGCAGGTTGGTTTGGTTCACTTAACAACTAAGTAGCTAAACTTGTTCATTTTCCTTCCCGTTGCTCCTCCTTCAACTTCTTGTTTCTCCAAGGCAACCAGGGCTTCCTGGCAACTCTCTCTCTTCCTCCCCTTTCCCCCAAATCTAAAACATACACGTACGTCCTTCTCCTTCGTGCTCCCCGAATACGCAGCACAGAAAGAAGCAAGAAAGGGAAAAAGGAAAGAAAGAGACTAACTCGCATTTCGGGAAGTGATCTTCTTTCTTCCATGAATCAGCCTACTTCTCCCACCTAAATAACACAACTATTCTCCATCTATACAACGCAGCGCTCCGGTTAACGAGTAACGATGCTCGCCACGCCTGCGAAGTCTGCTAAACGGCTCTCCTCCTTATTCTCACTTGGATCGTCCAAAGAGTCAAAGGAGGAGGATGCCAACCAGCCAACACGATCTCACGTTTCCACCGACTCTCAGTCCTCCTCCCAGTCTGGAAAATCAATACATCATACCTTGACCTTATCCCAGCCTGTCATCCGACACGCTACCTCCGTGCAGAATTTCCAAAACACGCTGAACGTCACTCCTACCCCGAGAAATGTCTCTGCCCCTCTGCCTCTCGGAGATCCTGCCAATGACTCCCTCCTTATGCCCCCGCCTTCCCTGAATGTCGTCAATTCAGACATAGCCGTCGAGTCACCCTCCTCGTTATCCCCTTCGTCACCAAGCGAGAATCATAAACGACGCCAGAGTTGGGGAGGAAGTATAAATATACCAAGGTTGGGTCGTCCAAGGTCTGGCTCAGCATTGCGGCCCTTGAGCCAAAATGGTGAATCTAGATTATCGAAAGGCCGGAACTGGGTTCCTGGGAGATCAACCAAACCTTCAGAAGCCGTCCCCGATAACAAGCCGATGATGAGAGCCTGGATTGCTGGAACTAGCCAAGAAATTTCTTACGACGTAGACAGGCTGGTTGCCGGCGAAAAGGCAAGTCCCACTTTGTTTTCTCTCCCTCCCTCTCGCCCTCTGTCTAACCTAATAGTTCCACTTTGTTAACTCTTCGTCAATTAGGTCCCAGAACTTTGGGATGAGCAAGGCGATACCTACGTATACCTTTTCCCACAAAGCACCGACCGACCGCCTTCCTTCAAAGTGCATTCGTCTGTATTCGCCGCTTCGCCAGCGTTGACGATAATGGCACGTGGCTCAGATCCTGCCACTTTCCCTATGCGTGTATCTGATATTGCCCCCAAACTACGCCTCTCCGTCCCCGTCTCGCCGCCAGTGTCTCCCAAGTTATCCTCCATTGACGATGGATCACAAGATGGTGGCTCTGATGGTAGGAGATCGAGAGACTATCTTCTCGACGATAGCACCCAAGAGCTACATCTTTATCTGCCAGTGCCGCTGAACAGTGACGTCTCAAATAATCGCCCAGTCTTGCATGACGATGACGTGGATATGCTGGTCTTGTTCCGAAATACTTTTGCTTTCCTTGTTGGACAGTCTTTAATCGCAACACCACGATGCTCATCGATATTTTCCATATTTATGGAGGTATCAGGACTTCTCGCTAGATTTGCTTTTTCAAACCTAGACGGTTCAACTTTCGGAGAAACCGCCACGACAAGCTTCGCATGCTATTGTGATGAGTTAGGTTTGTTTGACATAAGGAAAAGTCCTGACAAGACCCTCCAGGCGATCATTCTTGGAGAAAGGATGCGTTACTTGCCACTTTATCAAGAAGGCTTTACCCATGCAGTTGGCAAGCTGGACGATATTAAGTTAGTTGACGGTTCAAAATACGCCCTCGTGTCAAAGTCCACCCAGAAACGACTGGAAAGAGGGTATCTCGACCTCGAAAATCGCCTAAAACTCGCCAGAGAGAAGCTGGAAGATTTTGACTTTCCCCAGTTGTTCGCCGGGTTCGCAAATTCTAGCGCCATCAACGAAGCAAAACTCGTCCGGTTCAAAAATTGGAAAATCGCCTACCTTGCATTCAGAAAGCACGTTATATCGTATTATCGATCAAGATTCGGATCTTGGCCTCCAAAGGCTAACTCAAAGAAGAACCAGTTTGAAGAAAGTGGCCTCAACCGATTAGTTCTAAGAGAGCTATACCAGGATTTTACAGACCTTTATGACATGCTAGTTGATAGAACATCCCTGACGACGCGAGCGGTTGACATGACCGTCACAGATCTTGAGGTTGATGGCGGAGATGTCCAGGGCTCCGCATCCCGAGCCATGCGACTGGTTATGAGTGAGTTTGACAGAAGTTCACCTCCTGTGGCTCCCCCGATCCCGTTCGACATTCCACTTCAGCCCACCGTTCGGACCATCAAACGAAGACTTGACCCAAAGAAGGAACCAAAAGAGCGGGCAAAGAAGCTCTCTACTGGCGAGGTGAACGAAATTTTAGTTGGCTCCTATAACCACGCAAGTATGAAGCCAACAAACTTTATGGAGAGTTTTATGCATTTTGAACGGCGAGTCGGTGCTAGCAAAAATACGGACGAGTTGCTAGACAATAGATACGGGCAATGGCTGTTTATGTATGCGGTCCTTCAGTCTCTTCCTATGGTCGTTGTCGACGCACCAAATGTCAGATTCAGTGACGGAGTGGAATATTTCCTATGTATACCCCCTCGCGGAGGCTCACCGTGGTCCAAGGAAGATCCAAAATCAGGTCGCAGTTGGTTTGGCGTCGCCGGTGGTGCTGGAGTTGTCAATCTTCCGTCTGATGTTGTTGCGAACGGTGTTGAAGGAATTTACAGGCGCAGCCATTGCTGGCAGGCTGCTACTAAATGGGCGGATCAGCAGCAACTCCTCAAAACAGTGATGTCGCATCCGACCTCAGCTAGTCCAATCACCCCAGTTTCTCCATATCAGCCGCCCGCCATCGTCCCTCCGCCACTATCGTCAACCGAATCGTCCTCCGATAAACAGCCAACTCCGCTGTTGACGCCAGGAACTGTGACACCGCCCATGTTCTCACTGCCACTACCGAATCCCGGATTTAGTAGGCCTGGGAATAGGTCCTCTATCCACATGGGTCTGGAGGCGCTGCCTCTTCCCGCTGGGGTGATGCCTGTTGAGCCTCCTTCCCGGCCCGTTAGCCATAATCCAAACTTGAGCTTTGATCACATTCTGGGAGAGATACCGAAGAAGCACAAGAAGTAAAGCATATTCTGTTGCACACCCGCGTCCCTTGATTTAGTTAGCTTTTTTTTTTAGTCTTTTTTTTTGCTTCGGTTTTTTCTAGCATTGCATCATCTCTCTTATCTTGATCAGTTTCCTTTCGTGGATAAGCTTGCTTCGACATCGCATAGAGATCGACCATAGACTCGCTCGAATTTTGTTTAGGGTGGCCATTGGCATTTGTATCATTTTACCTCTTTCTGTTTCTTTTCTCCATCTCACCACGTTACCTTAATTAATAATTTGGTGGTTGGCTGGCTGGGATACAAGGATTTTCGACAAAAAGGAACCTACATCCAAACCTTTATGAATGACGACTATACTCCTCTTCTTGGTTTTCCCATTGTTTTCAAATATGCTTCTACCCCGGTCATGGTTGTATCCTGTGTCGTGCCGATGGGCGTTTTGTTATGTATGTACAGCTTGTCCCGTTGGAGGGGAGTTCGGGCTTTTTGTGTTGATAGTTCGAGTCCTTGTTTAGCCAGCGTAGTTAATAGAGTCAGAATGAAAATAACCTGGCTCTTTCTTGAAGATAATCAATTAACCTTTTGGTCATTATAGCTGGGAAGAATAAGTTTGATTCCTGGGGGTTAGATGGCGTGTGGGCATCCATTTAAGTCGGAGGAGGATTTTTGTCTTCAAGGTCGGGTGGCTTGACAAACAGGGTTGTTTTCATCAAAAAGTCGTGGGCGAGACGCAGAGTATTTATAGAACAATTAAGCAGGGAATAGATGTGATTGCCATCCATCGGTGTTCAGTGGGCTTGCATCCAAGCGAGAAGGGCCCATGAATGATGATGTGATGGTGGTCGACGCCAGATGGAATCAAAATAATCCCCCAAGGCCTCTCTGCTTGAACTACGAGTTACAACAAGTCAATGAGAACGGCGGGGAGGGGCGGACTAGACATGGAAGACGTTTGTTTCGCTGAAAACACGTCTTGGGTATCCTGGTCAATTCCCCGATTCGAACTGACCTGATGGATTTTTTCGTTCTCTCTCTTGTACTTGTTTCAGTTTAATTACTCTTCTTTTTCAAATACGGGCTTATATCAAGATTTCGACGGAAAACTTCCACGAACGTTCCCTTTTTGTTTACAGTGGTTTAACTGGGAAATAAACTCAGACATATGCATTGTCATCCGCGGTGTCGTGACATCGCTCCATCAATGAGGGCCCCTCGCAGGATTTCACGACAGCTTGACCCGCTCTATTGTCGGTCTCTCTCTGTCTCTCACTGATCGTGAAAAGTATATAAGATGGCAGAGTTCACCCTACAAAGCACATGTCGTCCTAGAAATAACAAGCTCTTAAAAATTTCTATCCCATTTCCGGACAATTGCTCGAGATAAAAACTCCAAAATCGACAATCATCCATCATGCGCCTGCTCCCGCTTTTATTCCTCGCAATCTCTCCCGCCCTCAGTAAAGTGGTTGTGGATTATCGGGCTTCTCGGGGCGATGATCCCAGCGTGATGGGCTACCTGAACCTCGAAGCCAAACGCGGGGAGAGAGTTCTTAAACACCGATCGGACCTATATATCAGGAAGGGAAAGGATCCCAAGGGTTCTGCCTGTGCCCATTTCCACCGCAAGAAGGGCAATATTCGAGCCGAGTACCATGCACTGAACAAGGCGACAAAGAAGGATAAGACTTACACCATTAACTACGAGTTCTCACTTGGGCAAGTCCAGCAGAGTCTGATGGTTTGGCAAATGTCAGTGTTGTACATAGCAGATTTCCTTAAAGAATTAGAGAGACGGGCTAACGTATGGCCTTCTAGGAAAGAATATTTGACCGATAACCCCAAAGACGGCGGCGCCAATGTCCCACTTGCCTTGAAGATTTCCAAAGACAAACTTCAACTTCAGTATCAGTCCAAATGGGATGTTTCCCGCGAGGTTCTCTGGTCCGTGGTTGTCAAGCCAAACACTAAATACCGTGCCGATATCGTTGTGAACACTAGTAATCCCGGATGGGTTCAATTCTCTTGGAACGGCAAGGCTCAGAAGCTCGGCAAGAGCCAGAAGACAAAGTACCCAGCAATCACCTTCCCCGGTCGTTCGGACCCGAAGTTTGGAGCATATGGAGGCGCGGAGATTGATATTGATACTTATGTGTATCGGGTGCGCATTGATGAGAAGTGAGGCTACTATGGTACAGCAGGCAGGGAGCGTAATGCTGAAGGATTCGACCTCACCGCGACCCTAGGCTAAATTTGTTTCTGACGAGATGTAATTATACATCAAAAATGTCATATAGATCAAATATCTCAGTCTGATCAGAAGTTCCATAGTTGCTATAGTGTAAGATATAACTTAATATTGTGGCAAGAATATAGTTAGCTACTTACTTTCCCAATTTAAGTGCCTCACGCACTAATAAACACCTTGACTCCACGCCAGGGATCACGGTTCGGAAAGTGTACTTTTCTTCCTGCGGAATCAGCCGCCCATTTTTCCAACACTTCATTGCTAGGGTCTTCAACATAGAACTGGTCATAAGGAACCATTGGATCCCACCAATACAGGTCGCAATTGGCACCCGTACCTGCTATTTCCCAATCCGCCAATGCAATTCTGGAATAAATTTCTTATATCCACTAGGGTTCTGGATTTGGTACGCATCCTCGAGGTCGATGATGTATGTATGTACCACTCGTTGCGCATGCTTCAGAAACGGGTGCCTTTCGAACATGGCCATAAGAATCTGTTCCTCGTTCTGTGAGGAGAGGGCCCAAGCTCCCATATTGCGTTTAAATCAAAGCTTTCTATACAACCTGGCACCGGCAGCCAGTGAGAATGTAATTCCTCACATAAGGATAACATTATCACTAGCTAGGTTGTTTGTAGGCGGACCGTGCCAAATGATAGAAAGGGAAAAAGAAGAAGACCTGGCCACCACCGGTTTGTTTTATTTGGTAGGGAGAAGTTTGGAGGGTCTTTGCTGTGCAGAAGGGATGAAGTCCAACCTGCTCCTTTTCTTAGGTTGTTTAATATTAATATATTCCAGTTAGATGAGCCTAGACACTTGATTTCTTTTTTCCTGAGCGGCTTAACAAATCATATCAACCTAGAAGGGTTACTTTAAAACCTATCTTCGCCGAAATTAGTAAAGCTGAAGTGAGTCCATGCATTGCATCCTCGCTTTTGCAATAACCCAAATAAGGAATCCAGCCCTTTGATCTGGCTCTTCTCTGGATGTTTAAATTTTTGCTGATCTGACACAGCAAAGTCTGTCTGTCGGGAATTGAGAAATTTGGAAGTAGTTGGCACTCTGAAATCCGCAACCAATCCATCAAACCAGGAGATAATCAATCCCGCAAGGTACGCAGCAAAGAGGCTCGATATCCCCGCATATGTGCCACCAGCGACAAGCGCAACCAGAACGCACGTGTGAGCGATGAACGAAAACTGCATAGTACCGATAAAATTTGGCATATTGGCCTTCAAGTTGAGCGCCTTCTTTAAGATTGGCCCTACACAGAAAGCACACAAAAGAAAGACACCAACGGCAAACCCAATAGAGACAAACATAGGTCGGATAACGGTCACCGCGTTAAAGGAGGAGGTGCTACGACCTAGATTTGAGATGATCTGGACCATGACGAGTCCAACGACATCATCTAACATTGCAGCACTTGTGGTAACTGTACCGAGGCGTGTAGTAATCAAATTTGTGGTCGACAGGGTAGTGAAAGTGGTTCCAAGACTGGTTGCGCCGAGAGCCGCGCCAGCAGCAAAAGCTTGAATCGCACTTGCGGACATCAATTCCATGAGGATGAAGGATAAGCCCATAGGGACTCCAATTCCAGTGAAAGCAACACTTAGAGATACGAAAAGGTTGGCTCTCATAGATTTAAGCGATGTTGATAGGCCACCTTTTTACATGAGAATAGACCATATTTGCCTTGCAGAGTATACAGCAAACTAGCCTTCATATACCAGCATGATTAGTCCAATATAACCCAACTGTTGGATAAATGTTTCCGTCTCCCTGTCGAGCCATTTTGCTCCAGGTGTGCCCCCAGATAATGTCAATGAACAGCTGACCAACGAGTTCACAGTACAGAAGCCTATCAAGACAGGCACTGACGAGGTTCAGCGCCAACAAAAGCCCTGTCTGATTAAGAAGAGTCGCAATAGTTGGCTCGTGATAGCCAAAAGCAGAATCCAATTCACTCCCGGCCATGTCTCTATGCGGGTGAAGAAATGAAAAGTTGAAATTTGTTCAGGGTATATAAGCACAATATCAAGCAATGACAAGGCAAGACCTCTTGATTGATGATAGTCTTATTGAAACAGCATAATGTGTGAGTCAAACAGCTGATGGAAGAGGTGAAGATAATTTCTGAAGTCAATCTTAGGCCTGAATGTGATGACTAAGCTAGGTGAACTCACTCTAAAATCTAACTAAGTACTAGTTAATCGGTTATTTCAAGTCTTGAAGTACAAGTCCAACTTTCATAATGTTTGAATCACTTCGCAGCCTGTCTTTTAGCGCAATCAACTCATCCACGTCCCACTGAGCCCACACAAATCGCCCGTGGAGGAAACCGCTCTCTGGCCCTGCTAGCCAAAGCGCAAAATGCGCCGGCAAGTTGATGTCCTCCCAATGGGGCGCGTCTTTGGGGAAAAGCTTGCCCATGTTTGCCTCCGTGCCGGGTGTCCATAGTGCCCCTGGGTGAAATGAAACGATTTTCACGTTGTCCCCTTCATGCTCGGCAGCGAAGTGTTGCATCACTTGGGCCGCGGCAGCTTTGCTGGACCCGTAGCCGATCCGGTACCCGGACAGACTCAGCGCACTCGAGGAAACGTTGAGTACCGTTTTCTTCTCCGGGGCCGGCATGGACAGGTAAGCCTTGGTAAGAGCGAAGGGTGCTACCACATTAATCGCGAAGGCATCCTGCATCTCCTCGACACTGATCTCGATCCCCGGGGCACGACGATGGGCGATAGCCGCATTGAGGATTAGCACATCTACTGTGCCAAGTTCCTGTAGGATCTCATTCATCCGTGTGGTATTTATTATGGAAGCTTGGTACAGAAGAATCGTGGTGGAGGGATAGGCGGTTTCGAAATCGCGCTTGGCCTTTTGCTGATTTTCGGCAGAACGTGAGATGATCGCGATTCGCGCGGCGCCCGCTTCGGCAAAGGCCTTGGAGATGCTGTAGCCTACGCCACTTGCGCCCCCTGTGACGAGAATGGTCTTGCCGTCACCATTGAACTTGTGGCGTTTGGCGATGCGCTCGTATGATTTTGTATGGTACGTCTTGGTCAGACGTGGCAAGTTTTGGAGGAACCCCATTGTCTTTCTTTCATGTTGTTCGTGACATCGCCGAGAACTCCATGGTGACTGGTGGGGACGATATATATGTCGAAAAGTTCATTGTTGAGCGACTATTTTCTCGGTTACGCAAAAAGTGACGGAATCACGGTATAATTCGGTCCTTGGCGTTCTCTTTTCCTTACGTCGTGCCTGCTTGGAATAGTCCTTCGGGATATTTAACTGCTCCAACCCCGAGCTTTTATGCCGCATTTATAACGCGTTGCTTGATCAGCGCCCAATGCATTTGTTCGTATTTGTTAAACGAGCACAAGATCTTTTCGCATTCTCAAGGACATCGTTTTCGAAGCTTGAGCAAGTATTTAAAACCAAACTAGATACTTCTTTGGCGGAGGAGACCAGAATACCGAGGTGAGGGGGTGGAGCGTTTTCTCTCTAATTCGTGAAGAGCCTTCACAGCTACATCGGTGTTTGCAATCACGATGAAGTAGACGCTGAATTTTCGCCTCGAATAACTACCTAGTTAATCATTTGTCTAAGAAAGCCACTGGAAACACTAACTAACTTTTAGCCGCCCGCTCCTTACGATATTAAAATACCGCAATCGCCGATTTCTTCAGGAGCCTATCATGGTCTTGTCCATGTCCTCATCGTCTTTTCCACATTTGATTTCTCAAACTGTATTTTCTCGGGGTTAAGTAAATCAGATTTCAAAAAAAGAAAAAGAAAAAGAAACTTGTTTATTCACTTGAAAGCCGGTGCAAATTCTCCTTACCTTCCAGTCGTGCTGTTGCCTGTTGTGATGCAGTTTCTTCTGCTAATGTTACGACGGAGTAGGGCTCTCGCAGTAAAATTATCAACACCACTATTGTTACCGAATGAGGACCGTTCAGAATGGAAACAAAAATAACCAACTAGTTCATGTCAGCTGCTTGTATCACGTATGCAGGAATGCCACTCGAGTCAGGATACTCCGTACTTCCAATTATATCAATGTAAGTACATACAACTCTGATCTCGTTTCAAGCGGTCTAATATGCGGAAATGGATCCTACTAGTTAATCCAGACATTTTCTGATGACGGCGGCCTAGCTGGCAGGGTGAAGGGCTGCTGGATATTCTGGGCAAAAAATGAGTTGATGATGTGTACGGAGTAAAGCTGGAGAGCAAGACGGGAGTAGTGCTGGTCGGCCATTGTGGATCAGAATTTAGCAGCATCAGCAAGGTGGGATGCTTAGCCGTGATCAATCATCTTGGTCTCGATATTGGCCTGAAACCTCATCAAGCGTTTGCTGTCTACAGAAGTAAGCCACTGATTAACCGCATTCTACAAGCCAGAAGAATGCGTTGGGGACCTCTTGCATACCCCCGTCATAGATCTCGCTCGTCTGTGGTACCAATTCGAAGAACGGGCGGGTGTCCCCGTGGCCAGCAAGCAGAGCGCAGGACGCTTTAAGATTGCTACCCTCACCGAGAGCCAACGTCAGGCGGCCAAACAGGTTATCAAGGCCGAGCCGCCACCTCGAGATGGAAAGCGAAGGTGTCAAGACTGGTAAGATCTTAGGGCAAGAAGGGAATCGCAGCGAATTGATTAGGTTCAGTCCGACACCGGTGTTAAACACCACAGAAAAGTCTCATATTCATTGACTACATGCTCCCAGAATTTGTTTTCGGCTGAGAATACAGGGACGAACTCAAGTATCATTTCATCAGAACCAGGGGATCTTATACCAGCCAACATAGTATTTTATAATGGAAAAGTGACTATCATCGACTGGAATGAAGCTAATTATAGCATCAAGGGAAGAAAGGTCTACAAAGGAAAGTAGTGCATCACAATGTCCCCATGCGTAGAAACAATCTCGTCACCTATCGTAGTCAAAATCTTCTTCTGCAGCTGCGAATCGTATTGGCTGGGGTTTGGTCTGGAGGCACGCGACACATCAACTGCACCGAGGTTAAACTTGTGACGAGAATAGTACGGGCAATAGGATACTTCACGCTGCCACTAGTAGGAGTGCGCAGATATAGAATCATGACAAGATTTTTCTCCTACGGGGTCAATAACGAGCAGTCAATGTGCACCAGCAATAGATATTTTGCCGAAGCTAACAACTGACTCCCTTTCCAATGGCGAGAGTTTTGCCAGGGACATACTCCATAACAACGTACGAGAAATCGCCGATCTCATAGGCGTTACAAGCCGGCGGGATAGGCAAATGCAGCAGTTTTCTGCCAACATCACCAGTGTTTCGGTGTCGACCACATTCGAAAAGCGTGAATACATGAAGCCGATTAGTGCCAGGCAGCCGGATGAGCCCAGGTCCTACTATGAATGGAGATATCTCCAATTTCCTCCAGGGAGACTACTGGGAGTCATGACTTTGTAAACGAGGGCGAATAGACAATAGTATCCATTGCTAAAGTACTCCGTAATGGAGGAAGCAATCTCGAGCTATGCAAATGAGTTGGAATTAACACAAGGTATTTCCAAGGTAGTTTTCTGTAAGTAGGGAAAGCATCAGCACGGACTTAAGACTGCACCGGTATTATATATCACTCAGGCTTTCGCTCTTGCATACGTTCGCGTTTTGATGTATTTTCCATATAGTTAAGGCAAGTGTGCTTGTTCTGCTGTGCTTGGCAAAGTGTGATTGTTGTTGATTGTTATGTGGTTGACGGCTGCTTGGGTGCGTAGGCACTGGAAGCCTCGACCAGATAGGTGTTGTAGCTTACCCAACATTCAAGGGCTCGCATCTGATTGATAGGCAAATGGTATCCATAGCACAAGCTATTGAAGTGAACAAGAGAGTAACTAGGAGTGTCAAGATAGTAATCCAATATATAGATATCAAGTAGGGCTCAAAGTAATAGGCAAGTTCGTAGAGTTGGTAAACTACAAAGAACCCATTCTTATATACATAGTCTTTATAGACATCATAGCCCATCATAGTCCATCATGGTCATCAGTCTTCTGACTATGTTGACTCTGCCGGACTTTGATGTTCTCACATGACTCCTTGGTTCATAGTTTCTCTTGATGAGTGCATCCTGGTCGTTTATCTACATTTCTAGGATTACAGCAAAACAAGACTTCAAGAGTTTCCATGGAACTCTGTGTGAGAGTTGCACATTGACTCAGTGGATGCATGATTTCAGGTATCAGTGACATAGTGCATTTGTGAGAGCCAGGATTATTGCATGCCAGTCAAATCAATTGACCCCTGCATATACTATCCTCTAAGGCACCAACAGGGCAGTGAGGATTTACAGAGAGTAAGCTGTCCATCAAAGAAAGTGAGTGATGTGGTACCTGTTATTTTTGAAAGATATTTGATCCCCTCTATATTAATAAATGCAAAAATAGGAGAAGGCACAAAAAGAGAAGATTGCACAACAAAAGAGATCATAATACACAAAGCTCAGGACATCTGCAGAGAAAAGGTTCATGCTGCCACTTTTGTACCAGTGACACTGTGGAACTATACTATCCCGGCTAGCACAACCCCGCCAAAGCTTGCGTTATCAAACTTACACCAAGCTAATACATTAGATGCCGCCCAGGGGGAAGTTGAATTTTGCCTGCAGGCTGGGGCCCACAAGTGTGCCATGAGGTTACTCTATTGCTGGGGGCCAGTTCCTCCCCAGACTGAGATGCTTGGCTGGCTCTATACTAATGGGAGCTTGGTTTTTGACTATCTCCTGGCAGTTGAAAGCCAACTGCTCAGATGGTGGTGTTCTGGTTGTGCTCTGTGAACCACCCAGCTTGCGTGCTAGAAATCTGATGGCCAGGTCAAAGCTTGCAAGAACCAGGTAATTGCAGCCTTCAGGGTTCTCAAACAGTAGGAGAATAATATTTTCAGCTACACTGAACTCCTGAAGCCTTCTTCCAAGTTGAACCCTGAAGAGGTAGTGCATCTCTGAACAAGCATCAACTGGAGGCCACATCTTGATTCCTAGTGATTTGTATCTTTCATCACTGTGCTTAAATAGCATACTGAATGCACCCTCCTCACCAACCTCATCCAGAGGACACTTGAGTGTTCGAGAGACTATTCAAATCCAAATTCCCAATTACCAATTACCCAAAAAACAACAAGTTGCCAGGCTATATTCATACTAGCACTATAGCCAAAGCATTTTCTATCTAATAACTTTTTATATAACCAGTGATCTCATGGCGGCAAAGTCCACAGGTCATAGGGTTAGAAGAGAGGCATTGTGGGCAAAACCTATGTCCGCTTAGGAGAGTTTTCCACACTGAAGGGATGGTATAACACATTGGACATTGACAGCGATGCTCCAGCTCAATGGCCTTAGCCTCAAGCTCATGAATCTCCTCCAATTTCCTGCTCAATTCTGCATGGTGCTTGGTTTCTAATTTGGTGTTCAACTCCTTCAGGTGCCGCACTTCTTCTTCCAGTGCCCTGATCTTCACGGACTCTGCTTCAAATACTGCGTGAATTTCCTGGTTCGTGGTCGCCTATCCAAATATCAGCAAAGAAGAAGGCCTGGCTGGGAGAAAAATTTTACCAAGACTGTTTCCAAGTTGGGTATTTTGCGTTTCTTCAGTGATTGTGATGTTGTGGATACAGGCGCATTGTGGGGTGCTGGGTCATCAAAAACATTTGAGACTGTCTCAAATGAAGATGCGGAGGCTCGCCGTTTAAGTGAAACCGCAACAGTTGCCGTGCGATAAGAGTTGTGTTCGGTTTTTTGGCCCATCATGTTGAGGAGGATAAAGGAATTTTGTAATCCAGTCGGGTGTTTGTTCCATGAAGCGAATGAATTTGTAGACATTTCTTTGACCAACATTGTGACCCCTAGGTGGAAGATACACACAATTCATCCATCAGTGGGCCAGGCCAGGGAGCCTAATGGATTATTATACTACTCATATTTAGTTGCGAGGTCCTTCAAACCGCCAAAAAGACCTCAACCTGAAGTGAAATACGCACTATTTTAAATCCTCGTATCAATGCGAGATTCTACCTTGTCATTTAAAATGAGCCAATTAAGGGTTTTTTTTGATGACAGAATGTTTTCCTAGCTCAGGAAATATTTCAGGACTAGCTATTGGTGAATGGAGTTGGAACCAGCACTCTGCATATGCAAGCAGGGCGGCCCGTAGCATTGTTGATCGCCTTGGATGGTTAAAGGTCGCGAAAAGAGTATAAGAATACTAAATGATTAGGCGGAGTAGAATAGAATTATCATTTTCATGTTAAGGACTCACAGTGCAAGAAGCCCTGTGTCTCACCCAATGCACCCTGTCAGATCACAACATGATATCATCGTCTCTTGAACATGTGAGCAATCTTCTACCCACCATCGCCAGAACAGTCTTGGCACCTAAATTGATGAGGTGGGGGGGTGAAGAGCAAAATCCGAGCAAAATCTGAGCAGCATGGGTTTAATCCAAGTGAATATGGGCTTTTGTGACCTCAAAATTTGTCGCAAGATAGTAATTCTCTGCTCAAGTTCATCCTGGTCTATGTAGTTGGTAAGTTGGGCATATTCCTATATCTACTGCAGTATACTGAGTTTATGATAGATTCCATCAGCGCCACCTTTCACATCAAAACATGGAATCAACAATCACATATGACCTTACCAATATTCTATGCGTTGCTAATTATGCATCGATATCAACGGCGATTGAGGAGATAGTCGCCGCTATCAATGATGTTTCTACTCTACCAAACGAGGCATACACCGTACTGCCTTCCACACCTGGTAACATTAAATTTGCGGCGGAGTTTCAGAAATTCGGCTTCTCAAAGGTCTAGCAAGTCTCTGACCCTGTTGGAATAATGAAATTACTTAAAACTGGTACTAGATTCCCCAAAGTGAGATTTTTAATCCCTCTAATGTCGTCACGATGCGTTCGGGCGTATTTCTTCTTCGAAACGGTCCATTCTTCCCACGGCCCATACATGCGTACCTAGTAATACCACTTCACAAGGAAGGTACCCCGTCTCTACATGCCGATGACTTCAAGGGAATGAAGGTGCAAATCAATACTGAACCAAAGTCTGCAACATTGATATCTGGGAAATGCAAGGTGGACATTTCTGGGGCAGGGAAGTGTGCTGTTGCAGTGTTTGCTTTTGAAACCGCCAAGCATGATGTCGCCGACATGGACAACATGGCTGGAGATACAAAGTTGGCTGCTTAAGGATCTCCAGTCTCGAGATTATGACTTGAACTGGTGCATGAGACACACATCAACCTCTTCACAGCAGCTTGTGGGATAACACCCTTTCCACAAGCATACAATGGATTGTATCCAGCTCGGCCATATTGGCTGCAGACCATAAAAGGGACTCTTACTGCTCTTTGATGCATTGAGCTTTGTGAGATGATGCTGCATAATTTCACTCTTTTAATCAAAGTTCATATTAGAGATTCCTCTGCAGCCTTGCTTCTGTGAAAGCCCCCCTTCTCATTCCCATGACAGCCTCACTCCTTGCATGATGCCTGTGGTGCCTCAACGTCTGCCTGCTGACAACACATCCATCACTCCAAGCTTTGAGCCTGAATTTCCATTGGTTATTACCATAGAAGTATCTTTTGAGGTCACTGAGACTGCATCAGAAGATCCATGCGGCCCATCCTATTTTTGGTCTCTTTTGTCAAACAATGCCAGTTGGTTTGGAGACAGTAAGGACTGGTCTTACCATGCGCTTCATATTCTTTTGGCTAATTACCTGCAGCATCAGAGGCTACATGTTTACCTTAGCCGAAAATTTGAGATCCCAGTTATGGCGACTTTACTTTGGTCCGAGCGAGGTATTCTATGATGGCATTGTCGTGCTTCCAGGGAGGGATATGCTGTAGCTTCCTGAGGGGATTGGGTAGATTTTACCAACAACATATGTTCTTTTAGTTCCTTTTGTTGTTTAGCTGAAAGTTCTACATATACATCTCAGATCATCCAATTAGTGCAATGTCAATAGTGATGGCACTCTATGCTTTCTGTTATTCTGTTGTCGATCTACCACCACAGCCTGTAACCTCTGAGACAGAATGGTGACATGCTAGAGGAAGATATTTGCTAACAAGTAGTTGCATCTCAATCTGGTATTTTTACCATCATTATTCTTATCTACTCTCTGGTAGCTATGGTCTAACCAGGCAACTATTAAAGATGGCAGCTCCCTCTCCCCCTCTACACCATCTAGTAATCCAAGGCTGTTTATCCAATCCCTTTAGAAGCAAGGGTTCTTTCATCATTTTTCTCATGGCAAAATAGGATGTGCGACTATACAGACACTAAGTACCAGTGTGGTCATACCCATCTTATTGTGAAGGCATGGTACCTTAACTATCAGAGAACTGAAGTAAGATGTACACCCAATGTTGTGGCTTGGTAAGAACCTCATGCCTTTCTTTGTCTGTCCTGTATGTCTAACATAATTCAAGGGCAATAAAAGATGATTATTGTGGTAACTAAGTTCTCCATATACTGGACACCTAGTGCTAACTCAGTTGATATCAGGGGACTGTAAGAAAAAGAAACCTGCTTAACGTTCACTCAGGCAGAGAGCAATAGCGGGACAGGGCTAAGCTCCCCTGTTAGAAGGTTTGGATAACTGGCCAGCAGGACAAGTATGAGTGAAATTTTGCTTCTAGCTTTTACCTTCTAATGTTCTATATTTCCCCAAATCTAGCCGCACATGCCTTCGCTGTGTGTATTTGGTGACTATCGTACATACATACATACCATCTAGTGGGCTCACCTCTAGCGGACGTTCTCTTTTGGTCGAGTGGCACACAACGCATGGTTTCTCTCGACGCGATGATCAGCTAGGATTAGCTTTGTAAATCCATGAAAAAAGCGGCCCGGATTGAAAGTAGGCTCCTCATTGATGATTGGAAGCTGCCAAAACCTGAAGGCGCTGGTGTCCAGATTAATTTTCACTGACATTTTTGTGAGAAGTATGACTTTTACTCTATGCTTGCAACAGCAAGATATTTAAATACCTGCAACTAGCTACAATGGAAGTTGGATTTCAATGGCCCTCGCCGGAAGCCAGCTCATCTGCTGAGGCCAGTCTATTTCAAAGCCTGCGTCCAGAGCATACGTAAATGCCAGGCGGAAGTGGTGGACTAAAGCATGTATCCTCAACTCTACTCTCCGTGGCCTCAGTTCTACTTCTTGTTTTCTCTACTAACTTGTGCAACTCCAGATGGCTTCCAACATCCAATTCGGGCCGACGACGGATCCCTTGACGGAAACTCCGACTTCTGAGAACATACCCCTTTCCGGCGCATGTCCAACGTCGAGGGAGACTATAGGTAGCAATCAGAACTACATCAACGAAGAATTAGGCATTTTCCCAGCGAACTGGACTTCACAGCTTGGGTCTCAGGAGACAGGAAACCTCTACGACGCCTTCCGCCGTTCTCCATATTCCTCAATGACGCCAGCTGATACGGTCAACTTATCTTCTACCGGAGCACAAAGCGGCATCTGGGACGTATACAATGCTGTAGGCACCGACGGATTTGTTAACGGAATTGTAACAGCTGGCGGCGTGCCACTTACCTATGATACTAGCCAAGATATTGGAGGCACCGAAATGGGACCATCCAGGGCATTGTCCACATCTGGTTACGACTTGGGGGGCGTGGAGTCCTCAACGTCCACCCATACCCTGCCAGGAAGGCGGGTTCCACATGCCAAAGATGCCCAGCAAAGGTAAGTCTAGTAACATGTGCCCTTCTCTCTTCGTTCGCTTTTAACCAAGGGGTATTAGAGGACGCGAAAAACCATGCAATCGCACCAACAAATGTAAATGGGAGGGTTGTAAGTCCAAAGGAACGTTCCAACGAGATGCAGACCTGCTTCGGCACCTTAGAGACATCCATGTTAAGGCAAATTCGTACGCTTGCCAAGAATGCGACAAATGCTTCAGTCGAAAAGACAATTTATATGCGCATATTCGCCAAGCACATCAATGGGAGTGTAAAGGGCCCCGGGTGTGAAAAATAGTTGGTTACTCATGGAGTATAAAAAATCTCTTTCTCAATTCTCTCTAATTAATGACACACTTCTCTAATCATAAAGCTTATGGATTTACTACTATGTATTTCTATACATACTATCGTGTGAGTAGAAACAGGTTTTAGAAAAGCGATGTATGTCCAGAAAAGCCCTTATTTCTAGAGAGAGAGAGAAAAAAATATATGATATTGCCATGGGCTCAAACTCCAGCATCCTGTGGGCTAGCCAATGTATCAAGTAACCGACATATAGCCAGATTGCCCTTTTTCAAGGCAAATCTCCTTGCGCGTTTGTACTGCGCACCATTGGAGCTCATGATATCGGCACCACTCTGTACAAGGAACATCAGCATATCTATATGTCCATATTCTGCCGCTCCTTCAACCGCCGTCCTTCCGTCAACCTCTGCGGGTAAGGCATTAACTTCAGCCCCTGCTTCAAGCAACAACTGCGCTATCTCAATATCACCTCGAATGCTGGCCAATTGGAGGGCAGTAGCGCCATGTGTTATGAAGGCGGGAGCATTGACTTTGGCTCCGTGGCGCAGGAGTAGTTGGACAATATCAAAGCTGCTCGTTTCTGCGGCTAATTGAAGTGGTGTGCGGCAAAGGCCCGGGGTAGCAGCCTTGTTCACATCTGCTCCAAGCTTGATTAGTTCTACAACTGCCAGGACACTTTTCTGCTCAATAGCTAGATCAAGCCCCGTTCTCGGGGGCTCTATCTTTGCAAACGCGTTAATTCTTGGATTCGCGCAACTAAAAATTAAGGAAATAATTAAGGGATCGACATGGCCTAACCCTTTGATGGCAGCACCAAGGGCTGATAGCCCATATTCGAGCTTAGCTCGTTCGGGTAACAGATCGATCTCGAGACTGGGTTTCCGCGCAACGATCCAACTGACCTGAACCCCAAATGCGAGCAATGCCTCGACCTTGTCCCTTTTGTTTTCTTTGACAGCTAACTGGAGAGCTTCATAACCGTAGCCATGGGGGATGATTGGATAGCGGGTCTCATGAGTCCGTAAAAGCAGTAACAGTATAGAAATTGGCTTGAAAACTGCTACTACAAGTGCTGGCTCATCTATGTTTGCCCCACGGTCGAGAAATTTCTGGACGAGCGAGAGGCTGCCACTACGGACGGCCCCGGAAAGGGCGCTCAATCCTGAAAGTATTGCATGCGGGGCATTGATATCAGCGCCGGCTTCTATCAAGAGATTTGCAATGGCAACATCTCCCTTTGCAGCTGCCAAAGATAGTGGTGTTTCGCCCAAAGCGTTTGCATTTGGATCTGCTCCAGCATAGATGAGTTCACGGATAATCAAAGAATCGCCCGTAACAATAGCCGACAACATGACTGTTGGGTTTCCCAAAAGATTCGCGGCTAAACCGCTTCTCAACATGTGGTAGAAAAGTCTTTTATTTCTCATTTCCATCGTGGCCTCAAGTAACTGTGGGCTATCTTTCACAGATTCTATAGGGCATGTACGTAAGAGGAACTCGATAACATCATGGCTTTCATGCGTGATCGCTTCAATTAACGATACTTTTACACATTTGATGGCTTTTGGGCGAAACCGAGATTTAGGGTCGAGAAATATTTGAAACAGTTTCGTGTCGTTGCGAGCGGCAGCACAACGGAAAGGGAACATTAAATCAGAGGAATCCAAGCGATATTCAAGCTCTCCCCCTAATGCAAGTAGCGCTTCAATGAGATCCATGTTCTGGCATTCAATAGCCATCTGCATCGAAGTAGAGAAGCAGGCTTGTTTATACTCGTTTGTTGCAGTGTTCAGGAAGTCTATTACCAGGGTAGTGTCCACCCATCCGATCATTTGCCCCAGTGCTTGCGGAGTAACGGGTGGCCCAGCCCCGAAAGCCGACTTGATAAGGTCACTATCCTGGGTATAAGCGGCATATATGAGCGCTTGCGCACTATTCAGTGGTTCATATTTCAGAAATAATGCTGCAATTTCTGGGGTCAAATAATCAGATTTGCGTGGAGGTTGCACCCCGCGCTCAAGCAAAAACCGCGCCACGTCAAGGTTGTTAGTCTCGCACACAATTTCCATAACTTCATCGAAGACGGGAGCTCCATGCTCCATGAGAAGGCTGAATACTTCGATATCTCTATCATGTTTTGCAGCTATTTCCAGCATATTGAAATAATTTTCACCCCAATCATCCTCATCCCGTATCGGATCAACCTCCGCTCCAGCTTCTAAGAGCTGCCGAACGACAACAGTGACGCCATCGTCGTCACTAACCGGAGATCTAAGAGCATGGACTAACGGGGGCGTTTCAGATGCAGGGTTTACGTTGGCGCCTGCAGCAAGAAGAAGTGATACTCCCACAGCATCCCCATTAGCAGCGGCTACAGAGAGCGGGAATTTGCCAGTTACGGGATTGACATTAGCCCCAGCTTGTAAAAGAATTTCGACCAATGCAGCGCTATCATCGGCAACGCAACCACCTTGTAAAGCACAAGTAAGAGCAGAAAACCCGTGGACATTCGCTTTAGCGTCCAATAACACTCTCACGAGCTTTAAAAATCTGTGCTCACAGGCAAGCTGAAGCGCCGTTTGTGAATTTGATAAGCTGATATGTGTGTCGGGGTCGATTGTAGTATATTGGAGTATTTTCTGTACTGTAGCGGCATCTCCAGCCTTGACAGCAAGAGGGAAGAGGCTTTCAACAAGCGCCTCAACAACCGGGCTTCTTATAGAGAACACGCACTTCCAAGCAGCTGGAGGGAAGAAGGTTCGGAGTTTGCCATATAACGCTTCATATTGTCCGTCATCGGTGTTAATGAGCTTGTTTGCAGCCAGGTATATGAAAAGCCGAAAGGCCTCCTCAACTGGTGATTGACGGCGATGTGCAGGGTTCATGGCTTCCGTAGCCTGGCTAATCAAGCTTAGGCCACTTTTCCCTTGTAAAATTTGGTCCAGTCCTTTCGAACAAGCTTCGGTTATCGCCGGGTCAAACGTCCTTGTGAAGACACTGTTGTAAGTTACTACATGACTATGTGAGTATATACTTCAACTAGACAATCTAAGAGAACAGGAATCACAAACGACAAGCCCTCACCATCTACTCTCAAAATAGAGAATAACTCAGCGCATGGCAGTGTTGCCAGCTTTTGGACATGAGGATGCATGATTAACGAGGGGTCAAATCTTCCGGAAGCGAGGGAACCTGGCAAAGCTGGCGATTGTATTAAAGCGAGTTCCTGTGGTGCGGCATCCGACGGTGGCGTTCGGAGCGTTACTCCGTCCGGAGTTTTTGGAGATGATCCTAAATCGGAAAGGTATGTCAGATCAGTTAGCGAAAGGCGCGCTTCCATATCTACCTTCATTAGTTATGCCTATCATTTCGCACATGCTCATATACCGGGAACACTGCCTTTCGAACCTTTTTTGACACATGACTCGTCCGTCCAGAAGCATTTCTGTTCTCTTTCGCTGCCTTTTTCTTTTCAGCGTTTTGTAACCCGTTATCCTCCATTCCTTCCGCTTCAAATTCTTACGGAATCCCCATTTCTTGAACTGAGCCTCGTACTGAGACTTCCTTTATAAAAGTCAGTGGAGAGTGGGTAGGATCGTTTGTCAGAAAGGATCCTTACGTCGCTTTCACGCGGTGCGAAATCATCCACGCCCGCACTTGTTCGGTGCTCCAGTTTTCATCAAGGTATAAATTCTCCAAAATGTCCTTGTAGTTGCTCCAGCAAATAGGCCGTGAAGTCGCCATGGTGAGTCGGTGCGATCTCTGTGGTAGAAACTATCTTGTAGAAGCACGCGGTTAATGCAATATAAATCCCAAGAGAAACAACAAGAGAAGTTCCAAATCAGTTTCCTTTAGAGCTGGTCTGGAGAGGAGCAATCACCTTCTTGGCCGCTTTGTTGTCTTTTCCTGACACATTATACGACAACAGTGCGCAAGGCTTCAAGTTACCCCATTGATCGAATAAAAGACCTGGAGCCTGATGTTGTAGAGGTAAAGGACCCAAAAAAACCCGACGCCCAAGGCGCAAGCGCAAAGCGCCTGCAAGGCTCTGAGTCTAGGCCCAGTGAAAGCATCCTGCTTCCGACAAAACCTGTGCAGTAGTTCACACCGCTATTCCTCGGCATCTCAGCCTTGCCTCACTCCGTTGCAAATTCAATTGACATGTCATTTTTTGGTTTACTATCCAAAGGCGAATCCCTGGCCGCTAGAGGCTGCTAAGTTAAGATTTATTCATCAGGACTTGTTTTTTTAGGAGGTGCAAATTGAGGACAGAGGCGATGAATTGGTCATGGAAGACTATTTGAAGAGTGACGCCCTTCTGTTACTAATTGTAATCAGGCGTGATCATCAACTTCAAAGAACACATTACAGCTCTCTTGACCAGATGTTCCACAGATAACAACTTGGAGTTTGAAAGATTTTGATACCCGTTGAGAGAGCGTTAAGCTAAGTTACATACTTAATCAATGATGGGCTTTGAAGGCCGTGCTATCAATTTTGCCACGGTGATATGAAATAACCTAGTCCTAATAGAGTATTATGGATCTCGGAATAATCTATGAACTGTGGATCATTCTCCCAATTCCTCCGTTCGGAATTTTCAAGTCAATTTGACCCTCTATTGCGTTAGCGCCGAAAGACAGGCCTTTTCTGATTTGGGTACGATATCTCGTGCTTGGTTGCATTGAGAAAATGAACTTCAGCGTGGTCCCTTGGTCATTGGAAGATACGGGTGTAGGAACGGGAAGTAGTGTCGGAGAAGCCCCATCAAGATGCACACGAGAGTGCCAGTGGGAAACTTGGCTTTGCCATTGGCGTTCATGACACTAACAGTTTTCAGATCGTACCGCCCCTCTTCGTCGTCGGCTGCCTCGATCATACCAGCCGCTAAATCAAGGTAAGACAACGGACCGTCCTGGTCGGTAAGGCTTACCAAGTGGCCCCGCTGAATGTCAACGGACAAAGCACCAGGCTTTACATAAATAGATGTTAGCTAGTCTTCGTTCGCCCGAAGAAGCTTCTCTGTTTCTTTTAGGTCTCGATAGACGTGGGATGCTGAACGATGCAGGGTCTGTCGTAACAAAGTTGGTACATGACGCGAGAAGTGGTCATCGACAGTAGCTGAGGAAAGAAGAACGATTCTGGATAGGGCCTTTTTGATGTCCTTCCCCCTACTCTGCAAAATGTCAATCAATATAGCAGCGGTGTCTGCCCTAGACGACAACCTGGGATGTTGTAGTTTGTCGAAACAACCAAAAATATGGCCCGCAGCCGCGAATACATGATTTTAGGAGGTCGAAGTCGCGAATGCTTCCTTCGAGAATCCGTACCCGCTGATTTTCCTGGATTCCGGGAATCAGTTGTTGAAGTTTAGAGCTATTGTGACAATATGCGTGAACGACTGCGTCTGGATTTTTCAAGAGGTTCTCGATAAGTGCTGTACCACAGTTGCCTGTAGAGCCTAGTACAGTGTAGGTGCTGGGAGTCATCATTTTCCAAGAATCTATTTCGAGGGTGTAGATTGAGTATAATAACGAGGTTGACAGCGAGGATTTGAGGATAGAGTAATAATTGTAACATGTAGTTACATGAAACATTATGCCATATATTCACCTTTTCTACTTGAAAGAAATAGAATTATGAACCAGAACGGCCTTCATACGGTCATTCATCGCAGAGGCGGGCCAATTGCACATATGTGACTGAACAAACCCTGAAAAATGCCTGCATTCCGGCTCCTCCAAGGGCCGGCATTTAGATAGACTCATAAATCGCAAGAGCAAAGTCTGCTTGGACACTGTAGTTAACACTCCCCTTACTTTCTTTCACTTCATTTTCCACTAGTTTCCTTGATAGCTCAAGTACCATAGCTGCCCTCAAAGTCAATCAAAACGGCGCTCAAGGTCGGAACCTTCCGCCTATCTTCTTTCTGAAAAGCTTGGGCTGTGTTTTCTCAATGCCAAGCCGGATCAACCAGGCTCGTGCGACATGGTTGCCGAATTGATATAGGAGAACCACAGTAAGAGAAGAGAGAAGAAGAAAGAAGGGAGATGGCTTTCATGGCATCCTAATAAGGAAAGGTTTTAAGTCCGGATTCGGGATATCCCTAACTCCGCGACCGTCCTCGGTTATTAGTCAGCCACAGCTTGATCTTGTCGGAAAGGCCCCCGCACCAATCAGCTGCCGAATTTGGGCTGGGCGTCGCGACAGGATCAGCAGCTAGCCCGTAACTCCCACCAGCGGCGACACAGCAACCCGAAACAGCCACAGAACTTAGCATTTCCGGTCCCCTCTTTCAACAATGGAGGATAACAATCGGTCCTCTCGCGTTCATGTCGCGCCTCTGTACAACTTACACAATCGATCCGACATGGCTTCCTCACACTCCTCTCCACCTCCCGCCGATCCGCCGCCTCCCGCTCCTCAGTCCCTCGGTACAAGCACAGGCATCGAGTCAATCTCCTACTCTCACCCCGTCATGATGGCCAACAACTCCTCAGATGAAGAAGGAGGCTATCCGCCTCGCTACACCCGAGAAAACGACCCGTTCGAACTATCCTCCAAG
This sequence comes from Amauroascus verrucosus, assembly GCA_001430935.1. Lineage (NCBI taxonomy): Eukaryota > Fungi > Ascomycota > Eurotiomycetes > Onygenales > Onygenaceae > Amauroascus > Amauroascus verrucosus. The sequence goes on from LJPJ01001975.1 coordinate 38,695, forward strand.
CTCAAGTCCGACGCTGAAATCGACTCCATCCCAGCAAACACCTCGCGACGCCGCAAGTCTACAAAACCAAACGGCACCAAATCCTCGGCAAAACAACTCCAGGGGTTTTACAGAACTCAAAACGCCAATATCGAGCGATTGCTGAAACCTGTCGACGAACATGTTCGCCTGGCCCGCGAACTCAACAGTCAAAACCAATTGCGTTACACGATCGCTGTGTATGGCAGTTTTGCCGCAAATGTGGTTTTAGCTGTCCTCCAGCTTTACGGCGCTATTGCCTCCGGCTCCCTATCCCTATTCACCACCATGGCAGACTCGATCTTCGACCCACTGTCCAATCTGACACTGCTCCTATGCCACAAAGCGGTGAAACGTGTCGACGCACGCAAATTCCCCGCCGGCAAGGCCCGCATCGAAACCGCTGGAAACATTTGTTTCTGCTTCTTAATGATGGCCGTCTCGTTCATTCTAATTGCCTTTTCGGCACGAGATCTGTCCGATGGTAATGACGAGGAAACGCTGCGCTTCCACCTCCCTCCTGTCATCGCAGTCAGCATCGCCTTTTGCACAAAGCTGCTCCTCTTCATATACTGCTGGGCTCTGAGAAATCAGTATTCCCAAATCCGAATCCTATGGGAAGATCACCGAAACGACCTCTTCATCAATGGTTTCGGTATCCTTACCTCCGTGGGAGGGAGTAAACTGCGGTGGTGGATCGATCCCATGGGCGCTCTCATCCTCTCAGTCCTAATATCCGGCTTATGGTCAAAAACCGCATATTCCGAATTCCAGCTTCTCATCGGCGTCACCGCCGATACCCAAATGCAACAATTGATTACCTATATCTGTAAGCACTGACCCCCTAAAAATTGCTCTTAGATTTACCATGCTAATCTCCATGTTACCGAAGCAATGACCCATTCACCCCTGATAAATGCCATCGACACCGTTCGCGCTTATACATCCGGTCCCCGCCTCCTCGTAGAAGTTGACATTGTAATGGACCCCTCAGCTTCCCTCCGGGCAACACACGATGTAGCGGAAGAACTACAAATAAAGCTCGAAAGTCTCCCGGACGTGGAACGAGCATATGTCCACGTTGATTATGAGACAACACATAAACCAGAGCATTTTTTGAAAAAGGAGTTATAGAATATAGTCAAAAATTTTACATGGGCGGCTAACGCGTGCTTTTTGTATGGTGTCACGATTCGGCTAATCAGTATAAAGCGCAATATATTCCTTTTTTTCCTCTTGGCGTCACGGCGATAATTATAGCATGATTTTATTTGATACTGGTCTGGAAACCGGATAACTATATAATGCGTCGCTACTATTAACTAATTGCGTGCCCAACAGTCTCATCTCCCAATCAAGCTTCCGATACTCCACTTCCGAAAACCAAATCCGTCTTACTCTCCCTATCCCAAATGACCACGCCGTCGCTTATTCTTTTAAAATACAAAATCCTGTGTTGCGGAATAAACTCTTCGTCTGTTTGCTCCGTTTTCCAATTATCTAGTGGGATCTCCAAACTGCCAAGGAACCGATCATCATATCCTACCACAAAATCACTCGAATCGATGTTAGGATCCCACCGTAGACGGCTGATAATATCTGCTGCAGGCCGCAGTTTGGTGCCCGTTTTGCCTATCACTGCCTTTGATGAGCCAGACTTACGAGCCGCGCGCCGAGCTGCGACGGCAGCGGCGATTTCATCAGCCCTAGTGTTTTCATGGTCTTCGTCATCCGAGTCGGATAGTTCTTCAGCGGGGACGTATTCTCCCCATTCCCTCTCATCAAGCTTAAGAGAGCCAAGTTCGGACTGCTTAACATGAGTGACATCTAGCCAGGCTGTAGATGGGTCGAAGTACTTGCTTTCCTCCTGGACTTGGGTTTTGAATTGTTCCAAGACCCTCCGAAGCAGCGCTATGCTTTGTTTGCGTTCTTCTTTGGTTGTAGATTCGGTTTCAACGGCCTCCTTTTTCGCGAGCCCTACCAAATAGCACCCTTCATATTCCGTATCATCACTTATAGTTTCTTTCAAAGTGAATCTTGCAGGCCATATTCTTGCATGGATGCTCGGCAGCCGCCTATTAATATCTATTTTCATCGTTAATGGGCCTTTGTCACAACCACGACATAGAATTACTCACCATTCAAGAGACGAATGCATCTAGATTCAAGCCAACCTAGAAGAGTGCTTCCCTTGGATAAGGTCATACCCCAGTATTGGATATGAATCTTAACATAGCTGCTATAGGTGTTCAAGAATTCCTGAGAAGGCCCTGATGTAGACTTCGTGCCGCCTAGAAGTTTTGACCATGACATGCCTGGGTCTGGAATTAATTGGTCCATTCGCCGTAACTCGTCGATTATAGTCCTGGCACAAGCTTCAGTTGCTGCTCTTGCAATATTAATGAGCGGAGTGTGGATAGTAAGGATCACCATCGGTTCGTTAGCATATCGTCGGTAGCGTGGTGTGTCCTTGAAGAAAAAAGGATCAAACACAATTTCATGTTCCCAGTCAAAATCCGAATAGTAGGTAAAAAACTTGCAAATCATATTCATCGGCGTGACTCTGCCCTCGCGGGAAGATAATTTAAAAATCCGAGACAACATCATGGTAATATGAATACCACCAAGGTAACCAAACCTGGCAAGGTAGATGCCACGATTCTTCGCCCATGCTGTTATGAAGCGGTGAGCTGTTCGAAACGCAGCTAAGTTGGGTATAGTCCGTCGAATATAATCGAGGTCGCGGAACGCCTGAAGTTTTGCTAAAGTGTAGTATGATAAATCAAATGTCGGGTCATCTGGCGCTAACAGTGATATCTTTTTCCATCTGCAAACGAGTTAGCCAAAAATATTCAAGCTCAGAATATAACTAAACCGTACGCTTCGACTACCCTGGCAGCAGGGCAATATTGCAAGTCACATTTGATCCCCTTCACGTCAAGCTCAAACATCAGCCCAGTGGCAGCCTTTACCTTCCGTAGAATCTTAATGCCTAAACCCGCAGCATCTCGAAGTCGCTTCTCAGCAATAGCGAAAAAGGTCTTCGAACTAATCTGCCCGATACACAAGCAATCGATATCTGATGTCGGACTCCAGACTCCTAGGCCATAGGAGCCAACAGGAATAAGGATGAGTGCAACATTCACACTCGGCTCATTTCCTCCAGCTCCAGATGCCGGTGCACAAGTAATAACAGTCTGTAGGATATCCAAGACGGCACGCCTCTCGTCAATATCCTCCTTCGTTGGCAACATCGAACACTCTTGCAAACACGAATCCAGTGCACGATTATCAGAAAGTTTAGGTGATGTGATTAAGTGAAGGTGGGTAAAAGAATGAGTTAATGTATCTGGAGGTCTTGATTCAGGATGGACGCGAAATGTGGCCCTAGCTCCCCAGTGATCACTAGCGAATTGAGAACCGGGCGTCTCATTTTCAATATTCCGAGGATAATGGAGCTGGCCAGAGTCGTCCGGAAAACCGAACAAATTAAACTCACTTACTTCAAGCGTTCCTTGTCGATCGACTAAAATCCTGTCGTATCGTTGTGGCCGACCGTCCAAGCCAGCTGAAGCAGCAGCCAGCGGGTTTAGCTGGGGGTCAAAAGTTGCTCCTTGCTCACCCTCATATAGATCTTCGCTAGGTGAAGGGTTGTATGATTTTGCGGAAAGGTCCGTTCCGTCAGCGCGAGCAATGAGCCAGGAATCCTGAAACCGGGATTCCAAAAGTAGCGATTCCAATTGTGAAAGAACGTTCACCTTTTCGAGCGAAATAATCTTCTCGTCGAGGGCCTTTTGGATTGTGATTGCAGACGTCGGAATGTTGAAGTCCCCGGCAATGATGCAAGGATTATTCGGATAATTCAAGTCCAAAAAGCGATACAGCTTCCGTATCTCAAGTTCTTTAGCAGATACTCTCAAATCAGTCAAACCAGACGTGAAATGAACCACGGCAAGTATGAGAGGCAAAAACTCCGAATCTTCGGCTTCTTTTCCAACGTGATCCATTTTGAGAATGACAGCATTTTTGTAACGCTGCCCTAAACCAAGATTTTCCCAACTAAATTTGAAACGGCTCAAGGCTACGATATTCCGCTGCATAGGCAAAGGCCCACATCCGTTTTGACCGGGCGGTCCATGGGTAGCAAATGGATAATGGTTTCGAATTTCATCGTGGTTAAGTAGATGAGACAAGAAGTCATCCCAAACTTCTTGCAAGACCAAAACATCGGCGAAAGTTGATTGAGATAGTATGGCGTTCATTAAGGCAGGATATCTCTCCCTTGGAGGAGGAAAGGGATGTTCCAGAAGGACGTTGTAAGTAGAAACTGTCATAATATCCGGATTCGGCTCTTTTTCAAGTTCCCTCTCACCATCTTTGCTGGAAGATCCATAACATGCTTTCCAAGTAGAATCATCCAATGGAGAATGATATGTAACCATTGGCTGGGCAACGAGTGATGCAAGATTGTCTATACTACCAGAACTTTCAAGAGGATCTGTTGAAAATGTATGGTTGGCATCATTCGAGATGATTTGGCCAGATAGGTCAATCGTACCCCAGGCTCGCATTCTGGTGAACTTGTAACCCCGGTCTATTACGTGTTCCCGGACAAGGATAGTCAACTGTCCAGCTTCCCATTCGATAAGAGGGAGGAGTTGTGCTTTAGAGAGCAAAGAATCTCGTGACCACTCGTCAGTTGCCCTGGTCTGGCCGATAGTAAGATGGGGGTTATATTCCAGGTTGTCATGTTGTCCTAATGCTTCAAAAATAATAGCCCGAAGGTCTACCAACGTCGCTCGGCCACCATTCGGACGAGGTCGCAGGTGGATGAGATTGCCTTTTCGAGAAAAATAGCTTGCTTCGTCCAAACGTATACGGATATCAGGGGAACCGGACGCTTCGTTCCACGCCTTCAACCTCGCGCCAATCCGTGCTGTTGCTTCCGGAAGATATTCAGCAGCGACGAATGGGTAAACAAGGTTGATATGGGGCGGCCATCGTCCATACGCTTGGTCATAAAATGATCGAAGACGGTTGATTTCTCCACATAGATTCTCGGGAGGAATAATGCATAACGCGGTTTGACGGAAACTGAGAGCCAAACTTTTAGATGTTGATGGTTGGTCGGGAGTCGCCATAATTTATGCTTCGAACAGAATAAAAACGATAACGAGGGGTATATAAGAAATGGAATCCAGTATACGCAATGAGCATCAAATGGAGACGCAGCAGATTTGAAGAAGAAATGAAGGAAGGTCAAATATCAAAACTTTCTTCGAAGCGCAGGGTATATATATACATGTATGTGGTCAACAGAGTCTGACTTCCACTGGATCGGGCTCAGCTCCATTGGCACTTCCCTAGGCAACCTCGTCATCGGCCACAAGATACACAGACTACTGAAACAGATTTCCAGGCCAGAAAGTTAAAGCTAAGGGAAGATTACCACCTTTTTCCACCATGAGTCAGGTTCTTTCCACGGTCTGTTGTAGCAATGAAGCTTGATACGAGGTGACTGAATTGCATCTTCTTGTTTTCATGGGCACAAACGAGTCCTCTTTCGGTGATACATGCGAAGTAAGCGAATCAACCTGCTGCAAGCCCACGACCACAGCAAAGACAATGCAATATCATAGAATTCCAAGGGATGTTGTTGTGAGTCACCGCGTTGTCCGCAGGGCAGCGGAGTGCCCAAAGCGACAATGGGGTGACTCATGGCGATGACTAAGAGTCTTGGCTGGGGATTTTACTTTTTCCAGGCCGACGCTCGCTCCCGAAACCATTAACTGACTCGCTGGCAACGAAGAATCGATGGCGTCCAAGCAATCTTCTATGCCACAGGAGCATGCTACTGAAAGCTGCCAAATTTTGAAGCTTGGCTGTTTATATTCATGCTCTTGGAGCAAAACGTTGTTTCCGCGCTTGGTAATCGTGCTCTACAATTAAACGGCCTTTTCATGAACGAAATTGAAACCAACTAGAGCTTGGACCTGGACCCCTCGAGTCAACCGCCCCTCTAACCGCCCTCCAGTGTTCTTGCCATCGAGGATAGAGCTACCACTGCTCGTCGTCCAATACACCATCATCACCCACCCTTTAGGATACCTAATGATTGTCATGGGAATGGAGAACCAGCTGGGCGGGATCAAAGTCCCGAATCGATCAGATTCCGTGTTAGCTCAGAGGCTAAGAGCCTCGAACTGCATCATAAGTCCAGTAGAACCTATCTCTATAATGTCCCATCCTAGTACCAGTCAAGTCAGCATCCGTGAAGCTTTTCACCCCAGCTCCGATTACTTTGGGTAAACTTACCCCTGTGTCTGATCAATTCCCTGCTTATAATTGTATCTGCGGGAACGGCGTGGAAAACCATATATTCCTTCTCTGTACATGCCCTCCCCGCTTTAGGGACATCTACGTTGAAATGCCGCATAAGATGCCCTGCGTGGAATATAGAGCAGTCACTGGGATGGTTTTCTTTGTCAATTTCCAGAATCTTCCACCAGCTGGTTTTCCCATCACGCGCTCGTTTTCGCGCCCAGTTTCTTGCGTGTCCCTCATTTCGGAAGAAAGATATGAAGGGACTTTCGGAGTTATGCCTCCAGAGTAGATGATTGGAGACATCTTCCCGCGGGGCAATCGGTTTAGCATTCCGGGCCATGAGACCTGCGCTTGGATCGTCGATGGTACGGCATTCTTCGTACTGGATGCGATAAAGGCGGTTAGGGAGTTCCGAGGCGGGGCTGGGAGATTCCACCTTAGGGTGGAACTACCATTCAACAGGCTAAAGAATGGATTAATGGCCCAGATCTATGTTCGAATAGAGCAGACTGAAGGAATTCGATTTCTTACCTACCGCCATTGCTGCCCAGGCGGTGTAGTTGTTATGGTATATGGTGATACGAAATGTTCCAATACTGTTCCGATATAAGGGAAAGTAAGGTGATGATGAAGATACCTCGAAGTCTTTAGATACTCAGGGGTATGGGAAATTTCTCCTGAGCTTTTCGTCAACGTGTATCTGCCATGCGGGTTGTGCCATCAATAGTGACTCATGGAAACTGGAAATTTCTAGTACCAAGCTGAACAACTGATACAATAATCTGAAATCGAGCAAACATCAACTCAATGTTGGTATCTTTGTTGGGAAGTCCAAATCTATCGTTCGCCACTGGCAGGCCAGTCATGATTCCTTCTGTTGATTAATACGGACTTGATGGAAGTTGGCGGCATAGAAAAATTCGCCTAGGTCAATAGTAAAGAAGGCGGCTGGGATATACTGAACCCTTCGTCTTTGAACAATGGTTTGTGCAAAAAGTAGGTATATTGAACCGAGTAGCAGTGGCTTTGTTAGGTTAGCTCAATCATTGTCAAAGAAACAAGGCTCAGGCGAAAGTTCTTTCATATATCAGAACCAAGGGATTTGCCTATAGATGAAATCATTTTTTATGCCCAAGAGGCCCCCCCCTTTTCCCTCTTTCCCTTTTTTTTTTTTTTTTTTTTTTTTTTTAAAAAAAAAAAAAAAACATTCGGCATGCACGAAAGCGTTGTCGGTTGTAATGGATTTGCTTGTAATTTCGGATCATGTCAGTTATTCCAGGGAAATATTGCAGAGGGCCCAAAACCGAGTGGTCCGCACAAAATTTATGTATTTTGGCCGGAGCGTTGGAGGGTGTCATGAGGATGGCGGCCACGCGTCCTTGTGCGAGGGTAGAGTAGACTTCAGACCGTTAGCTGTTTAATTTTGATAGGCCTCATATCTCATTATTTATGCCGAAGCTCTGATGTCTCCCAGTCTGAATCCCACGCAGCAGGGATTCTCTCTTTGCGTTCGGGGGGCCGCACTTGGATGTGAGCGAACATGTAGTTTAACTGAGAATGACACCCTGGATGCATTGACCCAGAAGAAGCTGACTTGTTAGTCTTCATTGAATTTACAAAGATGATGGATGGTTCTTGGTAATTCTCTGGCGCATGGTTTGGATGTAAATTGCGAACCGTGGGAGTTGACAAGCTTCACGCGAGGTAAAAGCAAAAAGGGGAGCGTCGGTGTTGAGCCTGAGCTTAAGTCCGGTTTCCCAGTCGTAACCTCTCCAGGCCGCCCGTCAATTGGTGGCATGGGAGAGAGTAACCAGTTACCGAAACTCCCTCGTGAGCAGTTTGACTGCTACTCTGTATCCTGGTTGTTGGGGGCTAACCGACTAGTTCGCCCTCTTGGCCGTTTTGGTCTTTGCTGCCTCTCGCTCGCAGTTCTGTGAGCTCTTTCTCTCTCTTTGTCGTTAGCCACCTCCACGCATTTGTTCACCATCGCTATTGTTTCATGCTCCCCGATGCTCATTCTCTAGCGACAATCCTTTTCGCTCCTTGATCCTCGTAATCGTCAAATTACTATATACAATACATACTGGAGAAAACCGTCCCTGCCATAGAGCCAGAATGAAACGACTGGTGGGAACCATTAAGCGCACAAGTGAGCAATGCTGATCCGGTTCATGGAGACTACAATCATTGTCGGTTGCTGACGCCGTTAGGCACGTTCAACGGGTCGAATGGCACATCATATCCCCAAGGCTCCCTCGAAGATGCCATCATAACGGCCATCGTGAGTCCTTTACCACCGTGTTAGCGCCGAACGTTGAAACCAAACTGACCAACTCATCCAAAAGATCGCCTTTTGCGACTCCGGGACAATGCAGCATTCAGTGAGTGTCGTTGCGCCTACATACAATTAAAATCGCTCATACAGGTTCTGACCTCCACGTGTGTGGAATAGGGTGATGAATTTCTCCATCTTCCTACCATTGTCGAAGCCGCCGAATCTAGCCCCTCCGCTGCCAAAGCCGCTGCGAAGCAGCTCCACAAGTATTTGTTGAAGCCAAATTCGTCAAAGCAGCAACGCCAGTATAATGCTATCATGTTACTTCGAATTTTGGCCGATAATCCTGGTCCCACATTCACGCGCAACATTGACTCCCGCTTCGTCTCATCGTTAAAAATCCTCCTCAGAGACGGGCAGGATGTTAGTGTGCAGCAGATACTGAGGGAGACGCTAGAATTCCTAGCAAATACGAAAGGAAGTGATCCTAATATTACGGAACTAATCAATATGTGGCAGAAGGAAAAAGACAAGTTTGTGAAGCAATTTGGCATTCATCCGGTTAGTGAGCCCGCTTACTTATTTGAGCGATTCTGACATCCGCCTATAGCTTCAAAGACCTGCACAGGGAATGTATCCCGGGTATCGCCAGGATTACTTTTCCATCGACCGCAGAGCCAAGCAATTGCCTTCTCCGGAGGAACTTGCTGGCCGGATCTCGGAGGCCTCCACATCCGCCAAGCTGCTTTTGCAGATGGTCCAGTCTACGTCGTCGTCTGAATTCTTTCAAAATGACATGCTTAAGGAATTTGCCCATCGGTGCCAGCGGGCATCTCGGTCATTGCAGTCATACATGGAGGCGACGGATCCTGGACCTGATGAGCAGACCATGATGACACTAATCGAAACAAACGACAAGATCTCCGTCGCCCTGTCGAAATACCAACGGGCACAACTCAATGCGAGAAAACATGTCAAAACAACCCAATCGCAAACTCAACTCAACCAGGTTGCAGAACAGCAAGCGCAGGACGACAGGCCAGTCTCACCACTAGGTGAACCTACTGTCGTCCCGCGTTCCAAACCTTATGTTCCCATACTCTCAATCCCTCGAAAAGCACTGAAAAAATTCCAGCACCAGCCCGCTCCCAAAGAACCCACAACCATGCCCGCTGCCTCGACACTTACGACGACCTCCTCCGTCCACGATTTGTCACCGCTGGAGCCCACACCGCCACGTCTACCCTGGGGTCCGCAACACCCCGATCCATCAGCATCTCAGGGATTACATACTACTCGACCCGCTGAAGTCGAAGATCCGTTTGCAGATAAATTCAGCACAGTCGACGACAGGTCGCATGACTTAAATTATAACAATTCGACCCATCATAGCAGCGTTGACGACTTCAGGCGGGACGAGCGAGACGGCAGGGACTATTTGGCTACGGAGCCCATTGGCGTAGCAACGACGACGGTATCGGGGATGAGGACGACGGAAACAGCGACAGCTCCACAAATGAGTAGCACGTATTATCCTGGTGGACATGATACTTTGTTTGATAGTGATTTCAGTTTACCACCTATACATTCAAACGGGACAACGACGGGAAATGTGTCCAGGATCTAGTTTGTTTGGTATCATCCTTTGCTTTTTTTTGTCTTGTTGTTTACCTTTTATTCCGCTTCTCCTTTTTTTTCTTAGCTTCTATACCCGTGCTTATCTCTTTGGTTATCATTTGGCCAAACTCATTATCGGATTTTTTGAAAGAGTACGTATGTTAAGAATGTACGTTCAGGTTTGCGCTACTGGAGAGTGGCAGGTACTTTTCTCTCAGGGCCTTACCATCTGCCATTTTGACCCTATCATCTTCTCCTACATACTGTGTCCCGAATGTGCCCCTTTTTGTAATCTGGTGACAATATCAATACCATCCTAGTCAAGGGAAGACAAACGGGAATTTCATTTGCGATGAAGGAACCTAAATTAAATCTACATTTGTAGATGTGCGTATGTCATGACTCATGTATTTGTCGGCATGGCTGTCCCGGCTCTGTGGACCTGCATATGTATGTATGTACATGAAGAGAAATCCACGATAACTTTCTTTCTCTAAAGGGATAAATAGGAGAATCAAAAAAAAAAAAAAAACGAAATTTGCTCTAGGCACCTGGAGGATAAAAGTAAACATGGTACAGTTAAGGAGGAGAGAGGCAGGTTTATAGTCGAGACACCACGCCAGTATGATCGGGGAAACCAGTGCCATGCGATGCAAGATATGCACTGTGCTAAGAAGGGAAATGAAAAAAATGAAAACAATGCATGGAAATAGGTGTGGGAAACAAAAGCATCACCACGTAAACGCCTCCTCCATAAAATCAATCACCGCGCCTTTGTTAATCCTTCCTCTCACTGCAGCACGCACTTCATCTGCAAATGCTCCTGGCCCGCACACGGAGACCATTGTTGCGCCCACCGTTGTTTCCATAGCTTCATCAAGTACGATATTGGGCCTACATCGGCCAGGAAACATCTGCAATGTCGCGCTAGGACTGGTGATTTCCCGACTACTCTTCGGCTTGCTGATGAATAGCTTCGTGATTAGGACTTCTCTTCGATTGGGCTGGTGGAGGATGGAATCCATGAATCCCCGTACCCAGGCCAGGTGTTCTGTCGTGCGAACGGACCAAACTAGGTAGATTCTACGAGTCGCCACGGTGCCTGCGTCAGCGGCTTCTAGGAGGTGCCGAACTTGCAAGAGGTGGTGGGTTATTCCGGCGCCACCGGAGAAGAGGACGACGGTGCCGTAGCTGCCAAAGGAAGATGACGGGTGAGAGTTATATGGCCCTTCGATGAAGCCACTAGTTTCGAGGGTGAGGTTTGGGGAAGCGAGAGCTGCGTTGTAGAGCTTACGCGTCATTCCGGTGCGTGCGGCCATGATTAGGGTGACGCGTGTGGGTTGGTATTTGGGGCCGTTGAGTTCTTCATCGAAATTTTTGAATTGAACGGATTTGAGTTCTGGAGTAGACCTCGCCGATTCGATGCATTTCTCCGAAGTCGAAGATTTGGTGACGGAGCAGTCGCCTTTCTCGACCCAGGCTACGGAAAAAGGGTGGGACATCCACAGAGAAATTCGAGGGAGGTAGGCATAAACGTGGCTGCCAGGTTCGATTCGAGCGTTGTGAGGTAAGAAGAAAGTGACTCGAGTAGCTTCTCCCGGCAATGCTTTGGCGACGACCCTGGTCACGCCATGTCGCCGGGATGTATTAAGATAGACAAGTCTCGCAATTCGGCTAGTCCGTTCGATTGCCCAGATCCCAATGATGAGCTGCAGCCATGGTAGCTGGGGAAGATTGTCGAGGTCCAAATGGAAATATAGTCCAAGCATCGCAGCCAGTGCAAGGAGTTGATGGGCATGGAGAAAAGTTTCGTAGAAAGCATGCCGGATTGGAGATGGCGAGTGAAGTAGAAGAAACAGCATGGCGATGGTAGAGAGTAGGCCCCAAGTGAAGAATGGATCTTCCCTGAGTGATTTCAACATGCCTTCCCAGCTATTAGCATCAATAGCGTTGAGCGCCCAGGCAATCGTATGAGTTATAGCCTCCAAAGCAACAATCCGGCCCATCCACCTATGGAGAAGATTATAGGTGTCGAAACTGATGCGAAGGAGAGGGATGAGGGGGTTATTTCTGCCCGCTAGCAGAATTAAGGGTATCATATTCAACACGGCCAGATTCCCAGATCGTCCTCTCAGTTCCGCAATCAATGCAGCCTTCTCATTTACACTATAGTCCAGCATGCTGCAATAGGCGACCTGGCTCCCCACATACAGAGATAGTAATATGGTATGGAACCGCGAGGGGATGGTTCCCACATTGACCGCCGACGATAATTGAAACTCTCGGTTATGTCTCTTCTTTCCCAATGGAGCGTACAAGGCATGCTTCTTTATTTTGGCCCATGTCGGCGACTCTTCTATCCCCCAAAATCTTTGTTGTCTCGGCGTTGCAACAGCAGAGAGAACGCGACGTAGATATGAGTGAGCGAGCTGTGCTATTCTCGCGAGGAGAACAAGAGCTGCAACGCCTCCAATCGAAACACATAGGACCTGAGTAAGAAGCTTGTCGAAGCGAACATTCACACCTGTCAAACCCCGAGTAAAGTCTGAAACATATGTTGAGTTGGTGCCGTGGGATTTCGAAGCCATTGTGGGCGAGACTTTGCAAAGAAACCTGCCAGCTTTTCAAGAGCTGCAAGAGCCGATACAGAAAAATGTGGAGAGGGCAATGAGAGAAAAGAAGAGAAAATGCTTGTAGTATGGTTTGTTGTGGAAGAACGGTGCTGAAGGAATATAGAGCTTGTAATGCTACAAAGGAGTGATAGATGGAAATGGACGTAGCAAGAATGGCGGGGAACTGCAAAAGGTGAACAGTAAATGGGGCCAGCTAAGCATAAGGTCTTTGCAAGCTCACAGTCAGGTTGGTTTCCGCGATGTTTTGAAAAGGTTATATGTCAAAGGGCGATGGTGAAGATGGATCTTTCCAAGGAAGCTTCCTGCAACAAGGTGGGTATCAAGAAACAAACAGTGATTGTGATCTGCCTGCAGGTAGGAAAACCACAGATTTTGTCACAAGTTATCAGAATGAAAGTCTCTCTAATAAACTGCCAGAAAAAGGATAATGTTAGTTCACAGCTGCACATGGTTGACTCAGTATTGTTGGTGAACTCACGTTGGTGATGCATAGTGAAAGAGAATTGAACAGTGACCAGCACAGAAGTGAAAGTGGGTGAGGTTACAAGAACAGACTCATGAGTGACAGGAAAAGATGTCATGAAGAAGAGCTGCTTTTCCCACTGCTTTTTGTTGGTTTAATTGAGCTCTATTGAGGCTGATGCGACGCCAGCGCTGAAGACATGGAAGAACAGATCAAATGAGTCCAGACGAATGCAAGTGCTCTTTTTGCGGAGGCCAGCACCGACGCGATGAGTCTCTTGATTTTTAGAAACGGGAAATCAATTCAAAGCGAAAGAAAAGAACGGAAAGACTGTTGTGTGAGAAGAAGGAGAGAAGCGAGACGGCCGTCGACAGTCAATGTAATTCTTTACTCTCCACTTAATTTTGACCCAGCCATCCGGATGGCAAACCAATTAATATGATCTGAGATTAAAACACGACAAGAAACTGCAGACGAAAAGGAAAATGGAGAAGGAAAAAAAAACAAAATCACACGAAGTGGGCGGACCAAGGCGCGATCCGCTCTCAATCAAGAGACCGTCTGTTCTTGTTCAGGAGAAAACGGACAACAGGGTAGAGATAGGCCCTCGCCCCTCCGCCCCTCATACGTCGTCAAATTATCCGAACAGACATGGTTTCGATATCTTGTGAGCGGTGACATGGCGGCGACATGGGTACCGAAGACGAGCAACGAGTGAGAGTGACAACCGGGCGGTTCGAGAACGGCGCTAAGTGGACTTCAGTGGAATTAAGCTCTGCCAATCGAGCACAGCAAAGAGCGATCAAGGAGGTGAAACTCGCAATGAGTGGCTCCCATGCCGTCGCTGTCGTGTTCACGTTCTGCTGAAACGATGCTGGCCAAGGATGAGAGGACGAGGAGTTGAAACAACGGATCAGGCACAATCGCTGGTAATTGGCTGTAGGGGTTGTTAGTCACTGTCAGGGCCCAGGGGAGGAGAAGCAAATGATTGGGCACGGTGGAATTCTTGGGCGTTTTGCCATCTGAAGAATCGATTAGACTCATGCAGCTGAGACTTTGCTTCCAACCTGCAGTCACCCGTGATCTGTGAATTCACGAACTGTGGGATCAACCTGTTCGAAACTGCCGGATCATTTGAGAGAAGAAAGAAGTCGTAAGACCCTAAAAAAGCGAAAAGCCGTTTCTTTGAAATGTTTCGGGTTCTCACATCACCAACTCCTTGATTTGTTCGGTGTGGTATTTCCTTGAACCGGTAACTGGTTAACTAACTACAGCCTGCTGGTGCTTGGAATAGGGTCTCGAAAATGAAATCGTTGACTAGCTCCTCCACACAGGAGGTTTCGCTCACAAACAACTTTCTACTGCCAATCAACACGAGTTTCAGGTGAATCGAAACCGGAAACAAAATTCCATTAGAAAATAATGACATTCCACTGGTCCACGTGCAGGTCGTTCGCTACAAACTCCTTCCCTCGTTGACGTTCTGAGCAGAATCGTCCCTTGCTGCCTAAATTGCAGAAAGACTGACAAACGGATACCAATCATCATCGCCCCATCCACCCACCGTCGACGCAGATTATCTCCCCGGAGACGTACGCGCTAGCTTCACTGGCGAGAAAGACCACTACACCCTTGAAATCCTCAGGTTTACCCCATCTTCCAGCCGGTATACGGGCCATAATTCCTTCATTGCGTGCTGGATCATTGATCAGAGCCGTATTCATGTCTGTGTCAATGTACCCCGGCGCGATGGCATTTACCGAGATTCCCCGTGAAGCCCACTCATTCGAGAGTGCCTTGGTCAATTGTGCCACTCCTCCTTTGGACGCAGCGTATGCAGGGACTGTTATTCCTCCTTGAAAGGAGAGTAAAGAAGCAACGTTGACGATGGCTCCTCGCCGAGCGGACCGGAATGTGGATGCGCCTCGTGACAAGAGATAGGCCCCGAACGCTCGACAGAGGTTGAATACTGAGGTGAGATTTATCTGGATAATCTTATTTTCATCAACAAACAGGAGTAAGTCTCTTATTACGTTGGGGAACGGGAGAGCCATGCGGATATACCTCGTCCCAGTCTTCATTCGGGAACTTCTCAGCCGGGTGTCTTCTCTGAATTCCGGCACAGTTGAGCAAAATGTCCAGGTGCTGTCCATTTTCCACAATCGACGGTATTATTCGCGCTACCGTTTCTCGATCGGACAATTCAGCAATGTGGATCGTGGCATTCCTTCCAGTCTTGTGTACTATCTCATCACGAGTCCTAGTGTTGCTTTCATCCCTCTGCCGTTGTCAGACGCACAAACTCGTAGGCCGAAAGGGGGAAACGAAAATGATTTATGGCAAACACGAGGAAAGAGGAGGAGAAAAAAGAAGTCGAAGGACAAACTAACTTGTATAAGGATGATATCTGCTCCCGCCTCCGCTAGTGCTATAGCCATCTCCTGGCCGATCCCGCGCGTTCCACCCGTAACAAGGGCCGTTTTGCCCTGTAGGGAGAAGAGAGACTGTACTGGCGAGGATGCCATGGGTTCACTTACCAAAGATGCAACTCCGTTGGATGGAAAAGTTGAACGCGATGCCCGACTCATTCAGCTGCTTGAGAGGAAATTTACCTGCGCGCGGGGTTATAGTAGGGGTGATTTGTTTGAATTCTCGGCTTTGATGATTAGTTACATGCCGAGACTCACTGGTTGGTAGTTTAGTTTGTTACTGGCTGTGAAATCGGCGTCTCGTTCACAAGTTGTTGAGGCATCAGGCGTGGAGTGGGAATAGCGTTCTGGTAGGACATGGTAACTTCCCATCTTCCCTTCCCAGGTTCTGCCTGCGGGCCTTTTCTTCCCACGGGATGGATGGATCCAGCGACCAAGAGTTGAAGAAAAAAGTCTTTTTCTGTGGTCGTTCAAACCCCCACAAACAACACACCAGGCACAACCAGGACAATTTCCACCATTGCACAATAAAAAGAAATCATGCTGGCTAATAGTGCTCATAATTGCAAACAAAGCAGGGTCGCATCAAAAGCAAGATGGCACTGTTGCATTCTTCAAACTCACTACGGAATAATGATCTCGAAAATTTGCAAGGCTTCTATGGGGTAGACTTCCATTCATTAATATCATGACAAGCTTACAAGTCCACCGCGATACGTTTTTAGCGTCGGTTATTGACCCAGAGCACTGGTTTCGAACGAGATTCGCCTGTATGTACTGTACGTATATCCATAAAATCCTAGTGATTTACATATGTCGCTCATTATTGCCCCCCCAAAAAATCGTTTGGGAGAAGTTTATCTCGACTCCATGGCAAAGGATAGGCTTAATACGTGGGAAAGAGAAACGTGTGGTGGGAAGAGTTTTCTACGCTGAATATCTCTCATCCCCATGGCGTTTAAAATGTTTGATTGTCTGGTAGTTAATGCTTGAGAAAAGAAAAGCTCAACATTTTGGTAGGCAACGTATCCCACTCAGCAGCAAAACCTCCCAACCATTAACCAAGAAGAAATGATTATGGTGAGGCGAGCATGGAATTTCTCCATTTGTGTATTTGTTAGTGATCAGTAAGCCAGAACGGGCGATCCGATCCGCCGCTTTGCTCCCTTTTTCCTTGTGCCTGTCACACTATTTGAAGTTTGAAGGGTCAACTGAGCTGCAACGGTCCGGGGATGGATGGGCTGGATGTGACAACCTTCACACTTACGCCCCCATACGCTCCATTCCAGTTGAACTTGATGAGTCTGAAATCAGATGGAGATTCCGGCGAGTCGACGGAGGGCCTGATTCCTCACCCAGCAAGCCACTGTTTGCTCGTCAAGTTTGCATCTTCCTCTAAGAGGTTCCTAGCATCTGACTTCCGTCCTACCGAACCGCAGGCCGAAGGGCTTGAGAGCCAAAAAAAATTTAAAAAAAAAAAGAAAACAAAAGAAAAAAAAAACAAGGGTCACTTGCTGATCTTCGCTGTGAGGAAATACGGGAGAACACGGATGAGTCCTGCCGATGATTGAAAGAAAACCCAATGAGCATATGTGGATTGAGAATTGGGCTAGAAACTGGATTATTACTTTTTTTTTTTTCTTTTTTTTCTCTCTGTCTTGCGCAAAGGATTTCAGCGCCAGCTTGTTTTGCCAGTGCCAAGGATCCAAAAGAAAGGGTGAGCAGCCTCCACGTCCATGTCCCTCAGCGGAACAAACACAAACGGTATGTTGGGCTGTTTTTTGACGCGATAAGTGCAAATACATGCACGGATATGTATATAATACAATTCGTATCAGCCGTACACTATGAGTCTTTGTTTGAAAAAATTTTTCTCACTCTGTTTGCTTCCTCGCGATGGCCGAAGGAGCTGTTTGCGAGCGCAATCACGCACGGATGGCTGCAGCCAAGGCGCACCACCAAAAGACGAAGGAATGCACCAAGCATGTCAATGTAGGTATGTATGTATATATATATATATATATATATATACATATATATATATGTACTGTACAGTACTCCGTACATAGCTACATATGTAGTAAATATCCGTCCACACGTACAGATGTATTAGACACATGCTACGGTTGATTGTGAAGTGCCGGATATAAAATCATGGGATTGAGATTTGTAACTCACTAGCCTAACAAACAGGCAGAGGGAGAAAGAAAAGGAAAGGGAAAACAATGACGAGGGGAGAAAACGATGTGTCAAATGAAGGCCATGGTCCAGAATTTGTTTTGTCGAGGAAATATGAAAGAAAGAAAGGAAAAAAAAAAATGGCAAAGCAAATGGAGGCGATCACAAGTCTAGCTAAGCAGGGAAAAGTCAAATCAGAGCACAGACCAGAGGAGTAGGGCGGGTCACACGCCCGCGATTCGACAAACGGAGCGTCAGCGGGGTCACACAAGAGGCGCGGGAGGTCCAGGTAGTTAAGTCAGTTAGTTAGTTAGGCTGTGGTCAGATTGGAATTCCACCTCCCAACCGTACAGTACAACCAGGGTTTGCAATGAAAGAGAGAGAGAAAGAAGTGCAAGATCCAGCATGGTGTGGTTATGTTCGAATTAACTAGTTAGATGCCGTGGATGTTGTCCCCCTGGTCAATCACCTTGTCGTGTGTCTGCAAACAGCTCTTTTGAACCCCCGCTTTAGTGGGTTAGGTTCGCTTTTCCGCAGTTAACTCACCGAGGAAGTGAGTTTCTTCCAGTCAGCTCTCTTCTCTTTCCTGGAGCTAAAAAATGTAAAAATGTGGGGGTTTCAACGAGGTAGCTCTCATTCTCCCTTCCCTTCCATCAACATGATCATGAGCCTGAACATGCAAGCAAAATCCAACAGTTAACTACTAGTCATCACTTAGGTAGTTAGTATTTTCTTTTCTTCAAACCAACAAGACCCAGGGTTGTGGCGCGAAGACTGTGATTATTGTGATGATTAGTATCATTATTATGATCATTAATGCCATTCTTTTGTTGTAGCTAATTGTGGGCTGCGGGCTCCCGAGATTCATTGTTGTTGTCAACAAGTTGGTAGCACGACTTCTTCAACGCTGCAGCTTTGGCTAGACTGACCGGCAGACTGACTGACTGGTTGACTGACTGACTGACTGACTACTAGCTAACTACTAGTCGTCGTCGTCGTCGTTGTCGTTGACCTCCTCCTCTACTACTGCTGCTGCAGCTGCTCATCCACCCCCCTCCCTCGTCCGCCTGCTTTGTCAATGCTGATCTCTCTGATCTCGCTTCGTCTGCCACTATTGACTCTCAGTACAACCACAAACGGATGCGATGGGAAGAGGATGCGGGAGCTAGCACACGCAGATGAGCCGTGTCCTGCACTGCTGGATGGATACTAGCAGCGTTTGCCAGACGTTCCCCCCAGATATCCTTCTTATTCCCCGAAATATTATTGAATAATAGTCTTATCCCACAGAAAAAAAGCGCCATTAACCTTCTCTTGCACCTCTTACATACGGAACCATGTCCTCAGCGGAACGAAATGGTGCGTTCAAGACTCTCATCGGGGAATCGAAACGCAAGAGTAACACACAGCACACCATGAAGCGAGTCTCAAGAGCTTGCCTCCATTGCCGTCAGCGCAAGTCTCGATGCGACTTGTAAGTTGAAGACTTGCTTGGCTAGTTACTCGTCACTCTCTTTTTGTCTTTCCCCTCTTTTGTCGTAACCTCTCTCTCTCTCTCTTTTCTTTTCCTTGTCTGCTCTAAGCTCTGCGTTTTCGTCACCTCCATATCGCCTTTTTTTTCTGTTGTTTTGTTGTCGTATTATGCTGCCTGCTCCCTCCTCCCTCCGGAAAAAATTACATGCATAGCTACGTACTTGCTTCAGATTTCGCTGGAGTCAGCTCTGACGGCTATTGATAACAGGGATAGCAGCGGCAATCCCGGGAGTCCTCCTTGTCAGAGGTGCCTTCGCGATCGTCGCGATTGTGTCCTAGGAAGTTCAAATCGAGGTGGCCGACGCATCCGCAAAAAGCCTCTCGAGGTCAAAATGGACTCTACAACAACAACCGCTGCTGCTTCCACTGCCACTATATCCCGTACAAAATCCCTTCACCTAAATGCAGCGGCAATCCCCATCAACACCGAGCCACATCCCTTCCCACCTCAGTATCCAGTTCATGCTCCCATGACGTCAGAGTCTCCGACTGTCGAGTCTATCCATATGAAAGATGATGATGAGGATGATGACCTAGTACCCATTGCCGAAAGTTCTTTTAGCCACGGCGTTCTTCAGAATCCATCCGATGCCTGGCAATGTCTTACCAACGTGGCCCAAGATGACGATGGAAGCTTCTACAAATCCGGCAGCCCGTATAACTCAGAATCCCGTAGATCCATACAGAGCAACGGCCCCGAGAATGGAATGGTACTTGCTCCGGATTCACCGCCGAGCATTGAATCTTATCGCCTAGTTAAAAATGGATCCATGACCGGCGACCAAGTCTGGGAGCTAATCGTTCACTACGCTGAAAACTTTCACCCTCATCTACCCCTGGTCCCCCGCAAATTCTTTGATCGTAAAAACCTGGGCTGTTTTGCTAAAGAAGAAAGACACCTTCTCACTGCAATACTCACAATCGCCTCCAAGAATCGGATGCAAGACCCACACATACATGAAACCTGCTCCAAATACATGCATGAGCTTATATCCGGCGTTGCGGCAGGCGCTCCGTGCGAGGTAGAAGCCGTCGAGGCCTTACTGCTTATTGCGGAATGGGAGCCACCCGGTCTCCAGACTCGGATCAAAACAATTGGGCGAGGAGAGGAGAACCGTGCCGCTTGGATGCATGTCGGGTTGGCTTTGCGTACCGGATACTTCTTGGGCCTCGAGAGGACTTCCTTTCGAACCGATGGCAGTGGAGACTTTCAGGCCATCAGCCGAAGGCGACTGGCGTGGGCAAGCTGTTATGTGTCTGATCGACTAATATCCGTCCGTATCGGGCGGGCGTTTTGGTCCCGTGGCCCCGGTCCAATGACGGGACTCGTGAGTGACGACTTCCCGTCACTCCAGCCCCTTACTGCCGGGGACGAAGACCACTCGAAAATTCTCCAAGCTACTCTTGATCTTACGCAACTATACGGAAATGTACACGATGTTCTTTACTCCGGAATGCGGACAAGTAGCCAGATGATGCTCATGGGTGATTATGTGAAATATGTAGATGATTTCCGCATAGCTATAGATCGCTGGTACGATCGATGGAGTAATCTAAGCTGTGAGTGCCTCACCTTTCCTCACACGCGGGGCTTATTGCTAAAGTCGAATTTTCACAGGCTCTCCCGAGATTAAAGTTACGTTGCAAATGCAATGTGTCTATCTTAGTCTCTACACAAACGCTTTTGCCTTCCAAGCCGCCATCTCGCAAACACTGTCGTCTAAGCCGAAATGCACTGCTCGCATGCAAAGAGAGTATCTACGTGCTACCTTTAGCGACGTCGCATCTATGCAAGACTCTCGCTTTATATACGCCTCCGTGCGATCAGCCAAGGAGTATCTCCGGATATTAAACACTTCTGTGGATCCCGAGAGGCACCTACGTTATATGCCATTGAGATATTATCTGTAAGTGCATGTGAGAATCACGAGGATGTTGAGATGCTGATAGCGGTATCTTGCAGGTATGGCACGTACGCAGCGGTCTTTTTGTTCAAGGTAAAAAAAAAAAAAAGAAACACAAATTAAAGAAAATATTATCGCGATAAACGGGTAACACTGATTTTGCTGACCTAGAGGATTGTAGGCTCATTCGTTCGGTGTGATTAGCCGGGAAGAACAATACGAACTCCGCGAAATGATCAGAGAGACGATGAATAGATTACGACGAGCCAGTGCTGGTCCCGATAAGACCGGCACCCGGTATGCCCTTCTCCTTGAGCGACTATGGTTCAAGCAATCGTCTAGCACGCCCAACATCGGCCCTAGGCGTAACACCGACTTGTCGGTCAGAGCCTCGACGAACGGGTCGACCGAAACAACGGCAGCCCAAGTCAGTCCTGCAAACGATTTCTCATGGTTGGATTTGGAAGCAGTTGGGGACTTTGTGTTGGGGAATCCGATGCCTAGTAGTAATATCCTTGACCTCTCTGCGTATGTGCACGATCCGCATCCTACTTATACAAACGGAACTCCGTGTCCAATCTGGCCGGTTGATCCGAATGGGAATCTTTTGTTTTGATCGTTGATAACATTCAAACATGGTTTGTTATGAACTGTTCAGAGACGAAACTTAGAAATTCCAGGCAAACGAAACGACGTTGATTCGATTTCGAAAGCTTCACACCGAAACGCCCTAATTTCCGAGTAGAATGCGGGGAACCCGTCGGGGTTGGCGGGGAAAGATTTTTACCTAAAAGCAACACGCCGACTTTCTCTACCACTGCACGTAACTCGCGAACAAAGAGGTTCTATTGCTATCAAGCTTGCTTGTGCTTTACCTCGGTTGGGTTGATTTTGAGCATGACTGCAATAAACGATATTGCAGGGCGTCTTGCTCTAATTACCGGAGCGTCATCGGGGTCAGTGACTCTTGCAATGATTGGATGACCTCTTTTTTTTGGGGGTCGAATTATTAACATGGCTCTTCGGTGCTAATGCAGTATTGGTGCGGCCTGTGCGCGAAATCTTGCAGCTCGTGGGGCCCATCTTGCTCTGACTTTTTCCAAGAACATTGATGGAATGAATACCGTGTTCAACGACCTGAAAGCAGAAGCTACTCGGGGTGTAGACTCGCCGCAGCAAATATCGATTCATCAAGTCGATGTCGCGGATGCTGGACAGATTGGGCGGCTGTTCGAAGATATTGTCAAAGAACATGGGCGCACGCCTGACATTCTAATCTCTAATGCGGGCTATGATGGGAAGCGAATACCCCAGATCTGGGACATCTCGTTGGAGGAATTTGAGCATACGATCAACGTGAACCTCCGAGCTTCGTTTATCTTGGTTAAAGGCGTGGTAGAGCGAATGAAAGCTCAGCGATGGGGAAGGATTGTGTTTCTGTCTTCGATTGCTGCGTACGGTGGAGGGATAAATGGAGCCCGTATGCGCTTCTGCCCCTTTTTTGTTTTTCATTGACCTTTCCTTCCTTTATTTACGCGATCTAATGATTTTAGATTACGCCGCTTCGAAAGGTGGAATGACAGGAATGATGAAAAACCTGGCGACCCGCCTTGCCGAATTCAATATCTCCGTCAACGACGTCGCGCCTGCTATGATCGGAGAGACGGGTATGATACCTGGAGCTCACGTTATCCCTGAGGTTGCGGCTGGGATACCGCTGGGGAGACTGGGGACGGTGGAAGAAGTTGCAAATGCGGTGGAGATGTGTGTTACGACGGGATATATGACTGGTCAGAGTATCTTGTTGGCTGGGGGTTTGAAGAGGTTCTAAGAGGTACGGAGTGATTTCGGCTTGAAGGGGGGAAAGTATTTCAACACGGATAGAAAATCGCTCTGCGGGTGGTTTTAGAGCATTTACACAGTTGAGAGAGAGGCTGTATGCCCGGTAGATAGGCCGCAAGCGATCTTATTCGGAGGTGCATTTAGAGAATCATATTAATACATACATAGCTATTGGGGTCTTCTTTTCGCTCAGGACCACGATTTATTGTCAGGGGTGATGATCACAGTACCGCCTCAGTTTGACACTATGCTACCATTCCCCAAAACGACAACCTTGACGACAGTCTTTCCCTGGTCATCCACCCCACTCCCTGCCAGCCGAAACGCTCGTTGCCCATCCTCACCGCCCAGCTCAGCTGTATGAGTGACGATTCTCTCTGCCACCCCATCCAATTTCCCAGAAGACATCAACCGCACGGCTTCGGGATAACATTTGGCGTCATATCGCAAGACGCCGATCAAGTCTATCTCTCTCAGGGCAGCGATGGAGAGCGGAAGAGTGGGGAAGCGCGGACCGCCCATCCCAACGAGGACAACTGCTCCACCGGGAGAGGAGGCGTGGATGGCGGTGCGGATACACGTCGGCGAGCCTGTGCATTCGAAAACGCGGGAGAATCCCAGTGGGAGGGAGAGTTCATGGGTCAAGTTTCTTGCGGCGGATAGAGCGAGGTCATTTTCTGTTTCGGGGGTGGTAGGAACGGTGGTGGTGGTGGTGGTGGTGGTGGTGGATGATTGTCTGGGGAGAATGTGGGTTTTTATATTAGGATAGGGTAGGGTGGATGCGATTTGTAGTCTGTTGGCGTCGACGTCTGATATTATGATGGTTGTATGTGGATTTGTTGCCGCGAGGGCGGAGGCCAGGAGTAGGCCGATTGCGCCGGCGCCGAGGATGAGAGCGGTTGTTTCATGGCAGATGACGCTCTGTGATGATATGGGTGTGGTGCGTGATTGCGATCGGTTTATTGCATGGATGCAAACAGCGAGAGGCTCGATCAGGGCAGCTTGGAGGTCGGGCATTCCGCGTGGGAGCTTATGACATAGGGTGGCCGGGTGGTTGGTGACATCCATCAGGGTGCCATCCAGATGCGGGAATGTAGCTGCTGAACTGCGAAACCGCATTGATCGGCATAGGTTGTACCTATCCTGCTGGCAAAATGCGCAATTGCGACATGGGATACCGACTTCTAGAGCGACGTGGTCCCCGACTCGCAGAGCTGTCACATCAGCGCCTAGCGCGATGACGGTGCCGGCGGACTCATGGCCGAGGCACAGGGGAGCTTGCACTACAAAGTCCCCGTTGCGACCCTGGTAGTAGTAATGGAGATCGGAGCCGCAAAGACCGGTGGCGCGAATGGCTATTTGGACTTCTCCTGCGGTGGGGAAAGGAATCTCTCGTGTTTCCTTTGGGATTGTTAGCTAGGAGATATTTCATGCCGACGCGCACAAGGCGGGGTGGGTGAGAATGAGGGGGGTGAACTTTCTGGTGGGACATACGAGCCGTAAATCCTGGGGACCGTGAAGCACAAGCGCCCTCGATAGCTGGGATGATTTGATCCTGGTTGCCATGGCGCCTGTGATGCAGAGCAAATTCCCGAGTATGGCGTGCTTCGGGTAGGAAAGGAGTTTTAACTCATTGACTCATTAGTTAGTTAGTTATAAAGGCGGTCAGCTTAGATTTGTTTGCCCGCCACAGATCTCACTACGACAACGTTCTGTATCACGAACCGACGGGATGGGACCAAAAAAAAAAAAAAAAAAAAAAAAAAAAAAAAAAAAAAAAAAAAAGAGGCTTCGATATCGACATGGTTTGCTTTCCCCAAAACGGCCGAAAGTGACCTCAGCTGAGGCTTTTCCCACGGATGCCGTCAATCATTGGAGTCGAAAGTTCCCGGCACTTTGGGAGGCTTTGAGTTTTGTTTTGGACAAATGATCGTTTAACTCATCGTCCAGTCAAGTATCTAGCTAACTAACTAATAGCTAGGTAGTAGCTTTTCCTCTCGGACCTGCTTCCTGGTGAATCCCGACGCTAATAATAGTAGTTAAGGCAACAAGGGAAGTCCATGGGCGTGGGATGGTGAGAGTTAAAGGGCATCCTAGCTTCTTTCGCTTGCTCGGCTCGGCATCCTTCGTTAACCAGCTTGTCAGCTGGTGAGGTCGCGGTTGAGTGTCGACAGAATTGGGAGTAAATATCTGGCTCTTGTACTCCATTAACTAATAGTTACTCTGGTAAAGAGTTAACTGACCATAGAGTTCCACCATTCCCTTCTCACCCGAAAACCTTCATTTTACTTTATTTTTTTCAATTGCCGTTCAAAAAAGCTTGAATCGCTCGAGAAACGACATCATCGGGTGGCAATCCAGCCAGATCGTAACTCAAGACAAACTCGAGAATTGGGGGG
>LJPJ01001975.1:64440-144144 GCA_001430935.1 Amauroascus verrucosus
GGGGGGGGGAAACGTGGACCAAGGCAGAGAGACAAGAGAGAGTTGAAGTCCAACCAACTAACTACGTTCTATTCCTCCAGTTCTCCTTCAATCAATCCCAATATTCCCCCCCTCCCTCCCTCTCCCCCATCCCTCAATCCCACTCCCAAGCAAAGATGAACAAAAACCACCATCCCGTTTCTTGAGCGCCTTGGTTGTCTCTTGTTTGAAGCCCGTTTGGGGCCTATTTTCTCTGCCGTATTTGTTCTTTTGCGTTGCCATTCCTCCGTCTTGAAGCGCCGCCCCCGCCCGCGAAAGACATCACGCTCTTCCTCGCCTCTCTTTTGTATGGTCTCCCGAGTCCACTTGGGACTCGCCGCCAAATAATTAAGCTAGTTAGTTTGGTGCACGGTTTGCTGGTTGCCCTGCTGCATTTACGGAAAAGCCGAGGGGCAAAGGAGGAAATGGACCGTTGATCAATCGCATCATGAGCTTTTTGGTTACAGTGGTAAGAAGCTCCGTGCACAGCTAGAGTTAATTGATTTTTATTTTTATTTATTTATTTTATTTACTTATTTATTTCAGTTTTACGTTTGCTTTTTTTTTTCCTTTTTAATATAAACTGGGCGCCCCGTCAAGCGACTCAAATTGTCGCTGACTTGATTTTACCAGGGTTTTGCCTTTTGCTGAGAAACTATATATTCTCTTTACCTGCTCGCTGTCCAAGTCCGTATCCCTTTTGGTGCGCGGGTGATTTTTTTTGTTGGTTTCCTATTGGATTCTTCTATTTTAAGAGTCTGCCGACCTTTTCATTCGGCTTCTTCCCAGTTAGTCTCTTTGGGCGGCGTCAGTCTTTTCAGAAAATAGTTGTTGTTCTATTGCTCTTCCGATTTTGATTCAACCTTTTCACCATGTATCGCCGTGCTGCGTTGCTGATCGGAGACATCGTCCACTGCAGGAAGGAATGGGAGGAGCTCTCCTCCCGTGTGATATTGAAGGTATGTCGACGGCTATTGTTGATAAGAGTTTCCATTTCCCTTTTGGCCCATTTCCCAAACCCTGTTTTTGCTTCCATTTTGGCAGAGTATGCAGCTCTCGGTGATACAAACACATTCGCGCCTCCTCTGGCCCATACAGTTGAACCCAAGCTGTGATACAGAACTCGGATTCCAAGGAACTATTGACAATCCTTGTGAATTCCCCCCGCAAAATAATTATCCTCATTGGAATTGGGCCCAGTTCTTGCTTGGATCCTGCAGTGGCCTTTAGACCTGCTACTATGCGTCCAGTTTTTATTCCCTTTATTCGTCTTGGGATATTGCTTCCGCTTCTTCTCTTTGCGTCACGTTCATGCGCAGTTGATGGGAACGACCAACTTTAACATTCGGAAAAGCTGATCTCTATGATAGGAATATCCCTCTGGAACGCGGGACGACTTCATGCGAAATTGTAAAAATGGTGCATACGATGACGTCGTGGCCATTTATCGATCAAATCTTTCGACTAAAGTAGGTCCTCTCACGTCGGTTTTTCCGAGTGATTGGCAGGACCGTGCATTCCGTATAGATCCGGATAGCTTGAATTGCAACATTCTGGGCTAACGCTTGGTATGGTCGCAGATAACTGGGCCCTTTGATGCGGAAATGCTATCTGTCCTCCCAAACTCTTTGAAATTCATCTGTCACAATGGAGCTGGATATGATAATATTGACATTGATACTTGCTCGGAAAAAGGTTCGTCTTGCGTTTTTGAATCTGTCTTTAACCACCCCATCAACGGCCGACGTTATAGCTGTCTACATTAGGACGCCATTGCTCAACCCTGTTTCTTGGCATAGGAATTTTGGTATCAAGTACCCCAATCGCTGTGAATAACGCTACCGCCGATATTACCATCTTTTTGATGATTGGAGCACTTAGACAAGCATATACCCCGATATCTTCCATTAGAAATGGTCAGGCTTTGCCCTCCACGCCTCAAGGTTCTTGCTTACGATGTTGCAGGTCAGTGGATAGGAAAGACAGCACTAGGACATGATCCAAGAGGCAAAACTCTCGGTATTTTGGGGATGGGAGGAATTGGAAGAGTAGGTTTTCACATAGCAGTCTTTCGAACTTTTTGAGGCTAAAAACTCTCTCAGGAAGTAGCCCGCAGAGCCAGAGCTTTCGGAATGAATATCATTTATCACAATCGTCATCGGCTCTCGCGGGAATTAGAAGAAGATGCGAGATACGTCCTTTTTGAAGACTTGCTTTCCAAATCGGACGTTTTGAGTCTTAACCTGGCTTTGAATGCCTCCACACGGCATATAATCTCCGGTCCTGAGTTTGAGAAGATGAAAGATGGCGTGGTGATTGTGAACACAGCCAGAGGAGCCCTAATTGATGAAAAGGCTCTTGTTAAGGCATTAAATTCTGGAAAGGTAGAGGTGCATTCGCTTCTGGAGAGCCATACTCGCGCCCGCTGACGTTTGGGATAGGTGTTCTCCGCCGGCTTAGATGTCTATGAGAACGAACCGTGCGTTGAACCAGGTTTAGTTAATAACCCAAGAGTCATGCTCCTTCCGCATATAGGAACTACGACTTTCGAAACCCAAAGGGAAATGGAGCTACTTGTCATTGAGAATCTGAGATCCTGCCTTGAAAAGGGGACATTGGTCACGTTAGTTCCGGGCCAACAGGAGACCTGGCATCAAGGTAATCAACTCGGGAATGGATATGTTGAGCGAAATGGGAATTTGAATGGACGCAATGGATACTAAGGAGGGTGGCTGCGTATTTGGTTTTGGTAGCCTTAGTCCGGGATCGACAAACTCGGGTCCGCGTAGCGTATATATATACATATATACATATTGATATAAAAATAGAATTCAAAGGGAATGCTAGGCTTGTGCTTTGTCCAAATATGAGTCCTCAGCTACATGTTTCACGCAAACCAGTGCTGCTGTTGGTGGGAAACGGGCATCAATAGCACCTGTAGGAAGGTGTCTTCCGTCGAAGGAGGGAACTCGGCACCTTGCCCGTAGCGTTGCGAAGCAAACATCTCCAAAAAGTCAAGCGAGTGAGCCCGCTGCCTCCTCTAGCAGACGAGGACGAATGTTGGTGGTTGACTGTTGCAGTCAATCGAGGGCAACTGGGATAAAGTTCAAAGACAGCCCGCACCAACCGTATTCGGACTAGCGTTAGGGCTTGCACACCACGCTCCCGCAACTCGCTTACCCACACGCAATCAACCAGTGCGAAAAAGGGCAACAACTTGACTGAGTTGGAGATCAATCAACCGAGCATCAGGGACCATCTCATTTACACGACAACCCGCTCAAGATGGTGAGTGCGCGTCCGCCCCGATTATTCCTATCACTGGATCCTTTTTCCTTGGAATCAACAGATGTCTGTACCCTAACTCGACCGAACTAACATCATTTTCCTTGCCCCTTGTGTAGGTCCGTTACGCCGCCCAATCGATCCCGAGCGCGAAGAGTGCACGATCTCGAGGTTCGTACTTGCGCGTTAGCTTCAAGAATACCCGCGAGACGGCGCAGGCGATCAATGGCTTTAAGTTACAGCGAGCGGTTGCCTTTTTGGAGAATGTGATTGCGCACAAGGAGGCTGTTCCCATGCGAAGATACGCCGGTAGCACTGGACGATGCGCTCAGGGTGAGTTTGCACTTGGCATTTTATATATGTTTTTGATTTGTGGGGATTGGAAGATTTGGACAAAAAAAAGAAGGGAGTTAGCAAAAAACAAAAAGTGAATGTTGTGGAGGAGAATTTGGCGGAGCAGGGGGAGCTAAAGGAACTACAATGAATGGAGTCTTCTGTGTTAAGTTCTTCAACTGGAATGGTGTATTGCGGCTGCTGGGAGTCATTATTTCGCGAATTTTCGATGGCAGTTGTCACAGCATTGGGCCATGACAAAGCTAACACATAGTTTTCTGATATTCAGGCAAGCAGTTCGGTGTTTCCAAGGCCCGCTGGCCCGTTAAGTCCGCCGAGTTCCTCCTCGGTCTTCTCAAGAACGCTGAGGCCAATGCCGATACCAAGGGTCTCGACACCGGCAACCTCATCGTTAAACACATTCAGGTTAACCAGGCTCCCAAGCAGCGGAGACGTACCTACCGTGCTCACGGCCGTGTATGTTATTCCTCGCTCTCTCGATGCCCCGTGATTACAACCGATATATGCTGGATGCCGCTAACATATCCCGTTTCTGCTGTAGATTAACCCCTACATGTCTAGCCCTTGCCATATTGAGATGATCCTGACCGAAGGCGAGGAAGTTGTTCAGAAAGCCCCAGCTGTCGTCGACCGGGAAGCATCTAGACTCACATCCAGACAGCGGGGATCCCGTGTGCGTCAGGCTATTACGGCAGCATAAGTCCTCTTTCCTTTAAAATCAAACAAATACGACACCCGTTGAGATCGACAAAGGGAAATGAACTAAAGGCGTGAAATGAGCTATGGGCGTTTCTCCCCGTTTCCTAGTGTATTCGGGTATCTCAATACATGACTATTTGTAATGTGGCGCGTCTTAGGTCTTTCATAAATCTGATGGTCCCTGGGTCAGCTTCGTCTTTTTGTCAATGCATTTCTGTCATATGTTCCATGTCAAAAAGCGATTTATTCTCCTTGTAAACCAAGAGTTTGGCTGCCCAATTATCCTAACTCGGAGTCCCATGACGCCTCAATGGACTTGCAGAGAGAAAGAAACCAGAAAGTAGAAGTGATGGCACAAGACTTTAATAACACCCATATTATTACGATACATGAGCTTGAATTCTTTAAGGCAACGTAGATCAACACGAAGTGCGCTCGAGAACTACAACACCAACTACGGGGATACGAGAAGTCACAAAAGGAATCAGAAATCTAATCTACAATAGGCCCTTCTCGGTGCCAATCCGCATTGATGCCTGCCGTAGACCCTAGAGTTGCCGCATGTTTCCCAACCTCCATGCTACTGATCATGTACAACATCACAAAGATCAGAACATGCAAAGCAAGGCAGTATGCTGCAAACATGTTCCTGCTCGTTCGATTCGCGAGAACCATTCGGGTAATGGAGAAGATCACGCGCTCAGGCAGGCTCATGCGCTTGTATGCACGAGTTGATTCACGTCCTTTGAAAGCGGCGAAGGGCGATATTTGCGCTTCGTAGGCGGAGTGGTATTTGTCGAGTGATTCGCTAGATGAGGTATGGGATGTAACGTGGACAGACGTTGCATGAGGCTGGTTACCGAACGCCATTGAAGAAGACGAAGAGGCCAATTGGCCACCTCGATTGTATGTGGAAATGTAGCGTGTCTTCTCGTACAAATTTAGATTGTCTTTTTGCAAGGAGGCGATCTCTTGACGTAATGTCTTAACAATCGCATATGTTTTGGAAAGCTCCTCTTCCAGCTCGGCGTTCTTTTGTTTGAATCGGTCACGCTGTGCTTGCACCATCGGTAAGATTCCGGATCCTCCTCCTACAGGCTCTCCAGCGCGAATGGCTTCCATCGTGTTTGTGGGTGCCATGCTATGATCGAAGCCGGATATGATGGATGAAGTGGGGGAAGCTCTGCCTCTCCTCGCTGAATATGGATACCGGGAAGTGTAAGTGCCAGCAACAGACATTGCAGACGACTGGGCTGCCTCCCTTTGGACTTGAAGAAGGTCGTTTTCTAAGCTGACTGTCAAGTTCCGTGATCGCTCCAAGTCTGCAGTTGTGTTTGACAATTCCTCTCTCAGCGATCCTAACTGAGATTCGAGGTCACGATGTGACACTCTAAGTAGGGTGAGCTCATTCGACAATTTCTTGTTTCTGGCTAGAAGGAGCTGCTCGAGATTGTTCTCGGAACCTTGAACAGTGGGTGCTTCTTCACAAGCGTCGACATGCAAATCGTCATCGTTACCTGTCGAAAACTCAATAGACTGTAACGTTCGCGTTAGAGAAGACGTATGAAAAAGGGAGCAAGATGATGTACCTTGATAATTTCCAGTTCCCGGCGAATATCTTCGTAGTCAGAGACCTTTTCTAGTTTTGTGCGCAATTCATCCCGTTCTGCAGTGACTCTAGCGCTGATTCTTTCGATTTGACGCAATTTTCCTTGCGCAGCATTTTTCTCGGCATCCTTGTCAAATCGAGTTGACTCCAACTTTCGCAATAGAGTCGCATTTTCAGACTGCAAACGTAGGTATCCGGGGTCCTCTTCGACTGGTCGGTGTTTCTGTTCTTGTGGATGAGAAACAGCTTGTGCAAGGTCTAATCTTAACTGCTCGTTTCGGGCTTCAATTTCTGCCAGTCTAATACTCGTCTTTTCCAAATCAGCCGCAACAATTTCGAGTTCAGCCGCCGTTGCTACGCTGCGTTGGGCATCTCCATCGTCTTGACTGTCCAATCGTTGAGAGACTTCATAACTGGCCTTAATTTCTTTAATCAAACGTTCATGATTTCCTGCCTTTTCTTCGTAATTCTTCTCCTTCGCTTCCCAGTTACTAGTCTTTTCCGCAAGCACAGCAGTCCAAGAGGCCTCAACTTCCTGGATTCTTTTTTCTTGTTCTTCCTCCAGTTTCCGGCGCAGGGACCTCTCCTCTGCTAATTTCTTTTCCGTCTCCTCTAGTTGGAGAGTAGTCTTATTGACATTTCTTTGCAGAGCTTCTTTTTCCGACGTTAATTTCGGGATAGTGTCTTCCGATAATACAAGAGAGTCGATGGACGCTTCGAGTAAAGGGTAAGGGTCCGGGGCCTCAGATAAAACCGAGTACAGTTGCAAAAATGCGGAAGACGAAGCTTTTCCATGAGTCGTCAATAGATCAATGAATGCCTGGTAGGCTACACAATATGTCAGGTTCCATTCCGTTAAAACGCATGGGATTTTAAGTAATACATTTCAACAAGCCCTTATACTCAACAAGCTTAGACGAATCATCAAGTTTCCTAAAGTCTTTCGTTTTTTGTGCCAGATCCTTGCGCTGGACAAGAGAATCTCGTTGATGAGCGACAATGTCAGATGCCGCTGTATCAAGTTTGGAGACGAGATTGGCCAGATCAATGCCTATTTTTCCGCCAGTCATTAGACCAAAAGATGCACTTCCTAGAAGCCCACAGTCAAGTACGTACCTCTCCAAGCCGAAATTGCTCTTTGGAACTTAGTTTCTTCTTGCGGTTTCTCCGTTGGTTGCGCGTCAAAACCGGGCTCGTGGCCAGCACTCTCCGACGCGACAAGGCTATCCATCTTCGACAACTCTCGCCTACAACAGCAATCAATCCTTTCTAGCTATCCTCATTGAAGAGAATCTCCCGAGAATTGATCTCGAAGCGTCACCTTCGGGGCGTCGAGAGTGATAGCAACGGCTTGGAGCAACTAGTACGTATCATTCGGGTCAATGTTTCTCCGCACCTAGTTGATGCGCCCTGCCTGGCTTGAACCAAGATGCCTGGCAATTCCTCATGGGATAGTGCACCGGGAATAAGGGGAAAGGTGATCATGGGCTTGGATGGCAACATTGATGGGCCCAGGAAGCGTCGACGGCTCAGCCCGCCTGAGACTGGACCCTATGTTCTCAGACAGCTAGTTGACAACGTGACGGTGTCCACGGATGATGGCGATGAGGGTGCTCACATAACCTGTGTAGAATACTGGAGTATGTCTCATTTTTCAGTTGCATTCAAAACGCCCGCTAATTACATTTGTATGTAGATGATAATTTATATGTCGGCACCTCTATAGGAGAAATCCTTCATTTCGTTTCCCTCCCAGCAGATGCGCCGGACTGTGAGACCGTCGAACCAACGTTCATATTGGCCTCTAGACTTCCAATCGTTACGGCTACAAATAATCCAAGTTCTAATACGTCTGCTGGTGTTCAACAGATCATAGTCGTTCCACGGGCAAACAAGGCGTGTATCCTTTGCAATGGCGTCGTCACATTCTACTCTCTTCCCGAGCTTAGCCCAGCTTACGGAGCCTCGAGGGTGGGCAACTGCACTTGGATTGGGGGGCTTGACCTTAATAACACAATCAGCGAGGAGGAATCCGGTGATCCTGTTATTATGTTAGCAAGGCAAAATAACCTTATGCTTGTCAGGATGGGCGATGAGGCGCGCCGAGTCAGAGGCATCGAGTTTCCTGCCTGTCTTACTGGTGCCCGCCGAGATACGATTGCATGCGTTGCAGACAGCCATTCCTATTCCCTTCTTGACGTCGAGAGGCGTCAGAAAATACATCTTTCCACCATACGTTCCTCAGAGGATCCAAGCGATTATCGAGTGGAAGATATCCCCAATAGAGATGGAACTCCGACGCCAGGTTCCTTGGCGTCCTCCAATGGAAATACGCTGTCAACTGAGCATCGAATACACGGAAGAAGTTCAAGCCTCAACACGTTTGTTGGTGGTACGGATAACAGACATCACCGTACTCAGTCGAGTATTCCACAGAGGTCACTTTCGAGAACTCCCGAGCCGGGCCGCGGTGCGTCAACGGTTCATTCTCCAGACAACTTACCCTTCAACCCTACTAATCAAACCCCTGAACCTTCGCGCAATGGCTCTACAAATCAAAAGCCATTGCCACCCCCACCGACTTCCGAAAGCTCCAAATTTAAGCCCCATGTCTTATCACCAACACCAACGGAATTCTTATTTATTACCGGCACCGAAGCGTCTGGTGTCGGAGTGGGCATGTTTGTCAATCTTGATGGCGAAGTAACAAGAGGCACAATAGAATTTCAAAGATATCCAGATTGTATTGTGCTTGATAATTATAGTGAGGACACCGGCTCCGTTGCTAATAGTGACGCTCAAGAAGGTTATATCCTTGCCGTGCTCGGGGTTGAACAAAATGATGAGATTGAGAAACACATCGAAGCGCAACGGTGGGATATTGACCCGGGTGAGGATGAGAGGCATAAGTCGTCGATATCAGTCCCACTAGACAGCTTTCTGACGCCCGTTGGAATCCATAAAACTGTCAGCTCGAATCAATTGAGTTTCTCGGAGGTCAGGGCAATCATGCAAATGGTGCGGTTAAAGTCATCATTTTTGCGCTCGCCCAGTCATACCCCATCAGAGAGTGCTGACCCAAGGACCAAGGCGACTATTGAACAATTGCAAAAAGAAAAGGAATTGTTTGAATCCCAGGAAATAGAACAGTTGCCTAGTCCTGAATTGCAAGAGGGGTGGGAGGTTCAAAGAAACGATGAAGAGGCCAAAATTGCCGCGAATTTAGGCTACGTTAAAAGCAACATCGTTCTCTGGGGTGGTAACTCCGTATGGCGTGTAGTCCGAAACCCACTGGCGCTCCAATTAGAGAATTCTTTACAACTTGCAAAGCCAGACACAAATAACGATTACCAAGTGACTGACTTAAAAGCTATTATGGAGCTCCTCGACGAGATGGACACCCTTGTCCCAAAAACAGAAAATGAGTTCCTTGGCTTAAATTATGTTAGGCAGAAGGCGAGTCTAGTGCTGTTCGCAAAACTTATCTCGAACGAGCACCATGCGCGGGCCGCAGATATGACCAAATTAACCGAAGCTGCCCTTATCAACGGCGGCTTAGACCCGCGGATTCTACTCCTCATGGTACCCTTGCTGAGAGAAGAAGTCCTTCAGAGCCCACATGGAATCTGGATTAACCGTGGCCTTGCAAATGTGGTGGAGCCATTGGTTAACTTTTCCGAAAATGCTCCGACAGATAACGCCTTCTTAAGCATTGATATACATATATTCGAAATGCTCATACGATATTTGTTATCTTGGCAGAAGAAAAGGGGATATGGGAGCGTTACAGACGAAACTTACGTCTTTGATAGCGTTGATGCAGCTCTATTGCACTTGTTACTGGAACTTGATACCGGCCGATATTACGGATCCGACTCTTCAGCTTCTGCTTCTACGCGTATAGAGCTAAATAGATTGGTCGATAACTGGAGGGGAGATTTTGATCGGGCGATTGAATTGCTAGAGAGATATCAAAGACTGTTCGTGCTTAGCCGATTATATCAAAGTCGAAAAATGTCCAAAAATGTACTCATGACATGGAAGAGAATAATTGAGGGCGAGACTGATGCGGGAGGGGAGCTGTCGGTACCAGTAGCGGAGAATCAGGTTCGAAAATACCTTGTAAAAATACGAGATAGCCAAGTTGTCGAGGACTACGGCTCGTGGCTCGCTGCGAGGAACCCTAAGTTAGGGATCCAGGTCTTTGCGGACGATTCCAGCAGAGTCAAGCTTGATCCAGGAAAGGTTGTATCCATGTTGAAAGGTAAGGCGCCGGGTGCCGTGCAGGTGTATCTAGAGCACCTAGTCTTTGCAAAGAATGTAAGCATACTCAGTTCCCGTCTAGTTTTCCTTTGGAAGGCTTACATCTCTAGTATTCTAAATATGCCGATGACCTTATCGGATACTACCTTGATACAGTCCTATCAGTTCTCGAAACTTCCTCCAACGCACGAACCTCCCTAGCCGAGTCGTATTCCACATATAGAGCTCTTCGACCTCCCAAGCCATCATACCTAGCGTTCATATCCGAAAACGCACCGCCAGAGCATTGGTGGCAGTCGCGGCTTCGACTTCTCCAGCTCCTCGGCGGTGAATCCAAAAGCCAGTTTACATCAACTCCTAGTCCTCGCGATCTTTCTTACTCAACCTCAACTGTCCTAGCTCGCATCGCACCATTCCAGAACGAGCTCGTCTCCGAGAGCATCATTCTAGGCAGCCGTCAAGGCCGCCACCATGAAGCACTCCATCTCCTAACTCACGGACTTGGGGATTACGATTCTGCGATCAGATACTGCTTATTCGGCGGATTTTCATCGCCAGGATCCCCAGCGCCACCCTCTGAACAGACCTCGACTGGCCAGCTATCCCGAGAGGATCTTTTTTCCCACCTCCTGAGAGAATTCCTCCAGATCACCGACCCATCCGATCGTATCGAACGCACCTCCGATTTGCTCTCCCGCTTTGCGCCATTGTATGATGTGGGAGACGTTCTTTCAGTTGTCCCTGATAGCTGGAGTGTGGATATCCTTTCTGGGTTCCTGGTCAGGGTGTTGAGAAGTCTTGTGTCTGAAAAGAGAGAGGTGAGAGTCCAGAGAGCATTGAACGCGGGGTTAAACTTGAAGGTCGGCGTAGAGATGCTGGACAAAGGTGGGGATGTCGGCGGAGGATGGGTGGAAGAGGAAAATGGCGTGAGGACACTGAGAGACCAGAAGAAAAGGGAAGATGCTGGGAAGGGGAAGGGCAAAATGCTCGTTGATGAGAACGAGAGGGGGTGACATTTGAGACAGGAGTGGGGTTTTATGTGTTCTTTCGTTCCGATTACGATTAATGACAGACGAGATTTTGATTATCTTGTCTGATATGTACTGTATGTACTGTGCATTTGGCGGATATCCTTGAACTAGTTTTATTTAATTACCAACAAACAGTCGTGAGAACTAATGAATAGCAAGACAACCTCGCAAACAATATCACAGTTCAACAGGCAATTCAAAGGCAACAGTGTAGAAGTTGCTCAACTAACCACTGATAATTTTAACTTTACACTCCAAGCAGTCCCTTGTAGTCCATTCTTTCAGTTCATTTACAGTTAACTTCAATTATTGTGTCAAAAGAAATCATCAAATCTGTGTGCCACTTGACCAAAAGAGAACATCCTCTATTGGTGAGCCCACTAGGTGGCATGATATATCCTGTAGATTCCTGAATCTGACACTCACGACTATTCCAGAAAACTCGCAATGCCAGTCTTAAAAGGACCCCGATTTATGCTGAATTGTCAAATGAGCATAGGGCATCAGCATCT
This sequence comes from Amauroascus verrucosus, assembly GCA_001430935.1. NCBI lineage: Eukaryota > Fungi > Ascomycota > Eurotiomycetes > Onygenales > Onygenaceae > Amauroascus > Amauroascus verrucosus. Next base: position 76,212 of record LJPJ01001975.1, read on the forward strand.
CCAATTCCAAAATCTCACTTTAACAATCCTTTTGGGTCACCTTTCATCATGGTCTAATGATATACCCTTCGGAGTCGGGCTGCATGTTGAAGAACGACGAGCTGCAACTGATATCAGGACTTAGGAATCTATGGGATATATCATACCACCTAGTGGGCTCACCACTAGAGGTTGTACCCTTTTGTCGAGTGGCACACAGGTTCGATGGTTTCTCTCGACGCGATAGAGTAAAAGCTTGCAATAGTGAGGTACCGTCGACTTCTTCTCGGATTTGTTCTCGTCTGGCGCGTGCTTTTTAGTATTCTTTTTTCCCTTTCTCAGTTACCCTCTTTCGTCTTGACCTTGCGGGTAGGATTAACTTGTCGACGGTTCTCCTGTGAGGTAGCGTCAACTTGAAGGTGTGTTCAGAAATTTATTAGCTAGATATGGCATATGTTCTATGCGGCAAAAGGGAGGAGGTGACTCACACTTCACCTGTCGTATACACAATTTCAGTCCACATGGTTTGTGAAGTTGTTGAGCATCCTCATTGGTAAACATGTTCGATTTGATCCAATGGATATATCCATTCGTGGCAAGCCCTCTCGCTGGTCAGTGGCTAACTACTCCAGCAGAATAGCAATAGCAGTAGTAGAGTAAAAAGAGGATATTTGCTGGATCAACGCACCATATATCTCTCACAAGATAAAAATCCAGCAAGATCTGGCTTGGTTTGGGATATTGCGCCGATACGGAGAATAACTACCACTATGCCGCTCGGCCAAATGAGGACGTCTAGTGGCCAGCGACTACTAAATGGTATATATGAATCCCCTAGATTCCTGACACTAGTATCATATAATTCCCCGCCTCTTCGAATGTTGTGATGTGCAGTTAGATATGTGGTTTATCCGGTGATTATTTCCTCCAGACGCAAGATGTACCCCTGGTTTGTGGGATACCATCTGTTGAAAATCGCGTTCCACACCCTAGAGACACTGGCCTTGAGACCTGTGGCATCGATATGGAGATACCACTATGCCGCTTAGCCAAAAGAGAACATCCTCTAGTGGCGAGCGACCACTAGATGGTATAAAGCCATTAATTAAATCGCGGTGCAAAGCCGCCAATTCGACCTCTAGGGCCTGATCAAACCATCCAAGACAGCAAAGGAAAAAGAGTTGCCCCATGAATGCTATTCCTGAAGCATTCAGCTACAAGCAAATTGTCAGTGAAATCCAAAAAATGAAACCATGGAAAATGTGAAAGTAAGCAAAAATGACAAGGAAAAAACAGAAAAAAAGAAAATCCTTACCCCAAAGCCTCAATCAGTTGCACTTTGTGCAGGTAACTATTAGCAGTTGCGCTTTCAGACATCTGCGCCGACTCCGCCAAGCTCACTTTACAGCAGGAAAGTCAATAAATGAACGAAAAAATGGGCTCACGGTCCTAGGACTCATGAATCTGAATGTAAAGGTGCCCATGGAGAGAAAAAAGAAGAGAAGAAAGTGAGAAGTTCGCTACTATGTGAGTAACGATGGAAATAACGCTAAACCGCTTTGGCGGGTGACAATTTAGTTCCAAAAGTCAAAGGTGGTCAGATTGTCCAAGGGGGCTAGTGAAATCGGAAATAGTGATTCAAGGACAAAGGGTGAAAGAAGAGGGTGGATGCGTTGATGATATCCCCATCATACCAAGGGATAGGTTTGACAGGTGTGACGGGTCAGGAATCTAGGGGGTGGCAGTGGTCGCTCACCAGTAGAGGGTATATGAATCCCTAGGTTCCTGACAGGAGGCCCAAACACCCAGGATGACCTTAGCCACTAGAGTATGTTCCCCCCTAGTCCTTGAACATTGCTGGATTGTCTCCCGTAGGTTATGTTAGCTCCGTCTAGCAGCCGCTATTCACCAGAGGACGTTCTTCTTTGGCCTAGGTATACTCGGGGTAATAGGCTAAATAAGTGTAAATGTGAGTTGAAAATCAAAGCCTTAAGCAAAAGAAGGGTGTAGGAATGAGAAATGAGGAAAGAGAAGGAGAGGAGCGAGCGAGTGAGTGAGTAAGATGGCGGTATTCATAGCCTTCTGCCCCTAAACGAGTCATGTGTGAAGCGTCAGATTGGTGATGGATTTGCATCACTTGGCGGTAGATTTCACTATTCTATGACATGGTTCCTCCCATTCGAGCATCCGAAAGTCAGTTGAGAATCAGATAGTTATTTATTGGTTGCCTTGCGACAAAGTTATAGATGGTATGTATAAAAAGATGCTGAGTTGAGTGGTATAATCTCAGGTCTATCAAACTGGCCTGACGGTGAAAAAACGTGTCCATGTACAATCATCCAGGAGTTACAAAACCGGCCACTGTATCCCAAGTGAAAAATGCAAAGAGAAAGTAAGGGGCAGTTTCCGGTGTAAATGTTTAATCAAGATCAGGAACGGGGAGTCCGTTAAAAATCTTAACTTTGAGACCTAACTTGGCCAGTGCCTCGGTTGAGTTCTTATCTCTCAACTCCCGGGTGTCCTTCTCAGAAACCAAGACGAAATTGTGTACGAGCAACGCAGTGCCAATAGGGACGTCATATTTAGCGGCCATAGCAGGGTCGGTGACGGTGGTAGTGTCGACGACAAGGGAAGACTTGACACCAAAAACGGCATCGGAGCTTTCAAAGGGGTCTCCGCGGAGGAAAAGGGAGCTGTAGAAATCCCAATAAGTTTCGTTGACAAGGACAAGAAGGTCAAAGGGAAAACAAAGGATGCGTACCTGATCAAATGATCATATCCTTGCTTTTCAAACATGAAGTGCATATGGGCGGGACGGTATGGGTGGCGTTTCAGTAACATCAACATTTTACCGACGGGCCCGTCGTGGGGGATGGGGTATGGAACGGGCTTGATGGCCTTGAACCAGAAGTTACCCTGTGCATCACTGTGCATGACTCCTCGTCCATCAGGCTTGGTGCGGTTGGCATGTTGCACGTCATAATGGCCTGTCGAATCGGTTTCCCAGATATCGACCTTGACGCCCTCGATGGGGACACCGTTGGTATCTTTGACGTTGCAAATGCAGAGTAGTGGGTCTCCCTCGGGATCGTGTGAAAGCTTGGAGCCAGGATCTAGGTGTTCGGCGTCGTGGGTGTGGAAGGGACCAAGGACGGTTCCTTCAGTGGAGCCAGCTGGTTTGGGGTGATCGATTGCGTCGATGAGGAGGGAAAGACCGAGAACGTCAGAGAGAAGGATAAATTCCTACACACATAGGTCAGATAACCCATACTCCGAAAAAGATACGAAGCAAGCATGAAACCCACCTGGCGGACATCAGTGCAGATCTTGCCGACCTCCGTCAAGAACAGCAATCCAGTCATCCATTCCTGGGTGCTGAGTCTCGTCTCGCGGGCGAAATCATGTAAATGTGTGACCAATCTTTCCATAACGAATTTCATACGCGCATCGGGGCATTGCGAGTTGATTAGGATGGTGTTTTCGGTGATATTCCCAATGGTAAGATCCTTTAACGGAGGAATAGTGACCTTTGAGGGATCCATAACTGCGATTCTCTTTTGCTTTCTGCTCGAATATAGGAAATTGGTGGGTATGTGGTTGCTCCTTCGAGACTCAATTGATCACTACCATACAGGTCTTTTCAAGGTATGCGAAAAGAAAAGGAGAAGGGAAGGGTGCGATGAAACCCAATTTCAGCAAATTTGAAAAGCCCTAAGATGGCAAAGCAACCGGAGAACGTGGAGCGCGGGGTGGAAAGATATTTAACCCCTCCCGCCAACGCCAGCAGGCAAATCCCACATTCCTCTCCTCCGTGCGGGCAGTAAGCTTTTTGATATCGAACGACCATCGGACCAAAACTTAGGTAGTTAACGAATCGGCGTCCCCAAAGCTACCCGCAGCGCCCGAGAAACCCACGAGCACGGTTGACGGCTGCCCAGCGCCTGATGACAAACAGGTCTGTCATCATTAGTCGGGCGGTGCCTGCGCTTCGTGTCTTGTCGCAGCGACTCGCCGTCGGATCTCCCACTCGGCAATTGCGCAACTTTTATGTCAGCAGCTCCTCTCCGCCGCCTCCTCATTCCGCACTAATCCCGATCCATATTCGTCCGCTTAGTCAGATCATCCTCTCTGTGTTCCGCCTCCCCTTGCTGAGTTACAGATAGTCAGCGTGCTGCAAGCCTAAATCTTTGCCCACAGGCATGCCCGGGAAGAACTCATATCCGCTGCCCCGGCCAGCGCTAGACGACTAGTCCATTCCGTCCTCCACTTTCTCTTGGCAATTTACGAGACTTGAGACCCTAAGAGCTGGGGAAGAAACAAAACATCGAAGCGGAGACAATTTTGACATACATATATTATCTTAATCAAAGATCCCATTCCTAGTCTGAGCCGTCACACTGCACATTAACATATGAAACTGACAAGCTAAGGGAATTGGGTCGCAAACAACCTTCCATATAAGTACACTTCAAAACACGCTTGGAACCAGAAAACTGCTAGAAAATTGAAAACTGAGATAAAGAATAATGGCTTGGATGCGAAGAAAGAAACATATCAAAGGCAAAAAGTGGACAGGTCTGAAAATATGATGATATTCCCTCGAACACCGGAACCAAGGCAAAGAATGGAGGAAAATCACGCATGAACTGACACTTTTCTCGTCACCTATCGTGTCTAACTAAACTTCGCAAGGGCGCAGACTTTAATCGTTGTCAATTATGGGATAGCCTACTGCGCCATGGCTTGATGGGCTTCAGCTTCTCTACGTTCTCGCTCGGCAGCAGCGGTACGAGCTTGATGGTGCGTCATCGTGTCCATAATCGCTTGAGCCAACGGGTCAGGAGCATCTGGGTCATCACATCCAGCGCGCCCACCATTAACGTTGCCATGACCACCAATCGGCCAAGGCTCCTTTCGTCCGTTTCCACCAGAGGTTGACACCATGTTTTCACTCTGCGATCTTTGGGGAGGTGACGATCGAGAGGGTTGTTGCGGCTCCGATGCTGGCCGGGCGACGGGAGCTTGGCCGTCCGTACTTACAGAATTGAATGGATCTATGCGTTCCACCGTCTCGTTTCTATCCGATGCAGTGTTTGGAGAGGCGCTTTCTTGACTTTTGCGGGGATATATGTCTCGAAGTTCTTCCAGCCTGACTTCTTTCCAGGAGCATTTTGCATGCTTTTTTGTACACCCCATACAAGCAGTCAAGTTTTTCAGGCAATCCATATGTAATCGGCGACAGCGATCGCAGGGTGGAAGCACGCGCTCACCTCGTTGCAAAGTTTCCATCCTACTAACCATTTCGCTCTTGTAGGGCCCACCATCATCTCGTTCGTAGTGGCTCGTGGACTTCGTCTGTGGCAATAGTGATGACGGGGTGCTTGGAATCGCGACAGGCGCATAAGATCCCACATATTCGCCAGGGTCAGATGCGCGAGGCCGTGACGATCTCGAGTTATGCCGACCAGGGTTTGTGCCGCCCTGGTCTTCCTCTGGATAAAGCCTGCGCTCCGATGTTGTAAAGAACTTTTTCATCAGCTCTGCCCTAGTGCTAGGTGACGCTCCTTTAATTGAGGTGCCATTGATTATAGTTACATTATCAGTATTGGGTTGCGAGAACGTAAAATGGCTACCCGACACAATGTGCTCGTTTTGGGATTCTGGTCGTGAATTTACAGCCACGAATCCTGATGTCGGCGAATGTGGACGCGATTGGCCGTTTGTAGGTGCTGCGGTTCCATTAGGATCTTTCCACGGGCTGATCGCGCGCTGGCCCTGGGTGACTAAAACCGCATCGGTTTCCCGTCGTGTAATAATAGCATTTCTGCGGTTCTTGAGGCGATGGTTCAATTGTCTGGCACGGGCAGATACTGTAGAGACCACAACGAAGATTAGGAAGGAATTCAAAATATGCGCAGAAACTTTTCAGATGATCGAGTTCCACTTGCCTTGATCAGCTAGCTGAATAATATGGGACAGGTTCTTTTCCAAGATCTCCAGGGAACCTAGCTCCTTTTCCTCATCCTCGCTAATGGGTTGTGGCGGGATCATCCTTTGTGGCATACCAGAAGCGATCAAAATATAGTCTTCTTCAGAGATTTCAACGCGGCTCTGCTTAATGTAAATTTGGCAAACACGAACTCCATTTCTGGTCTTCTCCAAATTAAACTGCTCTGGTTTATTCTTCGCGAACTCAACAACGTCGAGCCAAGTCACATGGGTGCCTTCCTTTCCATTAGATTTTAGCACGCGAGGCGGACTATCGAAAAGGCGCTCGAATCGCTTGACGAGGATCGGTCCAATGGGGCAAGCACCCAGATTTCCAGCAATGCTTTCATGGCGTTGGAGGACGCCGTCGTATTCACCGATGAGGCGAAGAATGGACGGAATGGTGTCTTCTGCGGACACTAAAGGGAGATTTTCCGCGTACTGGCGGGCCAGGTAATTGATTTGAAGGTGGTTTGAAGTCTTTGGCAATTTAGAGGCTATCGGGGGATAGTCACTGGTTGGAGACCTTGGGCGTTTATTCGAGGATTCTGCCATCTTCGCCAACGGACGAGCGGTCCTTCCAGTTGGAAGGTGCGTCGCTGAGCGATGCAACGCCGAGGAAAGCGCTTGAGGCCAGGACGCGATAATCGTTCCAAGAAAACTTGGGTCGCGTAGAAAGGGAGAGGGAACTGGTTGTAACCAAAATAAAATTCAAGGTTTGGTACAAATTCGACGGAATACGATGATCTTTGATAGAAAGAACTCCAGCGATGGGACGTTGGCAGATCTGGGAAACTCGGTAATTATAACGAAGGTAAGATGCGAGAGTAGTCAAAAGAAAAGTTGCTGTATAACTGGAGTATAAAAAACGCAAGCTGGGTGGAGGGGAAAGGCGTTCGACAGGAGGAAGGGAGTTTAGAGGGTGAAGATAGGAGAGGAGGGGAGGAGAGGGAGAGGGAGAGAGGGGAGGGAGGAGGAGCGACAAACTGGGTGGGAAAGGGTATTACGGCTCACGGGAAAGGGAAACCAGCTCTACACCAGGAAAGCACGCAGAAAAAGGGTAACGGAAAGAGCAAGAGGAGGGGAGGAGTGGAGAATGAGGGAAGGTGCGGCTACCGTATCATTACGCAAGCAGTACGGCAGGACAGCGAAATTTTGGGGCTTTTTGCCAAAGAAACCCACCGCCCACTCACTAAAAGGAGGTGCAAAAACCCAAAGAGCTGCCGGTTTTCAAAGAAAAGCAATGTCCGTGCCACATTGAGGGCCTCTTCGGTGCCTCTTATTGGCTGGCGAGGGCAAGTTACCGTTTGAGAAGCACGGAACGGAAAACACGTCGTCAATTATTCCGTACACGATACCAGACATCGCAGGATGGGAATGGAGCATGATTCGCCGGAATCCATCCTCCCGTCAATACTTCCTCCATTCCGTTACGTTTCCATTACACTGCTAAAGTTACCATCACCCATCCTCAAGCTTAGCCACCCCGAAAATATATGTAGTTGGTAATATCCTCGAAGGAAGGGTTTTTCACGATAGACGCGATCACGAAATTGGTTATCAAAGACTTAAGATACCGATTTGTCCAGTTATTATTCTGGGCAAGAAATATAATAATGTGTAAGAAAACGTATGCATGTCAAAACTCTAGCCGCGCCCCCCATCCCCCTTTCCCCCAAATCATGCAAACCGACTCGCGTGCTGTTTATAATGCAAAACTTGCCTACGACGAAAGAGGGGTGGAGAGACATATCGGCAACTGAAAATCGGAACGACATTTTCTTTGCCGAATTGGGTGCGGGACGCCTAGAATTCACGCGCACACACAGAGCACCTTCATGGCCCTGTCCGCCCGGGGTCTGATCACCGCCACACGCTCCATGACGCTGGACTGTTTAGTTTACCCTGGTCAACTGTGTCAGCACAACATACGAAGAACCTGGGATGGCCTGTAATTCAAAAATCATAATTTGAAGAGAATTCTTAGGTAGGTGTTGGGGTGGTATTGTTGCGCCCCGTCTCTCACAGCCTTTCTGGTTGCGTTGTGTCACTAAGACTTCAGCGGAAAGGCTCAATCCAGAAAATCCCGCCCGGTCCTTTCCGCTCCTCCCAAAAGGGTTTAGTGTGCGAGCCATATTGATTTACGGTACTCCCAAGAGACCACTTGCGCATACCCCTCTTCGGCAGCCGAAGCGCTGATCGAAATGCAGTGGATGCAGCTCTGCCACAGATGACGCAACTAACACAGGCCAGCCCTTTCTACAGAGGACAGGGGTTCAAACAACCTTCGACGTTGAAGTGTGAAGATATTCCTTCTAAGGATTAATTAACTAATTTTCTTGCAACGTTCACTCCCTGGGACAGGTGATGAATTGATTTTGCGGTATAGCCGCCCGATCTTGAGGATCCATACCATCAATAAACAATCGCAAACAGGACTTTGTGTGTGCTTCGACTTTTCCCAGTCATCCTGTGGGACTGTTAGGAATTTTTTGTAGTGGCTCGTTTGAGACCCAGAAATTGATTCAGGAGCTTCCGTTGTTTCCGGTGGGAGTTCTTTTCCTCCTAGCTTGAAGCTTGATGAGAACAAGCATTTTCAGATCTGAGACCTTCGGAGTCGCTGGCGAGGCTATTGAACTCATCCCTGATCGCACCATTCTGTCTCTCTCCGTTCGATGGCAATAATAAACGGGTATGAGAGAGTCGTATCGATTGCTCATGTGGGAGCAAACCTAAAAACGAGCCCTTCATACGTACGTCAAACGCCCGATCACGAAACGCCGCTAACGACGCGGGCTAAACTTCTTAATTATTGTCAAAATTTCGGACGGATGGTCCGCAAAATCCGGCGTCTCACATAATACAACGCGGCCTCAAAAATGGGTGCATTGTCAATATTTCGATTCACTGTAGCAGCAGATCCTTGGAGAAACCAATTGATTCTTCATCAGGGTGCAATAGGATCGGTGTAAATGCGTCTCGAACTAAAGCATATTGGACTTAACCCAAAAGGTTTGCTATGTTGGGATGGTAGTAATATCCACTCAAGAAGAGATGAAACGGATACAATGCATCTACACCATAGCAAACTGGCACTCTTCAACCCGACAACTTGTTTTTGTGGTTATTGGTAACCGCAATCGAGCGCAGAGGGCTTACTGTTCTACTACGCCCATGAACATCGTTAAAAGTCCGTGAGTGGTAGGACTATTTAAGCCCTGTCCAATAAGTTAGTAAGCCTGCAGAGATCTCAAGGATACATATTGATGACCGTTAAGCGACTGAATTGTGTCGAATAATTATATGGCTTAAGAATCTTCCGCAGACGCGCCTATTTTCTGTTTGAAAGCAGCGGGAGGACGGCACGACCCGGTTGTAGTAAGGATAACAGCCATCACGAGAACTCATATGGAGAGTGCATTGCCGTTGGAGCACAATTAAGTCTCGTAAACCACACAAGCCTGAGCTTGTTGAATCCTTCAAATCTAACTATTATCAGTGATAATTACCCAGTAGACTCCTCATCCTGTCTGAAATCTGATTGAGTGTCGCGGCCCTGGCCAAATTCGTTTCATAACTGTGAAATACTTACAGTTTTATCTGGAGAGGAGGTAATGGCTATGCATGACTCTAGAGAGGCAATTGTGGTCTTCGGAACCATGCCGTATTTAATAACTCCTCCATACATCGACAAGCCATTATTAATACGAGGATAACTCGTTGTCCTCCGGAATTATTACTGTAACTAACAACATCACGAGAAGTGTTCCCGGTCGACATTTCCTATCCATCGAGCCAGAAGCCAATGCCACCCCTTTGTCCAACCACTCCTCTGTCTACCCGACAGCTCAATTTGGCCATCCACTAACACCATGTCTTTACGAATAGGTAACTCATTTCCGTTCAACCAAGCTTTAGAAGGGTATTTATCATAGCTATCTACTGAATGCACATTCATTAACAGCAACAGTCCCGAGATGTCCTTTGCGGCTTTCTCGGTTAGCCTTCGAAAAGCTCTCCATCAATCCTCTAGCCATTGCGATCGCAAACCAGACCAGGTACGTACATCATCATAAACTCCAGGCCCCTTGCAGCATTTGATGCTGACGCGCCCAGGTTTCAATCCATCTCAACAGGCTCCCAAGTGAAAACCCCTCAAGATGGTCAAAAGCTCCTCGCTGCACAACGTCTGAACCGTCCCCTCTCCCCCCATATCACCATCTACAAGCTCCAAACCACCAGTGTCCTTTCTTCTCTTGAGCGCCTCACGGGAATGATGTTCTCGGGGGGTCTCTACCTTTTCGGCACGGTATACGCTCTCTCCCCATACTTGGGGTGGGATTTGTCGTCTGCGTCAATAGCTGCCGCGTTCGGAGCATTGCCTCTTGCTGCCAAGGTGGCGGCTAAGTTTACCGTCGCATGGCCTTTTCTGTTCCATTGCTTGAATGGAACAAAGTACGTGATTTGGTCGTCGGGAAAATTGTTGACCAACAAAGCAGTTGTCCAGGCAGGTTTGACAATTGTCGGTGCCTCCACGTTCGGCGCTATTGCTTTGGCCTTGTTTGTTTAGATAGCTACTACATACTAGCAATTGAAAGTGTGGATACATCGAGCCACAAAACAACCCTGCCAATTCTTCAGCTCAATATTCGCCTCTCCATAAGAGAATCAACCACATGGAAATAGACAAGAGAACATCCATATCTTGCGCCCTGATGGTGATGATGAAGCTAACGGCTCTCAAGAAGACAAAGCCTTCGACCACACTCGAGACATCGTTATTATACCATGATGTTACAAGTAACTAAACTAGTGTTACGTACTAGCGCTGTATTGTAAGACTGTTTGTAACGGGAGCATTCTGATCGTTCCACTAAAAGCGGCCAGACTTCATGCCCAGAATAGCCTAGTCGTTCTTTCGTCGCCCAACTTCAACAATTTTGTGACGAGACGCAGACCATCGTGAAACAGCGCCAGTCGTCCGCCGCGGAGAAAAGAATCAAGAGGCAGGGGCCGTATACTAGACCTGGACTGGAGAAGGCTTCGAATTTGGGAGCAATTCTCCATACATATACTCGTTTCTTCTCGCACACAACACCCCTCTCCCAGCCAATCAGATACATACATACCCTTTTCCAAGCGGCCTACTTGTTGCAGGACTATTTAATTTCTGGGAATATAAAACACTGTACGTCCCGTTTGACCACATTTTAAACGAACATGTCCGAACGGGGCTCCTTTCGCGGAGGGTTTTCTCGCGCTGGCGGCCGGGGCGGAGGGCGTGGAGGGCGTGGAGGAAGAGGTGGCGGTGCACCTGGTGGCGGTGCAGGTCATCAACAACAGAGCCAGCAAGGCCAGCAGCAGGAGAAACCAAAGAAGGAGAATATTCTGGATTTGACCAAATACATGGATAAGGAGGTCCACGTAAAGTTCAGTGGCGGAAGAGAAGGTGAGTTGTTTCGATTCGTTGACATTTAATCCCTTTTCTCCCTTGTGCATGTCCGCCGTTCTCTTCCGAGCTTCTTTCGCAAAGCCCAAGATTCAAGGAGTCACACTTGCCCTCATTATCTCCTTGCTTCTGAGGCGCTGCCGTGGCTGCCTTGCCCGCTGTTTCTGTACGCCAATTTGATTACGAAATGCGCCAACCATATGAGACCATGTCATACATTCGATATGACTTTGAAGCGGGACCAGCCCATTGGGACTCGAATTCCTTCCATTGTGGCTGTTTTTTATCAGAATTCTGACTGGATTTCCATTACAGTTACTGGCACCCTGAAGGGGTATGACCAACTCATGAATCTTGTCCTTGATGAAGTAAAAGAAATCATGCGCGGTAAGTACTATTTGTGCTCTATTCCGTGAGCTGGCGACCCATGATCTATGTAGCAGAACTAATGGCTCAAATAGACGATGAAGGCAATGAGACGACTCGTTCCCTTGGGTTAATTGTTGCACGGGGGACACTTCTGGTCTTGATTTCACCCGTTGATGGGAGCGAAGAGATAGCCAATCCTTTCTTGCAGCAAGAAGAAGAATGAAAAACTGCACCGATCCGGAAATATTTAATGCTACTTTACCACTGAGTTTTGTCGATTGATTTCGATGCAGGCTGAAAAGCAGGCGTTAGGAAACGGGGTCACTTATCGGAGCAGATATGGATAGACTTCTTTCCATCTGGTGGTGAGTATGGCTTATTCGCCGTTCCGTGTTATCGCAGTTGGGGAAGCGCAAAGCCAGTACTAAAGCCGACTAGCGCAGAGATGGAGATTAGCTAGGATGATAGTCAAGGATCATGATGATACTACTAAAGCAGTAAATCGGAGGAGCGATTACAAGGAAATATGCAATGAACAATAGCATTAAGCCCAAGATGCTGAGTCCTCAAAAGTCATATTGTACCCGATCCCTGGTCCAAGAAAAAACGGGAGAATGGCTCGTGTCCTCAAGTCCTCCAATAACTTCACCAACAGATGGTAGAAATCTCATCTCACTAGACATTTACCTACGTATAAACAAGCGAAAGATTTTTGATTTCTTCAAGCAGGGCTCCGCCGAGTGTAGGCGTGGAAGTTATATGAACTTGCCAAGAACCCGGTTTCCCGAAGGGCGTGTGCCTACTCTCTACTTAAAGTAGAGAACGGCCAAAAGGTACGATTATAGGGATGCATTCAGTACCTTAAAACGATAGTTCACTCACTCAAGGAAATGTCTTCCGCAAATAGACCCCTCTACATCAACCCCGGCGCAAAAGCCTTCAAAGTTGATCCATCCGACTCTAGGAAGTCAGCTCACATCCGCAAATTCCACCAATCCCTCCCGTCATACTCTTCGTCGCCACTCATCCCCCTCCCAAGCCTCGCCAAATCTCTCGGCATCAAATCAGTTTTCATCAAAGATGAAAGCAACCGGTTTGGCCTGCCATCCTTCAAGATCTTAGGCGCTTCATGGGGCACTTTCCGGGCTCTTGTGGAGTATTTGAATCTTCCGCTTGATAGCGTTGGGTTAGATCAACTTGCCAGGGCAGCTCAAGTTAAAGATATAAAATTATACACCGCGACGGATGGGAATCATGGGCGAGCCGTGGCAAGGATGGCAAAGTTGCTTGGTATTAAGGCGGATATTTACGTTCCTAGCTGCTTGGATGAATATACCCGGGACTTAATTGCTAGTGAGAAAGGGAGTAAAGTCACTGTTATTGATGGAGATTACGATACCGCCGTCCACACCGCAAACCAGCAGGCCAGATCATGCCCGAGCGGGATCTTGATTCAAGATACTTCGTTTGAAAACTACGAGACAATACCCATGTGGATCGTGGAGGGATACTCAACCATGCTTGACGAAATCGACTTCCAGCTCAAAACCGACTATTCCCTCTCACCAACCCTGATTATCACCCCTGTTGGCGTAGGGTCTCTCGCCCACGCCGTCGTCTCCCACTCCAAATCAGCAGATCCACCTGTGGGCGTTCTTGCCGTCGAGCCCGACGCCGCCGCATGTCTATATACCAGCTTAACCGCGGGGAAAATAGTTCCACTCAAAACTACAGAGACAATCATGAACGGACTTAATTGTGGAACCGTATCGTTGACTGCTTGGCCCATTCTGCGTGACGGCGTCGATGCCAGTGCAACAGTGTCGGATCTTCAGGCGCACCGTGCAGTGGAGTACTTGGCGTCACAGGGGATTCATCTCGGCCCGTGTGGTGCAGCAGGACTTGCCGCGATACAGTGCATTGCGGATTTCAACCCACTTGGTCTAGGTGCCGATTCTGTAGTGGTCATCTTGGGTACTGAGGGGGCACGTTTATATCCAGCGTGTGAACCATAGAGGTGACATGTGACTTTTGGTCTTGTGAATCCCTCTGATTCTTACCCAACAACAGCAAATTCGAATCTAAACCTCCCATTTTTAAATAAAATGTTTAGTAAACAATCTAAGTAATAGCTTCCATTTTGGAGTTTTGGTATTTACTTATCAAAGAATTAAGCGGCAGTTGTAACCGTTGCGTGGTCGCTTCAGTTACTCCGAAATTTTGGCGCCAAACAAGATATGACGGGGCTGCTCTCTCTTCCTCTCTTTCTCGTCACCTCGGATGCTTGATAACCTCTTCAGTCTCTGCCAGCCTCTGATAACAATATGCCCAATCACCATCGCCACCAGATATGTCTTGAAAATATCCTTGACTTCTCCTCTCAATCCCCTTTTGGCCACGGATGAACTAAGCAAGGCCCACTAGACTTTTAACCAGCTACTCAAACACTGCGAACCTTTGCAAAACAACAAGCCATATAAAAAAGCCACTCTGGTCCGCTTGATGTACGAGTATGCCCGCTCTAAAGAGATCTTTTTACATCAACTTTTCGTCTATCTTGGGACCCCGACATGTTCTGAGGATCAGCAGCCCTCAAGCTTTTCGGAAGGCTTGTCCTTGTTCTCCGACTTTGACACTACAACAAGCTCAGAAGATAAGAAGAGGGATGCAGAAAGAGTCATCAATTTTTTTTTGCAGATTATATCTTTGATAACTTCTTTCTACCACGTACGCACAATCACCTGCACCCACCCACCTATAATTGTAATTCATACTGACAGTCAATCTGTAGTGAAAGCATCTGGACAGAGAACACCCCAGCCTACTCCAGCAGCATTATCCGCTCCTGCGCTTGAAACCGTGACCGGGACTTCGACGAGGTTATCAACTCTTCGACGTGATTGCCTCCTTCGAGATCATCACCGCTGCGTGGCTACCCGAGCGTTTGACAGAGAAGAGGCAAAAAAGAGATCGCAGAGAGATGGGTCAAACTCTCAAGAGGATGAAGGCCTGCCATTGATTCATTCCAGGCACTCCCTCGCTCGGCTTGAGGTTGCCCACATCCCACATTCTCTCATGTCCCTAGGTGGCGAACAGCAGTTGGTAAGGTGTCCTATCTATTAAGCTCGCCAAATTCTCTCTAATGGTATTCAGAGTGGATCGAAAAAAGCTGCCCTCGCGATCCTCGATATGTTTGATCCAGGTGTGATCCATCTGATCGAGGGTCCTAATATAGATCGCCCGAGCAATGCTATTACCCTGACTCATGATGCCCATGACCTCTTTGACAATTTTGAAACCTAACTTTAAACCAATGGATCCTACGATGTATCCACCGCATACCTACAAGATAGACAGCATGGAAACAAATATCTTGCTATACCTTTCTTGGTTGCAAGTTACAAGGACTTTGCACCTTTCGCCTAACCATACTATCGACCCCCACCATCTCCAAGGCTGCTTGCCATCCATCAGGCGGTTGCCGCTATGCCGCATCTTAGTGCTGCAGGGGAGCACATTGATGAGATACTTCGTGATATGGAAGATGTCTGTATCCAGAGCGACGGCTCTTCACAGATAGTGTATCTAGTGTCCTTGAAACTCGGCGGTTGGCTTGACAGTGTGGCAGGTTTGAAAGATCCCGCTCCTTTGATCTCCCTTTAGGTAAACGGACTGATTTACATCACGTCTCGACAGCTTTGCAGATTTCATCGTTGGGAGAATCAGCAATGTCAATCCACTAAAGCCACAGCGCGTGATTTTAACTTATGTATTAGTGGAATTAGATTCCAAGGAGGGAGCCCATAAATACCCAAGAGCTGAGGAAAAGTCACGCGATTGATTCCCTCCGTTGACCAATGACCCAAATAAATATACTCTGGTAACAAAGCAACCGAAGACAGCTCGGAATGCGCCCGAGGAGCCGCACCGATTTTACGATGGCCATTGTATGCGCCGTTACTCTTGAGGCAGACGCTGTTGAGGACCTATGACCGATTGGGCAAATTCTATGGTAGATAACTTGGAGATGCGGGCTCATGCATCAATGGGAGGGTGGGAGAACACAATATTGTCCTGTGCTACATGCCAGGAGCAGGGAAGGGGGTGCAAGTGTAGCAGTTTCAAGCCTCCGAGTTAACTATACTAGAATCCAGCTTGCACTGGTAGCTGTGAGGTGTTCTAAACCCACCCAACCATAAGGAAATCTTTCTTGTTGATGTCATATTTAGCAACGCGGTGGTTGAATGTGACTTTGGCAGAAAATATCCGGGTGGTTTCCCGCGCAAATACCGATGTGAAGGACATTCTAGGAAGACCAAGACGTGAAATCCCGATCCTCCTCGCTAGCTTTGGGGCGGAAAAACAATCTTTGACTGAATTTCGGGGCTAGAAGTTTTGACATATTCACGCCATTCAACAACCAGGGACCTAGTGGCGACACCCTGAATCTGATGATGCTCTCTTCGCAGCCTTTCATCGCCACAAACATTGCAGTGAAGGTTCTTCCAACAAATGCCAATTGTTTTAGTGATGACTCACACGATATTATAGTTATGTGAGGAGGCAATAGGGAAAGATGGCAAGAATCTTGGATGTGATAGCCGTCGCCGGGGGTGGGTTGACGCTGTCAAAGTATCCGTGCATATTGGGAAAGCGGCGTCCGCGGACACATTGACGAAATCTGGAAAGCACCGCGATGAAATTGCCGGAAAAGAGAGTATTATTGGTTCTGAGATGGTTGTGGGGGGGCAAGGGAGCAAGGGTGTGGGACAGCATTTCGTGCATCATCGTCAAGGGGGTGACTATGCGGACAGTCACAAGCACACGCTGCAGTTTTGTAAGGCTTTTCTAAGGGATTGGGAACCTGTTCGCAAAGAAGGTAAGTAACATTATCATTATTCAAGTGTATTATGCTAAGAATGACTTTCTGTTGAGAGAAAGGGTCACTGGACATTCCCTTTTGGAAGAAACCTGCGATTGTAAGGCCGGCACACCGTGCAGAGGAGTTTTTGGCATCACAGGGAATTCATCTCCGTCGATGCGATGTGGCCGGACTTGCCACGTTGTTGGCCTACAGAATGAAATTTGGTCTCCGGCCAAAAGAGCCAAAACAAACACGTTTAACTCACCGCAGTACTATAAAGCGAAAGTGCAGTTTGTTCATCATGCCGCTACATTGCTGGCAGATTGCTACAATGTTTCTATTGATTGGGAGATTTTTCCATCTGCTATCGTAGAGAATACATTGTACCAGGTAGCAGCCGCACACAATGGCATCTATTGCAGATAGATGTAAATGAATTAGCAGCTATATTTAAACATGATATTGATAGGGGGCTGTAACAGGACTCCGTAGGGCTGCAGACCTACAGTTAATATAATAATTGATTTTGCAGGTGAAATCAGGGGTCTCGAACCTCTATAGCTGAAATAGGAAATTAGGGCTTGGCAATTGGCCAATCAGATGCCTTACTAAGGTGAAGAATTTCAGTCTAACGCGTGTGATTTCACCAACCCTAAAAACCGTCAACTACGCGTTTCATAATATAGTACGGAGTCGTAAGAATAACAGCCACACGGGCAGCCAGCTAAGATTTTACTCTGCTTCCTTTATGGCTGAATTATCATTAGCCGAAAATACTATCATCGAGAACAATCCTCTAACCGACTCACTTGATAAAACATATGACTTGCTTCAGGAGGCGGAGAAAGTCTATGAGTCGAGCCTAATTTCCCCCGACAGCGCCGTTGATGCCCTTGATCAACTCTGTCGGAACGCAATATCAAAACTTCTCGCGACTTTACTAGGAGAGGAAGCAGCGCTCCTGCTTCCCTCGCAAACAACTGGTAAAAATGTGGCTTCTGGCATAGCGATTCTGTTTGACCGCATTCAAGGAGGCAACTTTAACTACCTCCACTATCAGGCACCGGTGCGCCTGGTCATCCAAAGACCTGCCCAAAACTGAATTACAGAACGTCAAAATCTGGGAAGCTGTTCTTGACCTCATCGCAAGAACAACGCCTACAGCGAGCGTCCTCCTGCCTTCCATGGTACGCCGCTCAAAATCCACCTCGTCATCGCAGAAAGATTCTGAACAGACGCTTAAGTTGGTCAATCCGAGGATCTTTGAGGAAATACATGACTGTACATTCCGAGGTGTTTGAGTGTCTCTTTGCCAAATATTTTAAAGGGAAAGACTGGAGTGACAAAGCAGAAGCCATATGTCAACAAGCGCTGGACCAAGGTGCCAATAACAACTGGGCTGAATTCCTGATCCTCCAACACAGAGTAAAGTCGTCAATTGGTTTCTTGATCTTCAACGTAGCCTTCTCTCAGAATCACGTGGTGTCTATTTCCCCACAGAGAGTAAAGCGGGTCTTACTGGTTCAGGAGCAGAACGGCAAGTTGACCTCCTGATGAGAAATAGGCATATAAACCTTGAGCAAAACAAACATGATTGGAAAGACATTCTGGTAGTTGGCGAGCTCAGAAAGCCTAAGGGGGAGATTAGAGCCAAAGACACTCTATTGCAGATGGGCCGTTATATACGGGAGGCCTTTGCAGCCCAGCCAATTAGGAGGTTCATCCATGCATTTACCATCTGTGGAACCAAGATGGAGGCATGGGTGTTTGGTCGATCGGGTCCCCTACAGCTCTGGGGTCATTGAATTCTATGAGAATCCAAGACAGTCCTTCCAAATGCTGGTTTTTGGATACACTATGATGAGTAATGACGAGCTGGGACTGGGACTTTCTTGCAAATGATGGGCAATGTGTGGCAAAATCCTCATGGGTGTCGGACCGGCGGCGGCCGTAGGTAGAACTTTTCGAGCTGACGCGTCAAAGGGGAGTTAAGGGAGTCGCCAAGGTTATCGGTCATACTAATATCACCACCATCGCTGATATGCGCCGCGGCCTGATCTTTGACAACAAGCGTCACAACTTCAGAAGCGCTCCTCCAAGTGCAACCTCCTCATTTCGTCAGTCTCAGTCCCACAAGCCTTTGTTGTACCTTCTCAGTCCGGTCAGTACATTAGCCGAGCCTTTTTAGTAAGAATGGAGATGGGTCCTATGATAACCGCATTCTTCGTTGCCTGGTGATCTCACCTTCTGGCCAGCCGGTCCACCAGTATGGCTCGTCGCTAGAGCTGTTCATGACGCTTCGTGATGCAATAAAGGCGCATCAATCTCTATATCGGGATGGCAAAGTTCTACATAGAGATATTTCAGAAAACAATATCATAATAACAGATCCAAAGAAAGCAGATGGTAATTCTGGAATGCTCATTGACCTTGACCTTGCCAAGGAAGTCGGTAGCGCGCGAAGCGGCGCACGGTACCAGACTGGCACAATGGAGTTTATGGCGATTGGAGTGTTACTTAATATTGATCATACCTACCGGCATGATCTCGAGTCGTTTTTCTACGTGCTTATCTGGCAATGCGCCCATCGAGGTTGGGAAAAATTGGCGCAATTGCAAAAGTTATATCAGCTAAATGACTGGTCAGAAGATAGTATGCTAAACAAATGGCGCTCCAGAAGTCGTGAGAAAATCGCAAATATACAACAAGGCAACACGGAAGCTGACCGATTTGAGCGAAGTTTAACGAGTGGATATTCCCTCCCGAAAAAAGTTTTCTAACAAAGTGGTACAGTGGTAACTTCATGGAGATCGCAAGGTCTAAGCGAAGCGATATGATCGCGGGTGGGTTTGAGTATATTCTGTCCGAGTTCCCTCCAATATTTGATTGTGCCAAATCGCTTTGCAAAGATATACGAGACATTCTCTTTGGCAACAGAGGAGATTTCGTTGGCACCCCGCTAGACTCGGCCTGTTTGTATAAGCCCATTATCAAGGCATATGATGATGATGCGATATCCCAATTCGAATGTCGAAGTGATGAAACGATGGACTGCGTTGTGTTATATTGTTTCAATCACCCTACTTAGACTAGCCAAGTGACTTGCTTAAATAAATGGACTGCCTATAGGGCTATTGAATAATATTCAAGCTACGGGTTAACCGATGGAGTCATGATTCTTTAATGAAGTTATTTGACTTAGCCCTGGAGAGACACCGTTCTTGACATGCGGTTTGGGCACGGACAAAACACTGGAAGTATAGTATTATTATAACAACATACTTGAATTAAAATACCATTATCAAAGCAAGAGTCTTTCAATGTAACATGATGGTCACAAGGAGGCCAAACCGGACTCCTATTAAGCACCTTGACTCCATGTAAGAGAAAGGCCCAGCGGTGGGCTGTGGAATGCAAACCATTCTATCAATCCAGTATATAATATAAAAACTTCTTACTCCTCGCCTTCAGAAGACCCATCATCTTGTATCGTTTCAACCAGCAAGTTACCTCCCCTCCCGACTCGCTCTTTGATTGATCCTCCTCCGTCAATCTCGTAGACTACACGAGGCATGGGAGATACCAAGCGGAAACCATATTTATGCTCAAATCCTTCAGGCTTAGTGGCTTCTGTAGCAGACGATGCAGCTTCCTCGGATCCGGGTTTGAGGATGTCGTGACATTCCACGAAAGCGTATAACTCTTCTATATCTGCATGTCCGGCAAATCGGCGAACAACTCTCTCGCCGTTAGTTAAGCGAAGGCTAATTCGTACCACGTCTTTGTCTGTTGCAGGTGGCTCTGCAGGGATAGATTGAGCTCGCCATCTTTTCCACTGCTCGAGGTCTCGAGCGTATTTCTCAGCCGCTGCTTGCCTTTCCTGTTCTTCCTTTTCCAGTCGTGCTTTTTCGGCCTCGGCTGCTCTCCTTTGTTGGGCTCGTTCGCGGTCAATTGCAAGTGAACGTTCGTATGCAGAATCCTGCTGCTCGCGAATCGATCTAGCAGCTTGTTGCTCTGCTCTTGAAGCACGAACTCGGTCAAGTGGGGACCTGCCTTGATTTACAGTTGTTCGAACCTTTTGAAGGAAAGCTGAAGGCGATGTGAAGCCAGGGATTCTGGCAAGGATTGACATGGCGGTAGACGAGACATTTGGTGTGTGAGCTATTAGCGCAGCAAATGGGAATTTTGTGCAGCGGAGAGAGTTCGCCACCTGGTATGCCTCGGAATCCTGAACATTCCCGCCCCATAATAGTATATTGTTATTGGAATCAGTCAGGAAATCCCGGACTCCCTCGTTTAGAAGCGTATCTCTAACCCAGTTGTTTGTATCATCGTGCTCTGGCGATATCAGGACAACCAGCAAGAACTTGAGGTCCCTGTGAGCCTTTTCCAACGCCATGTTATAGCCACTATCGAGCCAAGGTAAACGATTCGGTCCATATTCCTCTTCAAACTCGCGTATAAACCGAACAGCCGTGTCTTTGGGAGCGAGCGTCCTCCGTCCACTGGTGCCCTTGGTTTGAATGGTGGAAGCCGCCAGGCTATTCAATATCCGAGGCAAAACGGGGAAAAGAGCTCCAAACAGGCGAAGGGAGCTCGCTAGTATTCGGTAAAGGAAATTAAAAGGCGACAAAAGCATCGCAAGAAGGAAAGGAGGTCGGAAAGGCGCTGGCTGGGCAGGCTGGGTGGATATTCTTGGTGCCGGCTGTAGAGGTTGAGACGCAAGAGGAGAGGGGCGAGGCAAGCTACCAAGGTCATTCATCAAATTCTGTGCAAGTCGAGGAGGAGACGACGGAATGGAAGCCTGTGCTTCGGCGAGGGGATCTGGGCCTTCGCCATCAAAGAATTTCGTGATGGCAATCTGTTTATGCCGGTTAGAAAACAGGATGGCATTATTCGAAACTCCTTGTTTTGCGATAGTGAGTGCTCACCTGGACATTCCACTCCGAGCGTTGGAGCAAGGGTATAGCGTCTGACGGCTCCTGGCCGGTGACTGCGATATACGTTTGCAGAGCTTCCTGCTGGGCCGAAGACAAGTCGGGCGTACCGAATCCGTCGTCGGACATTGTTTGATTAAGGCTAAGGCAAAAGCTCCATATGGAGAAAGGATGAAGATAGAGGTTCAAGGTACATGTAAATTTATGAAGAGAGAGGTAGCTGGTGAAGTGTTAAGCAATACTGGACGTGGGTTGTAGCCAACTAATTATTAGTCAGTTAGTCAGTCAGTCAGTTAGTGAGGTCTGGGCCAACCGTTGAGCCGAACAGTTGAATAAATAGTAAATACTACTTGCTGCCTAAACAATCATCACACAATGAATGTTTTCATATCAGATTGGTTGAAGAGAAAGACCATTCCCATTAGGCTAGTTACGTTGAGTTACCG
Organism: Amauroascus verrucosus; assembly: GCA_001430935.1. Taxonomy (NCBI): domain Eukaryota; kingdom Fungi; phylum Ascomycota; class Eurotiomycetes; order Onygenales; family Onygenaceae; genus Amauroascus; species Amauroascus verrucosus. The sequence continues at coordinate 98,244 of LJPJ01001975.1, forward strand.
ATTTTCACACAATTTTGAAATTTGAATTATTATCAAGGCAAATGCAAGAAAGAAAAGATTCAAAGAATTAGTTAATTAAAGACAATGAAATAGCAAGTAAAGAAAGTAAGACAGTCCTATTACTCCAGGGAAGGGTCAGGAATGATGGCACCAAGTTCTCCATACTGCTCAATATAAGCGGTGGAGCTTCTTCGGAGCCCATGCCGCCATGACTTACGGGATATCATAATTACCATCCAGTGAGCTCACCGCTAGAGAACGTTCTCTTTGTGTCGAGCGGCACACAGGTTTGATGGTTTCTCTCGACGCGATACATGCGACAAACAACAATCTTCTCCCAATTCCAACTCATTTTCCTCGCCAGCTCAATTTCATTCCGGTAACCTGCCTTGCGAACCGTTTTGACCTTTGTACCAGCTGTCATAACATGAAAGTTGTCTTCGATTTGATGGATAAAATCCTTCTCTTTTTGAATGGCACGCATTCTCTTGGAAATAAGGTTTATGATCTTTTTATTCATGTGCTTCTCTTTATCGGTATGTTTTCCGGGGCGACATGGCTCATCGTGGAAGTGCTGGAGTTCATTCTTCACAAGCCACATCTGGACATTGTCCGGATCTCGACGGTCGTACCAGGTATGGATAATTGTTTCAACTAAGGTTGATAGCGTCGGAATTTGATTTTCCTATTCCATCGGAACAAGAAGGGGAACATCATAGAAAGCTTTGTGGAGTTGATGTTTTAAGTCATCATATCTGCTTTCTTTCACGAAGGTGGACAAAGGCGAGTGCATCATCTTGTTTCGCTGTGCATATACATTGATGATTTGAATTGCGTCGTCAAATAAAAAGTGGTATGAATGCAGGTATTATAGATCGCCGTATGTGTTGGACAATCTCCATGTCTCATTTTTCCTCAGTGTGCCTCTTGTACGTGATTCAAATTACTAGCGATATCCGTCCAGGATGCTTTCGATAATGAATCCCACCGCGGCACCTTCCAGCTATCTACTTTGCATTTGCAACAAACATATCCCCGTATCGTGCGAAGAATTCCACACGCTTTAGCTCACCTAGACGAGTCAGAAGTGTCTCTGCATCATTTGTTGCGGTGGCACTGAGGCACGCTGAGTATTTGAGTGCCTCGTCGTAAGTCTGGATGTTCGGATCTCATACATACCAACAAGTGGGCTCACCACTAGAGGGCGTTTTCTCTTTTGGTTGACCGGCACATTATCTGAACGAGATACCTTCCTCCAATTCCAAAAATGTGCACAAGCGTTTTTATAGATGGTTAAAGCTCGCTCCCCAATAGGTGAAACTCTTCTGGTCGGGTGTCGAAGAACTGCGTCTGCATACCTCAAACGTAACTTTGGTTCGTTGTTGGTGTATTCTTCGACTTCTTTCAACGGATGCGGCATGGGTGGGATTTCTTTGACGATTTGGTTGTAGCTTTCCCCGAGAAGAGTTTGGGTGTCTGACCTACGGCGGATTTTAAGTCGTGGAGGTGATAATATTTGGTAGGGCCCTTCGGGTTATAGCACTATGGGAAAGCACAAAATTTTGTCATTTTGACAAACAGCCAACACGCCACATCCGACGCTAAGTAGCGTCAATTCAACTATCAGCCAATGGTAACACGGCTAAGATGCACCGGGCTGCGGGATTTAACCATATACGGCTTAGCACAATGTCACTGGATCCACCCGATTCCGTCTTGTGTCAACCAGGATGCATTATGAGTGCATATTGACAATTTATACAGAGTAAGTGAAGGATGCATATTAAACGACCCCAAAGAGCTGATTAATGAGTTATATGAAGTCGTTTTGGGTGGGTTATAACATGGATTTATCCACAAAGATGACGAGGCGGTTGGATATATCGAAATTGCCTGGATGGTTTGATCAAGTTCTCCAATCTGGCTAGGGAATCTATATTCAGCTTTTGGTTTCCCCTTCCTTCTCCATTGAACGTCATTAACAGTCACTCGACGCGTGAACGTCTGGAATTCGAGGGCCGTGCAAATAGTTTACACCAACGATATGGCGGAAGGAAATGCAAATTCATTAATTGCTAAAGAAAGTTTGCAAACAAACAACAAAGGAGATGGAACTCTATCAAAACAAGCATCTTTTATGCGCACAAGAAGTACCGGAGTCCAATAAAGGAATCTATCCCATATGCAATGCAGTCCAACCCTCAGATATATAAAGTAATCGAAAAGAAAGATGTCCAACTGTACAAGGGGATCATACAAGTAGCAAGTGCAGTGTCTGGGGGTTGTCTATAAATAGATGTTGTCGCATTGGTTTCTGTGGGAAATAAGTCTAAGAAACCGGGTCTAAGAATCTAGAAACTGCTGGCATAGCAATCTCATGTAACTCATAGGGGGTGGTATCGTGAAAAAGGTTGGGCGAATTTGCGCGAGATCTGTTTATTTGGCCAATTCGACGCCACCAGTGGCATTGAGGACTCTCTTAATGTCACCTTAAGCACACAGAAAATTAGCCCAAGTTCAATATCGGCTGACGATAAGGAGGGGCATACCGTAGATAGCGAATTGACCAGCAGTGATAGCACCAACAAGGAAGAGACGAGCGCCAAGACCGCTGAAAGATCCCTTGAGACCAAGCTCACCAGCAATCTTGACCAAGCGGGAGACAGTGCTCTCTCCAGGCAATCCCTTGGTCTTGTTGATCTTGCTGAGCATAGTGTCGGCGGGTTGAGAAACGATAGCAGCAGCGAGACCAGCGATCAAACCGGATGTAAGGTTGACACCAGTCTTAGCACCGTCGGAGAGGCTGTCCCTGTCGAGTTTACCATAGATAGCTTCAGAAACCTTCTCGAAGACGACGAACTTGGCCATGGTGTACGGAACCCTGTGAATAGTCAGTCTTGTTATCCATCCAAAGTGAGATTTTTACCATGACGAAGCTTACTGTTTGAAGAGGATAGGGCCGAAACCAGAGTAGAAAGCGCCGACACCCTCGTTCTTCAAGATCTTGCTGAAACCACTGAGGAGGCCGGAAGCGAAAGTAGGCTCGGAAACGAGACGGATACGGGTAGCTTCAAGTGGGCAAAGGGCAATATCGGCGAAGAATTCAGCAAGAGCAGACGAAGCGAGATAGACAGCGGTGCGGTTGTTGCGGGCAGTGTCATAGCCGAGGAGATCAATGGATTGCTTCTTGAAAAATTCGTATCCACCGAATTTGAGGGCACCCTGCAAGAAGTAACCAGCGGCAGTGGGGCCGAAGCCGGTCATAAGGGCACCAGCACCCTCATTCTGGACGACTTGCTTAAATCCAGCAATCATGCCTCTATTGTAAGTGACGGGGTCGAGTTGGATTCTTGTCTTGACACTGCGCACCCAGCCGAGTTAGCGACGGAAATACTCGGCGCGTTCCACGAGAGGTAATTCCAGGTGGCGCTAACAATAAGAACACTAAGGCTACCTACACATCAACGGGCGTGAGAGCTCCGTGGGTAACTGAACAGCAGACAGCGCCAGCGAAGGCGAATCTGGAGTAGAGCTGAAGGCCGCTCATCTGAGGAGCTGGGGCAGCGACCTTCGGGACGACATTGTCCAGCTTAGGGGCTCCGGTTGTGGAAGCAGCAGCCATTTTGACAGTAGTGAGAACCCGAAACTAAGAGAGTGGAGTGAGAGGGAAAAAGGAGAAAAAGAAGGACTTGACAAGATGTCAAAGGGAAGTGAATTGGACGGCAGCGGCGGAGATGATGGGAGATGATGATGATGTTGTCTTCTAATTGACGGAGAAAAAAAGAGTGAAAAATGAAAGTTTTGCCCGAAAACTTTTCGCCAGCCAATGCTAAGCCGAGTTCCGGGCATCTCCCGTTTTCCCCTTGCCTCCTTGGGACTAGCGCGCCCAGAAGCAGTGCTATTACGTAAGACGGTGACATTCGTTCTGTTTGTTCTGTTTGAGATATTTGTTGCATTTGCTCTCTTTTGGCCGTTTGCCTTGTTTATCTCGTTTGGTCGATTTGTTTTCCACTACCATTCACTGAAAATCAAGGCATCAGGTCAACATCCTCCCTATCGAGGCAACTGGTCAGACCGACATTCCGAAATCATGGGGCCCACTTTGTCAAGATCATGACTATTATATATAATTCACTTTAACCATCAAGTTGGTCTACTCGGAAGATACCACGTTGTGATCTAGTGTCCAACATCTGATATTATTTCAAGGCTCGTAATTAACAGTTAGATGCTTCCCAGGAAAGCGTAGCAAATAGCAACAAAAATATCATGGCTGCCGCAAATATGTGGGCTAAAATTTGTATCCTTCTTACCCCCACTCAAACACAGAGCCAACATATTATCACCCTATCTTCAAGCCCATCTCTCCAGCCATATCTCCCTTGATTACAACGGCTGGATTCGTGGTCCTGTCACACCAATGTCCCAACGGACCTCCACACGGTCACCGACACCAACGAATTCAATGCCCATCAGCTCTCCGACAGGGCAAGGGAACTGAGGATATCCGTCGTATGACATCAGCCATTTCGCGCTTCCCGGCTTGAGGACTTCGATGCGGCCCTTATGCTTATCACGGCTTGCTGCAGGGCGAACGCTGGGGATACTTTGGACAGTGAATCCCTGGCTGTTGGGGGGATTGGTGATAGAAAATACATCCATCTGATGGGTCCCCGTAGACCAATCGCGGTCCCAAAGGTCGAACAGAAGCTTGCAGGTCTTGCCCTTGAGCTCGTCACTGAACTTGAATGTGACAATCGTGCTTGATTCATTGGCCGGGTTTCCGTCTTTGACCACGAGCAACTGGTCCTGAGGATCTTCTTTGACTTTCCCAGTATTGATCCAATAACGGAAGGTTGCATAAGGGTAAATGAGGTTGCTCTGTCGAGCCGTAAGCTCGGTGTCGGGGGCGGGCTCTGGAGCAGCAGCAGGTGCGGCAAAGGCAGCAGACGTGACTGCTAGGATAAGTGTTGCAAGCTTCATTTTGATTGAACAGCGAGAGGTGTATATGCTTAAGATTCTTCGGCTGTTGTAGATCTGAGGTTGGAGGAGTTGTACGTTGATGACCTGAATATCGTGTCCAGAGCGGGGATTGTTGGCCGTATTTATATCAAGAATTCTGTCCAATTTCACTTTCTAAGGCGAAGCCTCGAAGCTACATTGGCGAAGGCATCGCACCCAGCGTGAAGGCTGGTAGTAAACTCGTGCTGACAACCAGAGCCACTTGTTCAAGCTAGGTTCAGTGCGTATCCATAGCTGAGCTCGTATGTCTCGCCTTTCATCGCCAGCTCAGATGGGTTCCCAATATCTTGCTCCTCAATGTGCATGTTTCAGACGATCATTTTGCGCCAAAGCCGTTAGCAGCCTCTCCCCACAAGGGAAGCTTTCTGAACCGCCTTTCCCAAAAGGAAAACCCCCGAGAATACGAGCATCGCATCTTGGTTGACTCCAGTTGCCAAGAACGTTGCAGCAAATGCGCTTTCTTCCTTGCTGTCGATCATATACGCAATATGCTATTTTTGGATCTCAACGGCGTATCCATCGGGGCGTTGAGCGTCCGGGGCATCCGAGCTTCGATTCAATCCTGATGAATAAGGTAAGCAAGTAATCTTCATTGACAATTCAACAAAAACATCAGGCTTTCGTTGCTCATCGACCATATGGTTGACAAATCGTTTCTGGAAAGATTGGTGAATTGTTTGGAACTGTCCGGCAATGAAGCTAACAAACCTGCCCTAAATGGCTTGGCGATCTAGTGGCGTCCACGCCCTGATTCACCGACTTGTTGAGGCAGGATTAGGGAGATCTTTGAGCGGAGGTGCAAAGAATAGTTTTTCGGAGAATTAGATACTAATGATAGCAGCGGTGAGGGCAGCTTGAAGGTTGTGGGAAAGGACATATCCTCTGAAGGGACTTCCAAAGTCCATCAGCCCGCCCATCTAGTTACTCTGGCGTGAGAGTTTACATATCAGAGCTACGAAGATGGTGCCGTTTCCCTTAAAAAAGCTTCCAGTCATATTATGGCCATCACTTGAACTAATTCCTTCGCGAGACAAAACGGACGGTTAAATACAAATATCGTGGGTCTCCGATTCGAAGTCAAAACCAACAAAGGGGATATTCATAATAGACATTCGTTAATCCATCAGGTTATATTCATTTCGTGATATTCCAACAAAGACAATCATTCGTAGAACTAAAAAACCAAAAGTATTCAAAAACCAGACGGGATATGCCTGAAATAATCATTTCAAACCACGTTCAATTCTTTGGGCTGGTGAATCGGTCCTTCCTGGGAACTCAGCCCTGAGTCTTGATCCACAGTTACAGTGTCAGAGGAAGCAACATAGACTGGTTCCATTTTATCATCGCTGTGGTGTTCAACATTGGGAAGTAGCTCATCGCCATCCGGACTGCTCATCGCTGGAGAAGCCAGCTCTGGATCTAAGGCTGATTTGGATTCCACCAGCTGTTCAGCCCCGACAGGCTCTGCTGCGACTGCAGCAACGGGAATACCTGTCGGCACCGTGCAGTTTGTTGCAACAGTTGCTGCAGGGATGATAGAGTTGTGTGGCCACTTGGCTGAGGTTGGCGATGACGCAAACACGGTCGTGGTGTATACGGGCGGCGTATGAGTGGCAGTCACCGTTACTACATGACTAGGAGAGAATGACGGAGCAGTGCTATTTGCAGGAGTTGTGCTCGGGGCCCGGGACGGTGCATAGAATACGGCGAGGGCTAGGATAAGGCCTGCCACGATGGTCAAGATGGGATCGCGAAGGAAAACTCGCTTGTAGTGGGTGATGAGAGCGTAGAAATCCATGTTCCGTAGCCGTTTGAGGGAGAATTCCATTCCATCCCCGTGTGTCTCATACGCATAGGGGGACTGAGTGGGTTCCTGCTGCTCCTCCGGGTGAGTTCCAGCGTCGAGGGCATCCATGAACCCATCGATTTGATCTCGGGATGGGCAGCCAGATTCACCATAGACTTCTTTTCGTCTTTTCTCCTCTTCCACAGACCGAAGTTCTGCTTCCATCCGAAATGCCTCCTCTTCAACCACTCTCCGTTCTATTTCTCGCCTCACACCCACGGGCAACCACAACCCAACCTCCACATCGACCTTTTCCATATCTCTCCAGGCAGCTGCCCATGCACCAGCCCGCATTAATCCATTGGCGGCATAAACTCTTACCTCCCACTTCCTCTCTCCGTCTTCAAGGTTCTTAAGAACCGTGTGACCGCAGTCATGGCACTTGGTGCCCTGGCCGGCATCGACAATACAATCCGGCTCAGAATTGTCATTTCCTGTGTCCTTATCTTCCTCGGTGCCGAAGAAATGGCCATACGCTAGTCTTGGCTTGATGAGCTCCAAGCTCTCCAACAGCCTCTCCTCAAGCGTATCGTACGCTTCTTGTGGATGGGATATAAGCACTCCGCGGTCTCTCAGCACCCCTGAACCAACGATTTTATCCTCAAGCAACTTCCACCGCCGCCAATATACGTCGGGTAGCACCTCTCTCAACAACTCCGGGCTCGGAGTTGCGAGTCGGGGCGGCAACGACAATGACGGTTGCAGCAAGTTACAATGCAGCAGTACCAAGGGATATTCCTTCTTCTCTTCCACCTCCACCATCATCTGCGGCGACCTTGTATGCGGAGATCGGTAATACTTTTTCGCCGAAGATGACGGCGATGCTGCTCCGGATCGTAATGGCATCGACATCTCCGAAATACAAGGGGACTGCGCTCGCAACGCTCCGCGTTGCTTACGGGCCTTCAACGTCATCGAAGACGGGGATATTGCATCCAGCTCCGAATCCTCGTCGCCCATTTGCATCGCACGCACGGAACTCGGGTGTCGGAAGGGCGAAACTTGATCTCGAACATGTGCGAGAAAAGAATGAGTTTTGTTCTTCTTGTTCGAGCCCGGTGCATTTCCAACTAATGCACTGGGGTGATCATCTTCGCCATTCTGCAATGTGTTCGCGCGGGGATGAACCACCACCGAGCCTGGGAGCGAAGAGATAGATGATCGATGAGACCCCCGTCCACTATTATCGCTTACAAACCCTTCAGGTTCCTCATCGTGCCATCTGTCTTGTTGTTGTACGCCTCGTTTGAACGAAATCGACCCATCTCCATTTTTTGGGTTAGCCCGAAAGTGGTCCTGGCCGGGTTGAGGTGAATAGCTATAGATGTCATGACCCTCTTGCACCGAATGCTCCATTTATCCGTTGTTTTTTATAGCGATTATACTCCGCGAATGCCGGTGTAATTATTCCATGAGGTCATAGACCCGGTATTTTTCTTCGTTCGTAGCCCAGCTTTCCAAGTCGTGAATGTTGCGTAGCAAATTGACCCTCGAGTCGTAGAAACTCGACCTTCCAAATATTTTGTGTTCCCGTAACTTATTCTTGGAAAGCCGTTTTTTCTCCTTGTGAATGTGTAATTTCAAATGATAGCATTCCCGTTATCTTCTCGAGTCTTGTGTTATTTGCTGTTGTCACACCAGCGTTGCCAGGGACAACGGCGGATCTTCGTCAGGGATGGTGCAGCTTTGACAACTCCAACCCTTCAACTGTATATATATATATATATATATATATATTCAACTGGGGAACAACTTCAAGTTTCAGCCATCAATTAATCATTAAGGATTATATTCGAAACCGCTATATACAAACAAAATCACCAAACGTAAAATCTTCGTCTCTCATGACGCTGAAGCACGGATAAAATTTCCCCCTTTCACCCAAGACAAACAAATCATTCCCCAGCACCAAGTCTGCATTGCTAGCCAGTTCATAAAATCCAACGCCACCCAAAAAAGCCGGAATAAGTATAATATTGCAGAGATAGCTGTCCTCCGCCCAGAGACTCTAGAATTGCTTAAAATATCGCCAAAACGATCATGTCGAATTTGTGAGATCTTGGTAGCCGAGTTACATTCCATGGGGTTGTTGATCAATTGGCTCAGTGGGTGACATCAGCGGCCGATATCCCTGATCTCCAAAGTATTGTAGAATATCCTCCGGCAAGTATTCTAGCCAAGGCATAAACTCCCCATCGAGGGGGAATGGAAGCATACCTTGATCTTGGAGAGTAGTCATATCGATGTCCTGGCTTTCAATAGTCATACCGGGGATGTTGGCGTCAATATTAATGTACTCGGTGGAGGGGTTACTCGTGAGCCCGCGGTTATTGGCCCGCATTGTTGCATCTGTGCTGTAGGAATAAGGCGTTGGCGTTGTATTCAAAGACACATCCTGAAAAGAGCACTGAGACCCGGTGGCGTGAGGGCTTTGGTTAGAGAAGTCGGGATTAGAAACAGGATATGGACGGTTCGATGGTGACGGGTTTTCTGGATTTATACTCGAGTAATCTGGGGTGTTCTGGAGTGGATTTTGACGCAACTGAGTGGGTAGATGAAGCGTGCTTGCTTCATACTGCGCTTTCGTGTGTGAAAAGGAGCCAAACACGGGGGTTGAAGGACTCATGTGAGGCTCCACGTGTTGATATGGACCTGTGTATTGCGGCAAAGAGTACATCGCTGCCTCACTCGACCGGGTTCTGGGCATTTGATAAAGAAAGCTGAGGTTTGGCTGCGAAGAGCCAGTTGCACCTGTAAGGGCCCACCCGATAGCTACAAAAGTATGTCAACAAGACTCGATCCATCGTAGTATGAACACGTTTAATGGGACTCACCTTGGGTTGGGTTTGTTTTTGGGGATAGGGCGGCGCTTGGCATAGTCTCATTATTGACGGGTCGAATATCAGGTTTAACGAATTTCTCTTTATCATCCTTCGTTGTCGACATAATATCCTTGTTTCTGTGCCATGCTCGGGACGCGAGACTAGCCCCTAGGGGAGGAAACTCAACGGCGCTATCCATTTCTTCCTCTGTGTAGAGCTGGGGATCCCATATCCCCTTGGACTTTTGATCCAAGACATTGAGAATATATTTGGTCCCCTCCCAATAGTTTTCTAGGGACTTGAGGGCTTTGTAGCACCGTTGATAGTTCTCCTTAGCAGCAGCAGCCAACAAACTATGCTTGGCATTGGAATTTTGCTCAGCGCCGACTAGCTGGTCAGCTGCATCCACTTCTACTTGAGGCGTTTGAGAACGGGATGATGGCATGGAATATAGCGCACTCTCCATCAAAAATGCGCACGCAGCGATATATGTCGGTTGACTTGTGAAAGGAGTTCCAATGAAGCTTTTTGCGTCGATCAGCTCCGCGAAAGCAAGAATATCTGCTATCGTCTTGGCCGAAGACATAGAAAGTTCGCGGCTGTTTGGAAACAATTGCTGGATCCGCCCACTGAAAGAATGTAATAAAGTAGGTTGATGCACAAGCACAATTAATGCATGAAACCACTAGATGTTGCTTAGCAGGATAGATCAAAATGCGGGTGAGAAACTTACGAAGTGTAGAAGTATAAAATTGGTTCCCTCGCCTGCCTTGACATAGTTTTGAAAGTTGACAGCATTGAAATGAAGTTTGGGAGATAATCTTTGGTAAATCCCTGTGAAGTCATTAGATTTGGCCTTGCCGGTTGTATTCAGATCAACTTACCAGTTAAATCACTTTCCATGCCAGCCAATTGCTTTAGAGTTTCGGGGGTAACATGGTTAACTTCCTTGATAGCGTTCAGCAGATCGGTTACTCTGCCATATAAATGTATGATTCTAATCAACGCAGGGAATGGAGCTGGCCAACCGTTTGGCAATAAAGATTCTGACTGCAATGGAAAAAAAATTTCGATATCATCATCGCGAAGAGTAACGGGTCTCCCTGTGCCCGAAGAGATGACTCTGTCTACTAAAAAGAGGCTCCAGAATGTGTCGACCCTTTCGCGCTCCTTTGCCTTCTCTATAGCCAAATCTTCTTTAGTTCCCTCCTTTGTCAGGTCGCTTAGCGTGTCATCATGGCTCGTCTGCTCTTCATCTATACGGCTTGCTTGACCGGATTTGACACTTTTTGGCGTCAAACCCACGCGGCCATACCTATATATCATGCCTTCCAGTTTTTGCATCCCCAAGTCCTGCGCCATTCTGATTGATATGCCCAAGTACATCCAAAGACCACTATCGTGGTTGGACCCAAACTGCTCGTAGGCAAGCATGAGGCATGCTTGCACACCGGACACAGTAGGGCAGCACAAAGCATCAACCACGGCACACATGGCACGATGGGCAAAGATGTCCCCCTGATGAGGATGGTTGGTGTTGGTGGCGGACCCCGTTGTTAGTAACGGGTGCAAAGAAAACCGGGCGGCGAGAGCGCAAACTGCGTCCACAAGAACAGGTTCAAGCCGTTTTTCTGACAAATCACGCAGGAATCTGTCACGATCCAAGAATGGGAAATTGCAACCTAGATGAGTGAAAAAGACTTCGCATAGATGTGTAACCAGCTCGCTGTTAGGTAACGTGTCCTCTGGGTCGTAGAAATGAATACTATTTGAACCGCAAGAGGCAGCAAGTGCAGAAGAAACGGTTTCGACTTTTGAAACATTTGGACTTCGAGAGGAGCATGCGGAGTCTGTGCGCGGCGAATTGAAGTTGTTAGCATTAAACAATACATGAATATCGATGACAAACGCCACATTGCTTACCGGTTGACATGGATGGGTTACTCTTCTTCGTCTCTCGCACTCGCACAACCTATTCAGATGGGCCTTAAGCCCAATGTGCCCAGAGCAAGGGGGTACTAGTTACATACCATTTGTTTGAAACCGGGCACAATCGCCGTGGGTCCAAAATACCGAAAATAGGGTACATGGGTACGGCGGCTGGAGATCAGGGCGGAGCGGTCATTACGGACTGATTATCAGTAAGCTAGGCCATCACACGGCAACCGGAACACTCACTACTTCCAGAACCCTCAACTGCGACAGGTTCTGGACCTGGATATTGTCCCCCAGAGCTCCGAAGGCTACGGGCCTGTCGTATCTCAGGGGGAGGCCGGTTACTCTCCAGAACTGGGGCGATAGAGCTCGATCTTGTTACTCCCGGCGAATGGGTACCTTTTCTCGGTTCGGGACCACGGGAAGCCTCATCCCTCAAAGGCGATGAACGAGGAGCAGATTGTGGTAAATTGGTGGATTCGCCGTATCCGAGACAAGTATATTTGTGGTCGGAGCATGTTTTGCACACTGTACTGCGTCAGACTGGAACCTGTTGGAGATTCTTAAGAGAGCGATTTTTGGGGATGGGATACCTGGCTGTTCGCCAGAGCATCGAATCTTGCGACGTCTACATGTTCGGCACCTACGCTCCCACAAATCACTTATTAGCTTCCGAATAACTTCTAAAGTACAGTTTGTCGAGGGTGTTCCAACGCTGCATTGATTCTGCGTCTTTTCGTCTGCGGCAACCCATCAGACGAGACGAAACGGATCTGTCTGGGTGCAGGGACGGACTTTTGGGAGGGCGGCAGGGGCATTTCGTTAACGCAAACCCTCCGTGAAACGACGCTCAGGCAAAGCCAAAATTTGCGATGCCATTGGCTTTTGCATGGGGAAGGGCGATTCTAGGGTTAGCCTGCTCGCTCACTACAACACGGTGACAGTCTGGCGCTCTCTTGGCAAAACGCCGCCGCCTTGTCTTATCGAAAATCAAGATTGGCGCCGGCACATTATTCCTCCGCTCCGACTTAGTCACTGCCGCCTGATCGCTGGTTCTAGAGGGTCTGGCCTCTTGGCGCGAACCGGAGCTAGGTGGCTCCACAGCCGAGAGTTAACTGTATGAAATCACGTGGAGAGTGTTTCGCTTGGGAAAACAATTCTTTTTATTCCAGTGACCGCTCAGGCCTGTAGGAAGCGTATTGTTGAGCTACTTAGTACGGTGTATACATTCCTTTAAACTCAGTACACAATATATCTATGGCAATTTAGCTTCCTACCCGTCCCTAAATTAGGATTGCTTCACTAGCTTGATAGCGGTACCATGTCCTCACCTTTCGTTAACCTTAACGGGACCCCCTGTACCACACTGCCGATATTGCCAGCCGCAATTTCCCCCTTGACTCCAACCTATCGATTGAATTTGAGAGTTGTGACCTCAAAGCCGCGTGCGGGAATGACCGGATCAACCGTAGGAGAACTTTACGCTTTGGCATTGCTTGGTTGTTGAGAAGCATAAGCAGCCGGTCCACCTTACTTTCCAGCAACGAGTTTGATTGCTGGTGTTTAGGGCTGCGTACGCGGCACCGATTACCATACTTGCATGCAACGAGACTTGGCCTTGGTGCACTCAACGCACGCGCTACCATAGCCCATGATTGAGAAATCCGACTATGTAGGCTTGGAATGAAATAGCAGAAAAGGGAAAGGAGATAATCGTAATGCCGTAAGTGAATAGCCAAAAGGGAGAAAGCGGAAGCGGGGTCGGAGTTGGGGGGACAAATCCCGTTTGGGCATTCCCATTGGCTCACTGAGCGGGATTGGCGCAATTCCGCTCCCGAAACCCGATCAACTGCTATAAACTAATTATATCGCCCATCATATGGAGATATAGTTATATATGTAGCTACGGAATGTATTTGCACACTGGGTATGATTAGGCATATATGAGCAAGATACTTGCTTTGCCAAAGCGCCTTCATAAGGGCGTCTCCCAAGCCACGCCCCTCTAACCCTGTCCTTGGACTACTTATCTTCTTCCTGATAGAAACATAAAGTGATTTCCTTTGCAAAAAGTCGGGGAACCTCTTTGTCTAGCCTTAAGGTATCTACTCGTCCCGGAGCCTCCTGGCCTTTTTAAAGGGAGAACAATAGCGTTATGTTTGCTCCTAACCCAAGTCACTTAGACCAACAAAAGGCCGATGAAGGAATGGTAGAGCTCGAGGATGAACAAGTTGATCCGAAGCTGGGTTCAAATATCAGCGCGGTCACAAGCCAAGAGAAGGTATCCCGGGCTGATGAGGAGCATACTGTGGGGTGGGAGGGCGATAACGACCCGGAATCCATACAATTGGGCTACTCGCATCCTTGGCTTTCCTCATGTCTTTGGCATCGTGTAAGCTGCGTTTGTGACAAATGATCGTAGCTTCATTCCAGCAGTTGATAAAGAAATTTCCGAAAGCTCGCTAGCGTAGATTAGTTAATCAGTCAGATCTTGGCATGCTTAAGGTTTCCCCCTTAAACTCAGCCGAGTTGAGTTTGTTGGCATCGAAAGTTTTGGGAGCACAATTACGTAAGAAGAAACAATGGACTGGAAGCCCAGCAGAGGTTATCCCAAGGCAGGTAACTATATAGTAACAGTTTCACTTCGTCTGTTTTTCCGAGAGGATACAGAGTATAAGAGTCGGAGTAGAAGCCGAACACAGACAATGCCAAGACATGGCGGTGACCCGGTCAGGTGGCTCTCGTAGCGATATTCCGGGTCATCATTGTTCCGCCATGATTCCCATCCATCACCACCCCAAACCTGGTCCCATCAAGGATCGCCATCGAAGAATTAAATACTTTTCACTTCCCTGCCATACGTGTTCGTCGCACTGGCAGTAACCGGCCTTATCGATTGCAGGTTATTTGCTTTAGTTGGGAGCAACCCCAGGAAGCTGTTCTGGGTGCAACCAACCCACTTTCCCCTGAAGAAAGCGGGGGCTTAACCGCGGGAACTTCGAGTGCTGGGCGATCACATGGGAATTGAACCCAGACCGCCCGGCTCTCCATTTGCAATCAGCTCAACACGTGTGGATTGCTGTTCTACTATGCCAATTTACCCCGGTAGAATCAACTCAAGAATGATATCATCAAAATGCATTCCCCGCATCGAAGGTCTTAACTGCCAGTGTGGACTCCAGAAGGATTTTGAGAGGCCCTGGGGAATACCTAACCAAAGCTAAGGCTTCTTCCCTCAAAGAACCCAAAATCCTGTCTTGGAGATTTGAGATCCTTGGGTGGGTCTGAGAGGAAGAAGTAATCTAAGGAACGCGTGGAGTATTGCCCGCTCATGCAAGTCCCTGTGCATTCTTTTTTGCTTCGTATTTTGACCATCGGGCCCGCAATTTTGCCCGGTTAGATCAGGGGAAACGCGTTGTACTGAAAACCTTGCATTGAAAGCACTTGTGTTGATACTAGCGACTGTCCACGATGTTCGCAAAAGATTATTAGCCCAAGCATTGATAGTTAAAGGCGTCACCTAGGAAACTATATAAGGATTCGCTATGGTCCCGCGTTCGTCCGGGGATTTTACCCGTGTACAAACAATCATCCTCGGGTCACTGCACTAGATTTGACAGCCATGCAGTACCACGCGTTGTCCCTACTGGCCTTGTCAGCCACCACGGTCTCCGCATCTTTCGCCGGGAACCTCAACTACCGGAGCCCGTCGCTCAACCACCCTGATCTGGGGATCTCTATCAACCAAGTGGTTAAGAGATCTGACCCTGCCGCCACATTTGATCCTGCCAAGCTGAATTTCACCCATGGTGTTGCCTCTGGTGATCCATACGCCAATTCTGTCATCCTCTGGACGCGGTGTTCCCCAATTTCCGATGATGTGAAAGATAGCAGCCCCGTGACCGGCTCAAGCCCATTGTATAACCCGGTGCCAATTCACAAAGCAGGCGACGAGAACAAGCCGATCTCAAAGGCACCAGTATGTGTTGAGTTCAAAGTTGCCAAGGACAAGGACATGAAATGTGTGGTGGATGAAGGGGTGGTTTTTACTGGCTCGGATGTTGATTACACAGTCAAGGTAATTGCTGGCGACGAGCGTTCCATGAACATGAATTAACTTTGAAAACAGGTGGAAGCAACGCATCTGAAGCCGTTTACCACATACTATTACCAATTCTCTGTCTGTGACTCCGACACAAAGAGTCCTATTGGGCGCACCAAAACCCTTCCAGATGCTTCGCAGATGGTTGATCAGGTGAAGTTGGCCGTGTACTCTTGCAACAACTATCGTATGACGCCCCATCCTATACGTACCCTGAACGCGGTAACGTGCTAAGCGGATTTCACAGCTTCTGGCTTTTTCAATGCTTATGGGAATGTTGCTCGAAAAGATTCCGTTGACTACGTCATCCATCTTGGGTAGGAAATTGCTCCATTCCCAAACTTACAAGGGTTAACCTTCCTAACTATTCGAACTTCTGGTACAGTGATTATATCTATGAATTTCCTGATGGATTATAGTGAGTACAATATTATCCCATAAACGAAAGAGTGTATTTTGACGTTTAAAACCAGCGGATCGGGTAAAAGCATCGGGCGTGTACCTCAGCCGGACCGCACTGTATATACTCTCTATGATTATCGGAAGCGCATTGCAACTCACCGGACCGATCTCGATCTTCTTATCAATCACCAAAATTTTGCCTGGATTCCAACATGGGATGATCATGGTATGTAAAATTCTTCGTGGCCTGATTTATGTGGTTTCTAACCGCAAGGACTCGGTAGAGGTGGGCGACAATTCCTACAAGGATGGGTCCTCTTGGTTGAGGAATATTGAGGCCTCCTTCCTGGTATCTGGCGGTGTGTCAGTGGATCAAAGGAAGATGAACGCAGTCCGTGCGTACTTTGAATGGATGCCAATCAGGTACCAATTTTTTTATTTTTTTTATTTTTTCCAATCAGTGCTTATTCACAGAGTATGCAGTTAACTGTTTTAAAGGCAGGTTGATATGGATGATAACCTTCGGATTTGGAGAAATTTCCAAATCGGTTCACTTGTTGACCTTCTGATGCTTGACACTAGGCATTACGATCGCTCTATCACTGACTTATATTTCAACAACCTGTATGTTAAGAAATTGAAGGACGATGCCAGTCGAAGTTTGATGGGCTCACGGCAAGAAAACTGGTTTTATCGGAATCTGATTAAATCTTCTGAGCGTGGTGCCAAATGGCGACTTGTTGGTAGCCAAATAGGTACGTTCTGCATATTTCCTCTTATTCGGTATACGGCTAATAAACATGATTAGTATTTTCACATATCGACCAGTCATCTGGACTACTCAAAAGTTTCAACCTAGATGCTTGGGATGGATATCAAGCAAATCGCAACCGCACGTTTGAGACTATCTATGAAAACAAAATCAACAACACGATTATGATCGCAGGAGATTCTCATGCGAATTGGGTCAGTGATGTGGTATGGTTAGACCATGCAGATTATTATGAGAATTCAGGATTCGGATCCGTTGGTGTTGAATTTGCCGGAACCGCAGTCACGTCCCCTGGGCCTCTAGGGGCAAAAGGCAAGATTGGCCCCTCCGTCAAGAAGTCAAAGGCTTTAGTCGAGAAAAACACTGTCCTTCAATGGTCAGAGGTGTATTATCGTGGGTACTTCGAGTTGCATATTACTCCTAATCAGGTAGACGCCAAATTCTATGGGACACCCGAGATTCGGAAGCGCGACTTTACTGAGGTGTCTCTGGCGAATTTCACAGTGAAGGATGGTGCAAACCGCCTTGATCGCGGACATATTGGCATCCCCGGTGGAGGTGTGGTTGAGAATGGTTGGCTCAAAGGGGGTAAGACACGGCGAACTGATATCGCAAATAATACGGAGACAGGCGAGTGGGTTAAGGTTAACTAACGGCGCTCGCTAAATTAAATCGTAGCAAGAGCACAATATAGTGCTTGTAATACTAATTTTCAGAAAGGTATTCACAACATAATCTTATTGAAGCTCTAGCCGTTGTCGGCTATCAGTAAAGCCCTGGTTGCAACATCAAATGGCCATAACCAAACGTCACATGTGCTGGTGTCGAGATGAAAAGGACGTTTTCAGCTACTGATTATCAACATCCAGCACTACTGCCACTCATTCAATTTTATCTTACCAGCTGGCACATACACTTGTGAAGGTCAAGGCCGGTGGCAATGCTCTGCCAATCATACAAAATTCACCGGCGGTGATTTATCGCGACCGGGCTTCGATGCGGATAGAGCCCACGAACCGTAGGCTCGTATTCGGAGGATATCAAGGACTAAGCACTGTTGTCACCTTTCGCGCAGCGTTTTCTTGTTGGGTAAAACACAACATCCCATTTGCACTCCAAGTTCAATGAGAATTTCATTATTCTGAAATGGAGTCATCCAGTCATCTCCCTGCTATTCTCTGCCTACACGGCGCCGGCACCAATGCAGCCATCTTTCGTCTCCAAGCAGACGCTATTGTGAAAAGACTATCACAACATTTTCGATTTATCTTTCTAGATGCTCCTTTCGAGTCTAGTCCTGGACCAGGCGTTTTGCCTACCTTCCAGGGGCTGGCGCCGTATCTATGGTGGCACTGCGACGAAAGTGCCACGGCACAATTTGACATCGACATCGAAGAGATTCGACGGAGAAGGCACGTTGTCCGGAGCCTTTTGGCGTCACAAGTAGAGCAGCAGACCATCGTGGGCGTCATGGCATTCAGCCAAGGAACGAGGGTTGCTACGGGTCTCTGTCTTGACCCCGAGCTGGGACCACACATACGATTGGCCGTCCTGATCTCTTCCACCTTTCCGGCGTTGCCTATCAGTGACGAACCCCCGTGTCTTATGACTTGTAGTATTCCCTCTGTCCATGTACAAGGTTTGTCTGATCCCTGGGCGCCCGAGGGAGACCGATTACGGTCCACGTATTACTATCCAGAATACACTTCGATTGTTAAATTTGCCGGTAGCCATACGGTCCCTATGGCAAAGCGAGATGTGGATAAAGTTGCGAGGGCGGTATTAAAGGCTTGGGATAGGCAATCATCAACAGTTTCTCCATAGGCTTTCTTGCTCTTTATTCGTAAGGTTTCAAGATTGATTGAAAGGACTTTGAAAGTTTTTAAATGCATGTCATACTCTTAGTAAATGTGGCTTCATTGATTCTATGCGGATTCTGCACATATTCAAAACGTCATTCCCATCATATGACCGGCTAAAATATATTATAGCCGGTGACGTCTCTGTAGGCGGTCGACGGAGAACTTGAACGTCGAATATGCAGCGTAAACACGATCAGTTCCAATTATCGTCTCGTGATGGCGTCCCCACTCCGGATGATGAATCGCATCGGGCCAATTCTGCATTTCCATGGATATCGCTCCCAGGTTGGGCACTGTGCCTTGGCCTTGCTCTCGTTTCAAGTTTACCATATCTGAATTCCACCAGTCAGTCATAGTTTTAGCTTGTGAGGCACGATATCTTACCACGTTCAGGCTTCCAAGTATGTACACGGAGGGCGTCCTGGTTAGTGTACAATTCAACCTTGATTCCCGAATGAGTTGAAGACAGCACTGCAGCGGGAGCGTCACCCATCTTCCACGGGGGTCGTCGCATGACGAGAAAAGTCTCATCGAGGTGTTTTCCGGCCCCCAGTGCATTGCCAATTGTACGCCCACTAGACCAAAAGTCCAAATCCGAGTTCTTCTTGTTGGCTAGAATATCACCTGTTGGAATTCCGCGTTCACCAACAGCAAATCGCAAGCCGGAGTAGGGCAACTGGAGCTTGTGATCTAACACGGTTCCAGTCGAGGTCGGTGCGAATCCATCCAGGTTCCAAAACACCTGTTGACTAAGGCTGACGGGGGTTGGGTAGTCTACTGGCACCATCCCCAAAGAAATCTGCCATTCGAATGGTTTCACCGTGTGAGTGAAGCATGCCGCGGGCCTTCCAGGGAAAGGGCCTCGACTTTTATCATATATGACAAAACTGATGGAATTATGCGAATGGGATGCCATGCCCAATATCCTTCTTCCCCAGCCGGCTTTACCACCGTTAAAAATGGTCTCATCCGTACCATGCTTAGACCTGCTGTGTTGAACGCCCTCGATCTCAACACTGGATCCGTCGTGTATGCCTGCAACCCGACCTAAAGTATTTGTCAGTTTCGTTATCTTAGACTAATTTCCAGGTTCCTGACCAATGACTCCATTCAACCATGGATTTTCTTGATAGTTTAAGTAGTCCTTCGCCTTGTCAAAACCGATAACAACGTCGCGCTCTACACCCTGGGCATCTTTAATCCAGAGATTACTCAAGGCGCCTCCATTGGTAGTAAAGGCAAGCTTGATGCCTTCGGATTGAATGACATATTTGCCTTCTTCGTTCATCGTACGCGAACTGTCCACTGTAGAGGCTACTTCCTAGCGCATTTCCGCAGTAAAGAGCCAAAGTGAACGTGTTTCATTCACAACAGAAGAATACTTAAGATTTATATTCTTTCTTGGAGTCTTTTTCTCGTGCCCGCCATATCCCATAGTTAAAAGGGAGCACCTGAATTGGTACTTTATTCCCCGGCGGGGGTTTCTCGAGAATATTAAATAGCCGGCGGAACCAAAGGAATTCTTGGATTCCAAGCCTAGTTGCTGAGAGATGTTCATTCATTCATTCACTGCTTTGAACTGGCTCAAATCATGTATTCCACTAGAATATTTGCTATCTTTTTAGCATGGGGCCTGGGATTGTTTTGCCTATCTTCGAGTGGAAGAAAATATTAATTACACGCACCGCATTAACCCAGAGTTATTACCCATTAGAACGAGCTAGCTCTCTAACCCAAGATAGTAGTTAACTATAGTTAGTGCGTACCAAAGGAGCATAGTGTGTATTGAAAAGGATTAGTATGGATTATTTACTAGTTATATAAATAAGCAGAATCTTCATTAACTAACTTGTTAACTGAAATATAGCGTAGTCATGAGTTTTGCTGTTGTCAAAGTCCCCATGAGGTCTGGTTTGAAATTTGGATAGTTAACACCGTACTCCGTAAGTTATTGATTCAGCTTAGCTTGTTGGGTTATTTCAGGCAGGAGGGCTAGCCCTATTCATCGCTAGTAGCAGGCCTAACCTTAAGCCCAGCGTTACCGAGGTCATGGACATTGAGCGTGAGATTTATACAAGGTTTACCATCCAGGAACCACTTTGAGGTACACCGAAACGCCCTCCTTCGACATGAGCGTCGTTACAGGGTCTAGGTTTCCCGCAGTCTCTGGATTTGCCAAGCAGATATCAAACTTGCCAACCATCGCTGCAACCAGACATGCCAGCTCGGCACGAGCCCATGCTTGTCCGATGCAATTCTTTGGCCCCGCTGAAAACGTCAAAAAGGAAAAGTTGTTCGTTGCGCCGCCAGTTGTTGAGCGGCCCGGACCAATCCACCGCTCATGGTTCCAAACATTCGCATCTGGACCCCAGAGTTTTGGATCTTGGTTGACTGCATCTGCGCACCACGCGATAGTGGTACCCTTGGGCACTTGTGTTCCGAGAATGGTAGTGTCTCTGACCGCAACGCGACCCGTCCAAGGAAGGGCAGGGTAGAAACGAAGAGTCTCGTTGCACACGGCGGTTAATATGGGCAGAGCGTCAATGTCGATGGTATTCATATCCGCCAAACGGGCTCCGGGTAATTTTGTCCGGATCTCCTCACGCAGCTCACGTTGTAAAGTGGGGCGTTGCCCCAATTCATATATGGCCCAGTCCAAGGAGATGGAGGTCGTGATATGCCCGGCCGCGTGCATGGTCATGACATGGTCAACGAGTTTATCACGGTTAATTTTGCCACTAAGGAGGGCCATCGTGATAATGTCTTTGCGGTCGTCTTGGCCTTTGGTACCGTCTAATTCGTTTTCCCGAAGGTTTATGGTACGACGCGCAAGTTGACGAAGTCGTGTAAATGAGGCTGTGAGGAACATGTTTCGCCTTTCGGGGAAATAGTACGAGATATTGGGGTTCAAACGCTGGAGAAGGAGTCCAAGAAGGCGGAACGCGGGTGAAGGGGCGTTCGCCACAGCCATGCGGTACACTGTAGTCAAATCCTGGTGCTCGTTTTTGGGATTCCCGAGTGTGTTATAATCATATCCCATACCCGCAAGTCCGATAACATCGAGTGCTGCACGCACACTCCAGGTAGTTAAATGCACAGCCGGAAGGGAAGACGAGGATTCCCGGATTTCAGTTTCGATGCATTGAACCAATTGCATGGCTTTCCCCCAAAACATTGGGACCAGGGTTTTGGCATGTCCCGGAGTGAAAATGGGTTGAAGGCATTTTCTTTGCGCCTGTGAGAAGCGGTTAGTTCTAGCTATGATTTAATATAGGCGGCAGACAGCTACTAGACCTTATGCTCTTCCCCAGTCATAAACTGAATTCCATGTCCCGTGAGACGCTCCGTCTGAAATTTGGTGATTGGAGTTTGGTCATAGTCGTTCACATGCTGGATCATGACTTCACTAAGGCCTTTGGGGCTTGTGACTAGCAATATCTCACTGCAGAAGATCGTGTAGTATCGTAACAAGCCATCATTCGGAACGGTCTCGTAGAACCTCCGCGCAACATCCCATTTTTTCTCGCGAAAAAAGCCTTTCTCGTTTCCTGTTAACCAGTGTCTATCCTTGATTCTAAGAGTCAGTTGATCATCAAAGGAAAGGGAAAATGGGCTTTGCTCACCTTTGGAGTGGGCAGGTGTCGGAAGGGTGTGAAGTATTTGGGGTATAGTAGTAGTTGATAGAGGACTTGCCAGACAACAGCAGCCCCAAGCCAACCTAGGAAAATCCATTGGACCTGTACAAAGTTTCGCGGGGCCACTTGATGAAGAATGAAGGTAGAAGTTGCTGGCAAAGCTAGCGTGGACCACATAAGAACGCTACCCATTGCTATAGAAATTTTCAACAAAAGCGAAACGGGGAGCCTTGTGACAAGTAGCACAAAACGGGTTGGGGGAAGTCCGTTGGTAATTTAACGCAATGGCAGTAAGACTTTGAACCTGGGGTATGCCTGCCGTAGCCATTCTTCCACCGGGCCTTTTCCATCCAAAAGCGCCGGCTTTGCTCTTATGTGTCCGTACCAACTTAGTCCAAGTTCTATGATAGATACTTCACTGTTTGAAGGAGAGGCGCCTGTTGGTAACAATTGAACAAAGACAATTCTTCCACAGTTGATAGCCCCTAACTTGGTTGTGTTTACTTTCACAGGCAATTGTCCAACACAATGACTGTTATACCAGCAACGCAAGTGGCCATCGTTGGGCTTTCAAATGGAACTCTTGGTATTTCCAACACGGCACCAGTGCCAACACTGGAAGACGACATGATTATTGTCCAAAACGTGGCAGCAGGGCTGAATCCGGTCGACGCCAAACTGGTTGGCGAGCTCTCTACTGAAGGCGCATTAGCAGGAATGGATTTTGCTGGACGCGTGGTGGCTGTTGGCGAACGTGCAAAAACAGTGACAGAAATTAAGGCCGGAGATAGAGTCTGCGGAACAGTGCACGGAATGCATTCGTTGAAAAAGTCGGTGGGAGCGTTTTCCCAATTTGTCGGAGCCACGGATATTGTGACGCTAAAAATCCCGCCTAAAATGTCGTTCGAAGAAGGTGCCTCACTTGGTTGCGTCGCGGGCACGATTGGCCTGGCCTTGTTCCGGTCACTGCAAATTCCCGGAACACCCGAGAAGCCCGCAGATAAGCCTAAAGAGGTCTTGGTCTACGGGGGCAGCACTACGACAGGAACATTTGCAATCCAGATACTAAGGCTGTAAGGCCTTTCTTTCCCCGTGAAATTGAAATTTGCTTATTGGTAGGATATAGTTCGGGTTTCATACCTATCACTACTTGCTCGCCTAAGAACTTCGACCTTGTCAAATCGTATGGCGCTGAAGCTATTTTTGACTACCACAGTCCCACGGCGGCGGACGACATTAAGGCTTATACTAGGAACTCATTGAAGTACGTGGTTGACTGTGTTTCAAAACCGGAAACCATGATATTCTGTTACCGCTGCATCGGCCGATCTGGAGGAAGATATACGGCCCTCGAGCCATATCCGGAGAGTCTGCATACTCGCCCAACTGTTCGGCCAGCTTGGGTATTGGGCCCGGAACTTTTGGGGAAGGAGATTGCTTGGGCGGGACCTTTAGCTAGAGAAAGTAATCCAAGCATCCGGGAGTGGACATTGGATTGGTTCCGAACCATCCAGAGATTGCTAGATAATGGCATGTTGCGCACTCACCCCTTGCGGATTGTGGAAGGAGGGTTTGAGGGAATCCTTCAGGGCCTGGATATGCTAAGAGAAAGCCAGGTCTCCGGGCAAAAACTTATTGTTCGAATTCCACAAATTGAACCGCAGGCGTCAAGCAATGAGATTGTGTAAATAGCATACTAGTAAAACTACTACTACCTAGTAGTTATCTTGTAGCTTAGGTCGCTCCATTTCCTCAAGAGAATTTCCCTGGAAGAGAGAGCCGGCAGGATCATTGATGATCCGCCTCCGAGCCAAGACAGCTCAAACTACATACATTCCTCTACACAAGCGATGAAACATTCAAGTGAACATCTTAATCGCTGAAAGAGCTTTTCTCTCGAAGATACCAAGTGGCTATTGAAAGATACGTGTTTGCTCATCTACAGCTTCAGCCCTAACAAATTAACCCCCAACGCACCACGGTTCTGACGCGGAGCCGACTTGTCAAGATGAAGCACGTCTTCCGTGTCCGGTGGGCCTCATCGAGGCCTCCGGCGGCGTTTTATCAATGTATCCGCCTTATCTGAAGCTATAATATTATGGTGGCTAATTGTGCCATAGTAGTCAAGGGCGAGTTACACCACATGGGCACTGTGTTATGAACTTTGACCGGAATTACATGATACTATATCGACTGAGCCTTCAGTAATGCTAGCTCGGCTACAAATTGACGTGCAACTACCCCTAAAAGTTCACGATCGGCTAGGAACTGTACACACAACTTGAAGCAACTCTCCTAAGCCTATCTTGATAGATAGCATTTATTCTCTCTTGTGAAGATCAGCCTTCTTGGCCAAGGGCTAGAGAAGCGTCAATATGCGGGCGGAGCAGACACCTGAACCTATTGCAATAATTGGTGTAGGATGTCGCTTTCCAGGAGGCGCGAATAGTCCATCGAAATTATGGGAACTTCTTAAAAATCCGCGAGACGTCTCTCAGGAAATCCCTCCCGATCGATTCAACATTAGTCGTTTCTACCATCCAGTTGGAACTCACCATGGGACGTCGAACGTTCGAAGATCCTATTTTCTTACCGAAGATGTCGCCGTTTTCGATCATCAATTTTTCAGCATTCCCCCAGGAGAGGCGGAAGCAATTGACCCTCAGCAGCGACTACTTCTTGAGGTGACTTATGAGGCAGTTGATTCTGCTGGGCTCACATTGGGTGGTTTGCATGGAACCAATACAGCAATGTATGTGGGAATCATGTGCGACGATTATCGGTTGCAACACTCCCGGGATATTGACTCTCTGCCCACATACAATGCCACTGGGACCGCTAGCTCCAACGCATCTAGCCGCATATCATACTTTTTCAACTGGCATGGCCCTTCGATGACCATCGACACAGCCTGTTCCTCAAGTTTGGTTGCGCTTAATGAAGCAGTTCTGGCTCTGCGAAACAGCACATCAAGAATCGCGGTTGCCGCTGGGACGAATCTAATATTGTCTCCATTTGCTTATGTCACTGAAAGCAATCTAAATATGCTTTCTCCTGAAGGAAGGTGCTATATGTGGGACGAACGTGCAAATGGGTATGCTAGGGGTGAGGGAGTGGCTGCCGTTGTCTTGAAAACCTTGAGATCTGCGATCCAAGATGGCGATACAATTGAATGTGTCATCAGAGAAATTGGACTCAACCATGATGGCAAAACACCTGGACTAACAATGCCCAGCGCGACAGCCCAGGCAGCACTAATTGGTCAAGTGTATGCGAGGGCAGGATTGGACCCCACCAATCCAAGTGATCGGTGCCAGTATTTTGAAGCTCACGGAACTGGAACACCAGCCGGGGATCCACAAGAAGCTGAGGCACTGAGTCGTGCTTTTTTTTCTGGTGATCACAAAAAAGATGAAATCCTTTATGTGGGCTCTATCAAAACAGTCATTGGGCACACTGAGGGAACCGCAGGTATGGCAGGGTTGCTTAAGGCATACATGGCACTGAAACACCAGTTAATTCCTCCCAATTTACATTTCGATCATCTTAACCCCAATATAGCACCATTTGCGCGGAATTTGAGAGTCCCAACCGTTCCCCAAACCTGGCCCTCCGTGCCTCTCGGCGTCCCTCGCCGAGCAAGTGTTAACAGCTTTGGTTTTGGAGGTGCTAATGCGCATGTTATCCTTGAGAGTTACGAATATCTGCCCGTGCTGGCCTCTCCGAGTGCTTCCCCAAGTTTATCGTTTGTGTCGTCGCCGTCAACGTCGTCCTTGCTATCCATCTCTTCGAACACTGCATCTAGTACAACTAGCGTAGACCCCAGTACTAGTGTTCTCATCCCATTTGTATTTTCCGCCGCAACGGAAAAATCTCTAGAGGGCACGCTGCGGTACTTTTCCGCCTACCTAATGGATCATGAAGATGTCGACCTTGTCAGCCTTGCTCACACATTAAGCTGCAAGAAATCAACACTGGCGTACCGCACTGCATTTGCAGCGACTTCCAAGGAAAAACTTCTTCAAGTTATTGAAAATTCTCTCAACAGCACAGGAGGAAGCAACCTGCCAGTTGTGGCCCAGTCCATTCGATCGTCCGCCATCCTCGGCATTTTCACTGGCCAGGGTGCTCAATGGATTGGCATGGGCTCCAAACTTCTGGAATCCATCCCCATGGCACGAGAAATTTTAGAAGAGTTAGATAGGTGGCTCTCTGGGCTCCCTGAAGAACATCGCCCTCGGTGGACGCTCGTTCGTGAACTTATGGCTAAGAAAACATCGCGTGTTAATGAAGCGGAGATTTCACAGCCCCTTTGCACTGCTATACAGATCATTCTTGTGGACTTGCTCGTCAGCGCGGGAGTTCAACTATCTGCAGTCATAGGTCATTCTTCAGGCGAAATTGCCGCTGCATATGCCGCTGGCTACCTGCAGAGGTCTGATGCGATTCGTATCGCCTACTACCGTGGTTATTTTGCTCATCTTGCCTCGACTCCCTCAGGAGAACCAGGTGCAATGCTTGCTGTGGGAACTTCGCTTGACGATGCCAAAGAACTTTGCGCACTAGATGATTTTGATAGCGCACTCTGTATTGCTGCACAAAACTCATCAAGTAGCATTACGTTGTCAGGTGACATCTCTGCCATTGAAGGGATTGTAGCAATTTGCAAGGAAGAGAAGAAGTTTGCGCGGCTCTTAAAAGTTGATACTGCGTATCATTCTCATCACATGCTGACATGTTCTGAGGCATACTTGGCAGCCATCCAAAACTGTAACGTGAAGATCCTTCAACCCCCTAAGAATGCGCCCAAGTGGTATTCAAGTGTTTACAATGGCAGGCTTATGGATGACCCTGATGTGCTTAGTCAGGGAACTTACTGGGTTGATAATATGGTCCAGCCTGTCTTATTTTACTCAGCTATCAAAGAATGTTTGAAGCGACCTAATTTTACAATCGGAATAGCCCTAGAAATTGGACCGCACCCGGCTTTGAAGGGACCAGTTACACAGACAATCCAGGAAGATTCCGCTGAGCAGCCGCCGTATTGCGGGATCCTCAATAGGGGTAAAGATGATCTAGAAGCATTTCAGGAAACACTTGCGTCTATATGGACATACCTTGGACCCTCCGCTATTAATCTCGGTCTCTTGGAAAGATCTTGCTACGGGAAACATGTCCACTTTCAAACCATACCAAATTTGCCGCCGTATGTCTGGCAGCATGACAAACAACTATGGTCAGAAGCACGTTTGAGCCGAGCAGACCGATTGAACACTACATCTTACCATGATATTTTAGGTAAAATGGCCCCTGATACAAGCCCACGAGAATGGCGCTGGAAAAACGTACTAAAAGTGAACGAAATTCCCTGGCTTTCCGGCCATTCTCTGCAGGGGCAGACAGTCTTTCCAGCCACCGGATATGTCGCACTAGCTATGGAGGCTGCCATGCAAATTGCAGCAACACGCCCGGTAGAACTAATTGAATTGTATGACTTGGAAATTTTCAAAGGCATTGCGATTCATGATACGCTGGGCACTGAAGTCATTGTGACGGTGATCGAAAGGCACATAGTCGTTTCCGATCCCAATATCATGGTGCTTGACTTCACGGCATCTTCCGCATTGGTGAGCAAAGATTTCAGCTCCTCGTTGAACTGCTCTGGAATCTTGCGTATTTCCTTCGAAACGCAGGGCCGTGTCTCCGGCCCATTGTTGCCACCTCGAGGCCCAGCCCCAGTAAACATGGCGCCTGTAAAGCTGGACCACTTTTATTCAACACTGAAAAGTGATCTGGGGTACTTCTATGATGGCCCGTTCCGGAGCATGACCAGTCTTTCCCGAAAACCTGGATTCTCAACTGGTACAATACAGAACCCTGCGGATCATAACGCAACCACCCCTCTTCTATTTCACCCTGCCCTCGGTGACTGTGCCTTGCAAGGAATGTATGCCACCGTTAGCTCGCCGGGTGACGGTATGCTCTGGTCAATCCTGATGCCGAGCGGCTGCCGTCGTGTAGCTCTTGTTCCAGCTCTTTGTGGATCAAATATGACAAAGGAGGTGGCATTCGATTGCAAACTTATCGAAACTGGAAATAACATGATGCCGGGAAACGTGAGTATATACTCCGAAAAGTTCAAAGTTAGAATTATCGATTTCGAAGGACTCACCTTTGTACCCCTTGCCGCGGCTACTGTCCACAATGATCGATGTTTATTCCAAGAGTCTATGTGGTGTGTCGATGGTCCAGATGGGGAGGCGGTGATTGAGAATAGACGCCCAACTGACTGGGAGAAAAGAAAGGCACTTGACGCTGAAAGAGCAGCATTCTTTTATCTGAAAAATCTACACCTTTCCGTAGATAAGGAAACTCGCAAGACGCTACCTGGGCATCGGCAGGCGATGCTTGAGTATGCAGAAATGATCTATGATACCGTCCGAAGTGGGCAGCACGATTATGCTACCGATTGGTTGAATGACACACATGGTGAGATTGTGGATATGATGGAGAAGTGAGCCCATTTCCGCTTAGCCTTTTGGATTGTAGCTAATATCGCAAGTAGTTATGATGATGACCCAGATTTCAATTTAACTCGAGCCGTTGGAGAGAATCTACCAAGACCGGAGATGCTTTCTGGCGAAGAAAACATCTTAGAATATATGACAGAAAATGACTATCTTAGCAGGTATTATGAGAAAGCATCCGGATTCGAGTTCTCAAATGAATCTATCGCCCGACTCGTCGGCCAACTAACTGTCAAATTCCCCACTATGCATTTCTGCGAAATAGGAGCCGGTACAGGCGGCGCAACCAAGCCTATTCTTGATAGGATTGACGGTCAATTTGCGTCCTATACTTATACCGATATATCCAATGGTTTCTTCGAGGCTGGAAGGGCTAAACTTCATGAACATCAGCACCGGATAGTCTTTAAGACTTTAGATATCGAGCAAGATCCGGTGAATCAAGGTTTCACAGCTCACAGTTTTGATTGTATAATTGCGGCAAATGTGCTCCATGCAACATCCTCCTTGGTTGTAACCCTGCGCAATGTGAGGTCGTTGCTCAAACCTGGCGGTTATCTGGTTTTATACGAATGCCTGGGAAATGAAGTGATGCGTTATGGAGCAGTCATGGGTGGCTTGCCAGGGTGGTGGATTGGTCGAAATGATGGGCGAAAATGGTCGCCTACGATCACTCTTGAAGAATGGGACCTTCTCTTCAAGCAAACTGGGTTTACTGGTGTGGAATCTTCTACTCCTATGGTCGACAAAATTTCAATTCCTCATGCGATCTTTTGCACAATGGCGTCTGACGAGAACATCATCAAGCTTCGAAATCCGTTCAACTCGGCTCCTATACAAATCACAACTCAACCCCTCGTTCTCCTTGGTGGAAACACGGATGCCGTTGCCGAGATCATCGATACGCTCGCTTTATCGCTTGAACCATATTTTGAAAAAGTGATTACGGTGAAAAGTCTTCATGAAGTGTCGTCTATTCCGGACCATTCCCACATTATTGGATTGGAAGATTGTGATGAAGCCATTTTTAAAGAACTGACCGCTTCTCGATGGGGGGGTCTTCAAACATTGGTGAAATGCCCCAGCAGTATACTGTGGGTGACTTGCAGTGCATACTTGGACAATCCTCACGCCAGTATGTCTATCGGGCTTTTTCGAAACCTATATTATGAAATGCCCGATACAAAAATACATCTCCTTGACTTTGGCGGCGAGAAAGACATCCGTGCTCAACCTATTGCAAACCTCGCGCTGCAAATCCAGATAATGAATCGTCTCGGGAAAGAAGGGAAAGGTGACATGCTTCTGTGGGAGGTGGAACCTGAACTAAGTTTTGAGAAGGGCCGGTTCAAGATACACCGTGTGCGTCCCCAAATTCAACAAAACGCCCGTCTCAATTCAGTCCGACGCGCAATTACCCAGCCTGTAGACATACGCGGTACCGATGTAAGACTGGAAGCTTACCTCAATGGCTATGTCATCAGAGAGGACTACGAACCGACGGCCAAAGCTACCGCCGAACATGTGGCTATTAGAGTTTCCACGTCTCTAACCTCATCGGTTAAGACAGCTGCTGGGTTTGTTTTCGTGTGCATGGGAAGGGTTGAGGACAGTGGTAAAAGCGTTTTATGTTTCTCGGACACGAATGCATCAAGGATTGTTGTCCACAAGTCATGGTGCTTTCCCACAGGTCTGAATCATGTCATAGACCGCCAGTACTTGTCGTTCATCGTTGGGTACCTCCTCAGCCACCAATTGCTGAAGATAATGCCCGAAACCGGCTCGCTCTTAGTTTACGATCCCGATCCAGGCTTGGCCTCGTTGATGTCTAAGCAGATGACGCTTCGGGGAATGACCGCTACCTTCATCAGCTCGCAATTTGACTTGCAGGCCAGAAACAGCAATTGGAGGTATGTCCATGACCGCAACACCACTGATGCGATCTATCGCGCCATCCCTACCGATGTCTCTATGTATGTTGATGCATCTACTGGCCCTGCGGGTTTTGATGGGCTAGCGTGTCGAATTGATTCTGCCCTTCCTACCGTGTGCGAAAGGCTCAAACTGCGGAGCCTTTTAAAGACGACAGCATCACGCCTCCGTGAGAGGGCTCCGGAAAGCGTGACGAATCTATTGCAGCAAGCAACATCTTTTGCCTACGTTCAAGCGAATGGAATCCCAGACGGAGCACCCCTGGACTGCGTAAAACTAAAAACATGCCTATCATCAGAATCACTAAGCCCGGTTACGCTAGTGGACTGGACATCTGATGCTACTATACCGTTGTTGATGGAGCCCATATCGAGTCGTCCGGATCTTTTCCGTGTGGACCGAACATATTGGTTGGCTGGGCTTTCAGGAGATCTTGGTCGCTCCCTGACAGATTTTATGGTTGCTCACGGGGCTAGATATATTGCATTGAGCAGTCGTCATCCTTCTTGTGACGAAAACTGGCTACAACGACACAGAGCCAGCGGTGCAGAGGTTGCCTTCTATAGGTGGTAAGTACGCCTCAATGATACAATTTAGATGAAAATTAACGTGATGGTTCATCAGCGATGTCACCGACTTTTCTTCCGTCAAGGACACTCTAAACAAAATCAGGTCCGAAATGCCCATCGTTGCTGGTGTTGCTAACGGCGCCATGGTTTTGTGCGACAAGCTATTCGCCAATATGACGCACGACGAGTTCCAGCGCGTGGCTCGACCCAAAGTAGATGGGACTGTCCATCTTGATCGCTTGTTCTCAGAGGATAACCCGTATCCTCTGGATTGGTTTATTGCTTTTTCATCACTAGTCGCTACCAGGGGGAACCCGGGCCAGTGCAATTACGCAGCAGCAAATTGCTTCATGAAAGCATTAATAAACAACCGCCGTTCCCGGGGCCTGGCTGGCTCTTCTATTGACATCTCCAGAGTAGTGGGAGTGGGCTACGTTGAGCGTGAGCTCCAAACTGAAGGTCGACTGACAAAAGAACAAAAAGACCGGCTCGTGAACGAGTCGATGAGCATGCCGATTTCAGAGTCCGACATTCATCAATTACTGGCAGAGGCAATTGTTGCTGGGCGGCCAGGCTCACATTCAAGTCCTGAAATCATTACCGGAATTGCACCAGTGTTTCGAGAGGATGCGAACATGGACTCGTGGCCTGGGAATCCAATATTTGGGCTTTTGGTGAAGGAAAAAGACGGTGATTCTACCACACAATCTGCAACACAGGCGGTGCAAGTGCCAGTCAAACTGCTTCTAGAGGAGGCGCAGTCCCAAAAGGATGTTCTCATTATTTTGAAGGGTAAGTCTGATGTTTGGCACCAGCAAGCATCCGTTACAACAAAGCTGACTATCAAAAGAATCACTCAGTGGCAAATTACGGCGCGCCTTATTCTTGTCTCCATCGGACAGGCTACCAGAGAATATACCGCTTACCGATATTGGTGTTGACTCTCTTATTGGGGTGGAAATTCGCACTTGGTTCATGAAAGAGCTCGATGTGGATATACCAGTGATGCGAATTCTTGGAGGTGCTTCCATTGAAGATCTTGCGGAACATGCGTTAGAGAAATTGGACCTCAAGGCATAATGAGACACGGAGAAAAAACACTTTGTAGCAAGGAGGATATCTGTAATGAATGGTTCCCTGCTCACGCTATTCCCATCCCCAGTAAGGACTGCCAAGAAGCATTAAGTCACGTGCTACTCTGCAATTATTCATAATCAGTTTTGATCCTTTTCTCCGTCGATCAAGGTGAGATAGAAAATAGACAACGATGAATTAACACCCACATTCTAACCCAGCAGCTAGTCCATAAGCTTACCCCCATTTATTCTGACGGCCAAGCCTACGACAAGTTGTGCATTGTACACCCACTCACATGCTCCCTTGTATCACCGATACCGTACGACGTACCAACTTTCTGCAAGGAGCACCCTCTATCGAGTATTGATCGCAC
This sequence comes from Amauroascus verrucosus, assembly GCA_001430935.1. Lineage (NCBI taxonomy): Eukaryota > Fungi > Ascomycota > Eurotiomycetes > Onygenales > Onygenaceae > Amauroascus > Amauroascus verrucosus. Next base: position 131,123 of record LJPJ01001975.1, read on the forward strand.
AGATCTGAAGCCTCTGCAGATCCTGATGAATTTTATGGTTCACGGCTATTTCTATTAGAAATGTTTACCCTTTAAAAACGTTCCTTGTTTTGGACGTGATGCCAACAGCGCTTCTGGGGAGATGTCCCTAGATCAGAAACGCTGCATACTCCCGAAGCCTGCCATCGACAAAAAGAGAACGCCTTTCATTGGCTATGGCCACTACAACTGGCGAATGTTGAGCTGATCAGATACTTTGATTCTGATCTGAGCTTTATCGAAACCACAGATGCCGCTTCCTACGTCTCGGTTTAATCCGCGAGGATAGCAGTAGGGGCCCATATGTATATACCTTCACAGTATCGGTGCATATAATGCCAGTCTGTAATGCCAGTCTTTACCCAGGCTTGGGGGTTCGGCCACACTTTTGTTGCATACGGTATTCCACCGCTGGAAGTTTATCAATGGATGTCTAGACGTGCAGTACATGTGTGGAAGCCCCACCGATCTGCGGTCTCTGCCTCTTCAACCCGACCGGCCTCGGGCGATATTTACTCTTGTTTACGACCTAGGTGTGCTGAAACAATCTATCAGTCGAAGCTATCCTTCGTATGCCCCCGCTCTTTCTTCTCTACCCATCGTTCTCTTTCATGGCCTATTGCTTAGGTTTTGGCGACACAGCTTGCATCAGCCCAGCGACTTCCTATCAACTAAGCCCGTGATAAAAATGCCAATAGTCGATTTAGTCATTCGATACGAGCATTCTTCTAGCAATTCGACAACTCGTCATCTCGTCCAGCTGGCCGCCGGAGAATATCCCTCAAGGTAAATCATCCTACACCCCTACGGTCGCATGTCTGGCAGACTATGTAATTCCATTTATAACAGCAATGGATGGCTTGCATTCAAGACTAGGCGGCAGGGAAACCCCATTCTCAACCAATGCGCATTCCCACCATTCAGCTCTCTCCTGAAACCGGAATTAGGATAGGAACTTACGTTACCCTGCTGATTTACACGGAGTCTGACATTGATTGTTAAGATCTTCGGCAGCCAATCCAATTTTTTCTGTCATCAATGCAAATTCCAGGGACACCACTTTGCCAGAATGTGACACGTCAAAACAATCCTAGGCCTTCTGGAGCCAGGAGATGTTGCATAAAAGTTAGTAGACATCCTATCTTTTCTCTTCATTTAAAGCCGTGCCCATCTTGTCGATAAAGGAATACCAACCGAAGAGAAACTCAACTGGTGACCTCAATAATTTGACAAAAACTATGCCCGCCAATCCTTCATCCCCACTTCGGCAGGCTAAGCAACGATCCGCTTGTGATCGATGCCATGAACTAAAAAATCGTTGCGTCCAGTTCGACGGCCAGCAGGGCAAATGCGAAAGGTGCTATCGCCTTGGGATCCGATGTGTTTACAGTGCAAAAGCGCTACTGGGCCGTCCGAGGGGAACATGTAATCGCGGAAGCAAACATCGCACACAGGATAAGCAATTAAACCCGCACGAAACTACCAAGCGGCAAGGGATTTCCAACGGTGGTGGTATCGCACCCCTCAATAGAGACTCTGCTCAGTTCTCCTCCCCCGAGTTTTTAATCAACCCAGTGCATAATGATTCCGATCTAAACCTGACTTTCATGGAAATATGTCCTTCGTCCAGTTCAAGTGAACTTAGGGAACTGGACCAGTCGCAAAGTGAAGCAAACATACTTCGAGGATTTCCTCAGCCATACTTTGATGGTAAATTTCACCCTTCTTGCAACAGTAATGGACCTGGGTGTTAATAATCCTTCTCTAGACGTTACATTTGTCTCCACCGTTGGATCTCCGTCCAACCTGAACGCTTTTGACCTAGAGTTAAATAACAGCCATATCTTGGACCCCAAAGAAATCCTTGCAGGCCCTTCTGAGCAAAATTCGTTTTCCGATACCTCATGTACTCTCCCTAATGCGGACGATAGCGCGTTGGACAGAGTCAAACAGCTTATGGAAATTCAGTTACGGCTACATCGACTGTCGCTATCATCGTCTTTCCTGGGCATCATCGCCAAGAGAAACAGTTCGAGCAATAATTTCTCACCGCTAGTGGAAGTCTTGGCTTCCGTGGAAGGGCTTATTAAAACCCTCAGCAGCCCAGATCCATTATTACCACGACAAGCGCATGAAGAGGAGGTCACGGTTGGTCAGGGAGAGAAACAAGCCCTTATAATATTACACACTTTAACTTGTTATTTTTACGTTCTCCAGATTTTTGAGCCGTTGGTGGAATTGCTGATTGGCCGCGTCGGACAGGCTGTCGAGGAGATAACTTCACGGAGGGATAGAGCGCCGACATTCTACGTGGATAGTTTCAGCCTGGCGTTGCAACCAGATCTAAATGCGCAAGTAATGCTTAATCTCATCCATCTTATGGTTGCCAAGCTACATCATTCCACCCGCCAGGCAGTCCTGATGGATGATACTCACGGTCCGAACGGAGTCACCGCACTGCACGGCGATGACACTTCCCAGGCCTCAGCAGCGCCAAGTTCAATAGTTCATGCCGCACGAGTTGCAGTGAAGATGATCCATTGCAAGGAGTTATCAGTTCTGGGGAAAGTGCGGCGGACCTTGCAGGACTATGGGACAAATGGGTCCAGCGATAGATGCTGATTTATTTACTCGCCAGTCATTCCTTCATTTTTTACAAAGGCTAGATGAACCTTGCGGTCGAGTGCTTTTCCATAATAAACATCTACGTGCCTGTACTGCTTGTGCTTTCTGTGTTACGAACTTCTCATTCTAGCTTGAGCTAGTAACGTTTCAACATGCTTTCCCCGCCGTAATGCGCACCAATCTTGTTTTTGTATAAACAAGCTCTATCGCGTAAGTTTTAATAGCCGAACTCCTGCACGAAAGACCCTGCTTCGCACTCCCTGTCTTACTCTCCAGGAGTTCCTGCACGTCCCACTTCACCCCCAAAACAAAACCGCCTTGTCACTGGTTAGCCACACAACAACAAATCCCCGAGAAGTCCACCAACTGATCAAGCAATATCCTTGTCAGATCGAGGACGGCAGCTCGTGGGTTGATGATAGCAGTGGATGATTATTGTGAGTTGAAATTCAGCCAAAAGAGCTCGCTGTCCGAATTGGAGTGTGCATTCGGTCCGGTGGATTAGGATCATCCGAAAAGCTTTACACTCTAATGAAGCGTTCTGGATGCGCTGATCCCCGACCCTCCGCCTAGAATGGCGATGAGCTTCCCGTGCAGATTTAGCCGCCGGGTTATAGTTGTTAGGCTCGCATAGCTAGTAAGCACACGATGATTTGAAATCATCGCTGACCATCGTGAAACCTAATACGGGATTCAAAAAGAATTTCTGGAGGGAAACCCCTGTATTATGTAGTATGCTTTTATATCATTAACACGAAGGATTTGGCGCTCTTTTCCATGAAGCGAAAAGAGAATACGGCCACCAGTGCAGTTTATGAGCAAAGAATATTATGCTGCGAGCAGCCGGATGAACACCATGACTTCGGCCGTGGAACGCATGGCACAATACTTGATCTGACTACCATACATGGCCGCATGGATGGATTTACACTTACAGCGTCATTATGATGCGCATCGTTTAAATCCGTAATGCTCAAAATTGTCCGCTATAAAGTTGGGTGTGAATTAAAAAGCCAACCTAGAACCCTATGCATTTCGCGTTTTCTTGCTCTGGCAAGCATATCACTAGCTTGAGTGACCCTGTGACCAGGGCATGTTGGAATCAAGGGGAGGGTGCGTGGCATAGTGGTAAGAGTGCTTGCAGGATTCCTCTCTAAGTGAGGTCAGTTGTTGGGAAGCAACCATCTGAGACAGAGAGATTGCAGGTTCAAATCCTGCTATCCCCAACTGGTAAATTCTGATCATAGAGTATCCCCTTCTCTAGGAGGACTGGATAGCAATTCATAAGCTGTTATTGCAAGTGTCTAGATGTTTCAGTTACCCTAGATTTTGAGGGTTTTCCCCAAAGGCATGATTAGCTGTCGGCGAGATCAAAATCTCGATCTTCACCCCTCTTGTAAGAGTGTTGATGAGGTAGCACAACTACAAGGTCAAGATGGTGGGCATTGGTAAGCAAATGAGGCGACGGTTCTTGCAATATCCTCCGAAATTCGAATTGTTTTAATGTAATCTGATATGAATAATATGAATAGTTAGTTATATTAATAGCTTTTGATGCCAGCCAGGGATCCCGGCTTACAAATCCACGAGTAGGAATCGGTCCCGGTTCCAGTTTCGGCCCGTAACCACCGAGTCCAGTCCGCTCATAGTTCGAATATCTTCTATTGGTGACAAATTCGTGAATTGGGATTATTTGAAAATTAGGCGTTGCCGGGCAGTAGAAATCGTCGGCCGGGTTGGAATGGCAATGGAACGTTTGTGTTGTAAGTCTTGATGTCGCTGGGGCTTGTCCTTTGGATGAAGGTAACCTTGTAGTTCACTAAACCCATAGTTACGACGTCCCCCGCATCAGGATAAGGCATCAATACAACAGGTAGGAATAGGAGAGACGCGGCCATCACTCAACTAATAACCCACGCCTTAGGAGGATACAAGATATAAAAGCACAATCTCACCACAATGTCATTCGACGACAAGTACGAAACTTTCGCCTTGGGAGACTGGAGTTTGCAAAGCGGCGAAACCATCCCAAACGCACGTATCGCATTCAAGACCTTTGGAGACCCAAGCTTGCCAGCCATCGTTTATCCAACGTGGTATTCTGGATGTGAGTAACCTATCTACAGCTAGCAGCTCTAAGGTTAAGATTCATGTACACAGTGATATCCCACAATTTCTGGCTGATCGGAAACGATAAGCACCTCAACCCGAGCAAATACTTCATCATCATCCCCGCTTTATTTGGCAATAGCCAATCGTCATCTCCTTCAAATACCAGTATCAGACCTTTTCCCCGCGTGTCTTTCTACGACAATGTCAGAGCTCAATATGAACTCGTCACAAAACATTTGAAGATCAAGCATCTTCGAGCTGTTGTGGGCTGGTCAATGGGAGCTGCCCAATCCTTCCAATGGGCCTCTCAATATCCGGACTTTATGGATTTGATTGTCCCCTTTTGTGGCTCCGCGAAGACCTCTCTGCATAATCAGGTCTTCCTTGAAGGCATCAAAAGTGCCTTACTATCGGCAAAACGATTTAAATCTTCCTTGTCTGCGGGAACTGGGATCGCCGTGGATGGCGGGGCGTACCGCCAGTGGACATCAGAAGAACAGGAAGCTGGTTTGAAGGCATTTGCAAGAGTTTATGCAGGCTGGTACGTATATGTGTATGAAAAGCTCTTCACAGCAGTTTATTGAGTCGCTTTTCTTTCCATCCAGGGGTTTCAGCCAGGCGTTCTACCGCGAACGATTGTATGAAAAAGTGTTGGGATTCGGAAGTCTCGAAGACTTTCTTGCCAACTTCTGGGAGCGACTTTTCGCTGGTAAAGGTAGGAAGCAGGACAAAAAAGATACTCCCCTACCTCGTCCGCCCAATCATAATATACTCATTATTTTCTGTAGATCCCGACGACCTGCTTGTTATGATAGAGACATGGCAAAAGGGAGATATCTCCCAGCAAGTTCCCTATAACGGAAATTTTGAAACGGCGCTCAAGGGAATCAAAGCCAGGGCTCTTGTGCTGCCGGGGAAGACCGATTTGTATTTTCCGTAAGTCATCGCCATCTAACCCAGAAGTAAGCCGACATTTCTAATTTGGGCTGGGAATTGCAGACCAGAAGATTCAGAGTATGAAGTTGCAAACATGCTTCCAGGAGTTGGTGAATTGGACATGTTCCCGTCAATTTGGGGCCGTAAGTCTCTTTTGTTACACTGGTCCTTGAGGCGCAGAACTGATCATTTGAACTAGATTGGGCAGGGGGCCCTGGGGATAGCAAAGAGGACGTCAAATGGCTCAATGATAAAATGGCCAAATTCTTTAGTGAGGTTCCTATTGATGGTAAGGATATCCAGGTCGCCACAAGCAAGCTCGAGCACACTAGCATTTGAGAATCATAAGGATATAATTTGACGTAGTTGATTTAATGTACTCTCAGTTGTCACACTGACATGACTTTGGTTAACCTCAATGCGCAAGAAACATGAATATTGCCCAAGTAGCTAGCTAAGTAACTAAGTAGTCACGTGACAGCATTCCTTATCACCCGCCCCAGTTGGCCGATAAACACTCACTTTGCACCCTGAAAGCCTTCTGCTTTGCGTCGATTCCTCCCCTTCTCTTCTCCCTACATCTTCAACCTCGTCCAACTTGGTGTTTCGGAGGCCTCTTTGTATTATTTCCCTTGTAATACTATACCTTGTTCTTCATTCAGTTTTCCTATTTCCTTCCCATTTCACGTCCCTGCTTAGTGCTAACTCTAGTTGACTGCTCAACCGTTTATCTGGGCATTTCCTCTGCACTTTACCCTTTGCCTCCTACGTTCCTTTTATATATACTTAAACTTGAATTACTGTGCTGAGCTAAAGTCATGGCTACGCCTCCAGTCAAGCAATGGGGAGTTACCCCTCCAATTTCGACGGCGCTGCCAACACCAACTGAGCTTACGGAAAATGATAACCTAATCACAGAGTTGAAGCGACAAAATAATTTCGAAGCTCCATCAGAGACCGAGAGAAGGCATGCAGTGATGTTCATCAAACCCCCATATAGTAGCTAACCTTCTTCCAGACAGCAGGTACTCCACCTCATCCAACGCGTCACTATCGAGTTCGTCAAAACTGTCGGCCGGAAAAAGGGAATGTCACAAGTTGCGATTGACGATGCCGGAGGGAAAATATTCACGTATGGAAGCTATAAACTTGGCGTCTACGGACCAGGTGCGCTTTTTGTTTACATCGGTCTTAGATCCTGGTTTATGATGGGAGACTGACGAGAATCTCGGAATAGGATCCGACATTGACACGCTGGTGGTGGGCCCAAAGCATGTCGCAATAGATGATTTCTTCAAAGAGTTCCCTCCAATCTTAGAGCAGATGGCCCCTAAAGGCTCCATAGAAAAGTTAACACCGGTCCCAGACGCGTTTGTTCCAATCATCAAACTCGAACTTTCCGGCATCAGTATCGACCTCATATTTGCGCGTTTGATCCTCCATTCCGTTCCATTAAATCTTGACTTGAAAAATAAGGAACTGTTGCGTGGTCTGGATGATCGAGAAATGCGTTGTGTTAATGGAACTCGTGTGACGGACGAAATCCTAGAACTCGTTCCTGAGAAAAAGACATTTCGACTTGCCCTACGGGCGATAAAACTCTGGGCACAAAGTAGGTTGACGTCTTGAACCGCAAGTTATTATATTCGCGTAAACTGACGTCTTTACAGGCAGGGCTATATACTCAAATGTTGTCGGGTTCCCAGGAGGTGTTGCTTGGGCCATGTTAGTCGCACGAGTGTGCCAACTGTACCCTCAAGCTACAGGTTCAGTTATCGTCGGGAAGTTCTTCCGTATCATGAATCAGTGGAACTGGCCACAACCGGTATTACTAAAACCCATTGAAGACGGTCCGCTTCACATGAAGGTCTGGAACCCAAAGGTAACGTCTGCAGTGCTGTTCTCTTCCTGAAAGATTTGCATCCTCTAATTTGAGCCTAGATCTATCATGGAGACCGGTATCATCTTATGCCGATAATTACTCCTGCTTATCCATCCATGTGTGCAACGCACAATGTGTCTCTATCTACTAAAGCCGTGATCCTCCGCGAACTCAAACGTGGCGGTGATATAGTTGACAAGATATTTTTAGGGCAGCTTAGGTGGAGTGACCTCTTTGCCAAACATACATTTTTCTCGAAGGATTACAAATACTATCTCAGCATTACCGCATCTAGCACAACCAAAGATGCACAGGCTGTGTGGTCAGGTTTAGTTGAAGCTAAACTTAGACATTTAGTTCTTGCTTTAGATAGGAAGTCATCTATTGAGGTTGCCCATCCGTTTCCCAAAGGGTTCGAACGGGCACACACATGCAACAACGAGAAAGAGACCGAACTCGCAAAGAGCGGTTTAACGCAGTTCCAAACGAAGGGAACTAAAACTGCAACGACAGACGAGACAAATGACCCAGCGCATGTAGCAGCAGTCGAGGGCGCGAATGGGTTATCAAACATTCCGGAACCGGTGAAGGTTGAGCAAGATAATAGTCACATCATTCATACCACTACATACTACATTGGACTGGAATTAAAGCCGCTAGTGCCAGGTATTTGACCCCAATCCCTCCCTGTGATACAACTGACTCTCGCAGGTGCTTCGCGATCTCTAGATATCTCCTCTGAGACACAGATGTTCAAAAACATGTGCACTTCATGGGCACAATATCAACCCGGAATCAACGATTTAACAATAACTCATGTCCGCAAGTATGTCCCGATCTTGACCCAAAGTGTCAGCATCACGGTAATCTCATAATCATAGTTACGACCTACCGGAAGATGTTTTTCATCCCGGCGAGACCCGACCAGTTCGCCCGAAGAAGAAAGTGGTCAAGAAGATCGAACCAACTGCACAGAAACGAGGCATCGAAACTGTGGACGTAAGTGTCCGCCCAAAAATATTGCTAACCTATCAAGCAGTCAAGACATTCCTCGTAGTGGAATTGCAGCTATCTTGCAACGGATAGATGGCTTCATATGCTGATACAAAAGTTCTCTCTAGAACCAAGAAATACCCGAAAGAGCGCCTAAACGCCAATTGTCTGGAAACGGGATTACCGCTGCTGCGACTGCTTGAGAAAGAACCGAAATACTTTAACTCCCTTGTGTGAGACAGGTTCTCACGGGTTTCCTACGAATGCGGTTCTCAAGTCAGTATCGGGCAGCGATTTGAGAAAAACTTTCAGCTGGTAGCTTTCCTGCGAATTCTCATGACTTGAGTCTAACCTATTATAGTCACCGGCCGAACCAGAGGAAAAAGCCAACAGAATTGAAAATGTGTACCGCACGTTGGCGGTCACTACGGTACCCTCTCCCTCTTGTCCTTCAGAGGCATTTTTTGTGTGCACGCTTGGTGGGAAATCAGGGCTTACGGTGATCCAATGATTTTCATTCTATATAGTCACTTGGAAGCCGCTTTTGTCTCCTGTACTACAAACCATATGTGTATGTATGTACATACATATGGGCTAATTCTGTAGCAGGTGGGGTGGTAGTAATTTCTAGTCTTGGGTAGATCTAAGCTATAATGAGAATAATACCATTGGGAGCCTAGGGGCTCCGCTAGTCAATCTCTACCAAGATCCTCAGAATAGCTACGTGCATGATATTGCAATGTGAACATATCACCATTCTCGGCTTCAAGCCAAGGCCCAGCTGTTCGTTGGTCAGTGCCGCCACCCTGTCTTGGCGCATGTAACATAACCCATAGTTTGTTAGTTAGCCCTAACCCTTGGCGCTGTGATCTTGGAATTGGGCAAACTCTCCGTCCACCTGTTGTTCTGTCGTCCATCCATCTTCACAACAGAAATCTGAGTGAAGATCCCGACAAGTCGGGAAGCGTTTCAAATTCCGCGTTGAGTCATCGGACCGACCCTGGTATTTCCTCCACCTTTAATCTATACTTGGAAAAGCAACTAGAAAACAAGCTCTGAGCCGCCTGGTTCAGCATCGTCATGGTGATGTAAGCCGTCAAAAATTTTTGAGGATATCAAACAGCCATGATGTCTCTTAAGAAGATGATCCTGAGTGTGACAAATAAGTTTCCTGGATGGACTTTTGTTAACTTCGGGCAAGAAAAGAGCCTTAGCTTATCGCAATTGAGGAAACCACTCCAGCTTAATTTACCTTTCCGCAACGCAGGCACATTTTGCTTACCTTTTTTAGCGGTTAGACCTTCTTACAATGACAGGTGGAAAACCCGAGAGCTCTGACCCGGAGCTATTTGTTGTCTCTAACCGACTACCCGTTAGTATCAAGCGCAAGGATGACGGCAACTACGAGACCTCCGTTTCGAGCGGTGGGCTCGTCAGCAGTTTGAGCGGGCTTTCCGGCAAAACTAAATTTCAATGGTTTGGATGGACAGGCATAGAGATTCCCGATGACGAGAAACAAAAGGTTGTGGAATTACTTGCAAAAGATGATGCGGTGCCGGTTTTTTTCGATAAACAGCTGGCAGAGGAACATTACAACGGGTTTGCAAGTAGGTGCTGCTCCTGGAGTATGGAAATGATAATGGAACTTTCTAACATTTGAGGAATTGTAGATTCGATTTTATGGCCGGTCCTGCACTACCAACCCGGTGTTCTTCAGTTTAATGAATCGTGGTGGGAAGCATACTGCAAAGTGAATCAACTATTCGCAACGCAAGTTGCAGAGGCTGCATCTGATGGCGCTCTGGTCTGGGTTCATGATTATCACTTAATGCTGCTACCTAAATTGCTTCGAGCAGAATTGAAGAATCGTGGAAAGAGCGCAAGGATAGGATTCTCGCTGCATACCCCGTTCCCAGTGGCCGACGTTTATCGAACACTCCCCACCAGCCATGACGTGTTGGAGGGACTGCTACACGCCGATCTGATTGGCTTCCATACAGAAGATTATGTGCAGCACTTTCTAGACTCGTGTTCAATGCTTTTGTATGACCCCTTGCGACGGAACCACCGTACTAGTTGTATGAATCTGAGCCGCTGACGTTTCCCGTCTTTCTTTTTTTTTCCCAATAGGAACGTATCCTCCGATGATCACACACTCCATTACAATGATAGAGACATCCACGTTGGAAAGTTCGTCGTGGGAATAAATCCTGAAAGATTTAAAGAAGCCTTATGTTCGGACAAAGTTCGCGGTCGCATTGCTGAGTTCGACAATAAATACAAGGGGCAAATACGTGTCGTCGGGGTTGACCGTTTAGATTATATCAAGGGCCTTCCACAAAAGCTGCGCGGCTTTGAGTGTCTCCTTCGGGAGCATCCAGAAATGGTGGGCAAGATAGTTCTCATTCAGATTGCTGTGCCCAGCCGAGAGGATGTGCCGGAATATCAAGAACTAGAAACGGAAATACAGACAATCGTTGGACAAATAAATGGACAATATGGTAGGTTGGTTGCCTTTTCTGATATTTAAAAGAACACCGGCTGAAAGAACAACAGGAAAACCTGATTACGTGCCCATTGTATACGTCCACCAATCTGTTGCATTTGACGAGTTGACCGCTCTTTATGCAGCCTCCGATATTTGCCTCCTTACCTCGACTAGGGACGGTATGAACCTTGTGGCAGCCGAATATACAGTTTGTCAGGACGGACGAAATGGCGTCTTGCTGCTCTCAGAATTCGCTGGCACATCTAGTTATTTCTACGAGGGAAGCATTCAATTTAATCCATTGAATGCACATGAGATTGCAAAAGCGCTATACACTGCAGCGAAAATGAACAAAGAAGAGAGAGTCAAACAGCACAAGAATCTCATGGAATTTATAGATAACCACACAAGGTGAGTGGTATAGTCCCCTTTTCCGAAGCTTTTAACGGTTTAAATGTCTTAATTGTAACCGTTGCAAACAGCACACATTGGGGTAAAAGCTTTGTAGAAGCACTTTCGGCATCCTGAACAAACAGGCTCCTCGGTGTGTGAAAATGATTCAGTTAGTCGGCGACGTAATGGATGACGGCGTCGGGTTTTAATCAGCCATGAAGCGTTAATCATGCTGTATGACAATCTCTACATAGCTTCGGTGTTTCAAAGGTTCCTCTAGAGCAAAGGAATTTAAGAATCATTTCTAATCTCCTTGAGTGAAGCATCATTCTAGAGCAAAGATGGAGATGGCAGTACTGGGTTTAAGATATCATGGATGAGCCAACAGCGACTCTTGCCACTTTTCACAATCAAGCAAGCTTCTAGTACTCAAACAAACGCCAAAGTTTTGATGAATCCATAAGCTCAACGGGAGTTTTTATGGCTCTTGATCCTTGTTTCAGAGTTGGTCAAGCGGCAAGGGACGTGCAAGTGTTCGGCCCCTGGTGAAGACGCGGAGTGCAGGTCTGCCTTCACTGAATGCAGTTCGAGGTGTCCCAGGCCAGCCAACTGTTTTGATTTCCGCGTCCAATTGACATATATTCTTTGGGTCTTTTGGAAGGCGATTGCCAATGTGCCTTCGATACCCAGGGCTTATTCGTTGGAAGGAACATGCCACCCGCGACCGCCACAAACGGCGGTACCCGATTAAAAAGGGCCCCTTGTTCTTCATGGGTCATTCGTGAGCTCAGTAAGTTTCCGGCATCTCTAGGGGCCAATTGGGTGTGGCCATGATACCAAGGTGGGCGAGAGTTGATAATTTTCATCGCTGCTGTGATCGTGTCCTCTTAGCTGTTCCCATATTCCGAGCTCATTATCATCAACTCAAAGACGCAGCAAAGTGTCGCCATGGATCAGGTCACACATACCATTGATCCGGATGGGGAAGTGAAGATAATACTAAGTCACGCCGATACCCCTTTTGCGGTATGGGATGAAGAAATTATAACCGAACCACTCTCCAGCTCTTCCGCTCCGTCAAACACTGGCTTTGACGACTTCCATGACGTCCTGGAAGCTTCCATTGTGAGCTGGAATAAGGGAAAGGAAGGAAAGAAACAAAAGAAAGAGGGATACGAGGAGTTACCCATCGAACAAGGTCTGACAGAACCAAGCGCTTGCATTCAAGTATCTGCAAAGCATTTAATGCTTGCCTCACCTGTCTTCAAAAGGATGTTAACCGGTGGTTGGAAAGAGGGCACCACTCTTTTGGAGAAAGGTTCTGTCGAGGTCACCGCCGGCGGTTGGGACACTGAAGCATTTTTGGTTTGGGCTCAGGATTATCCATTGCCAATACTACGATATACCCCGACAATTGGATCTTGATATTCTCGCGAAAGTTGCTGTCATATCGGATTACTACGAGTGCAAGCCTGTTCTGGATTTCTTTTCCCATACTTGGATCAAGTCCGTGGAGGATAACATGCCTACGACATACTCACGAGACTTGATTCTATTTGTTGGATGATACGGCTT